>OW203768.1:19995204-20595204 GCA_934045905.1 Leuctra nigra | reverse complement strand
GTGGCTCTCGACAAGTTTCCGAAATGCATGAACTAACTGCAAGTGATCAGTGATCACAGATGTATTGTATAGATAGCTTAATTAAACCCAACTGTTCTTTTCTCTAGCATGAAATACATTTTAGTGTGTATGTCTTTGCCTATCTTCATATTTACACACTATTATACACACTATACACTATTATAAGGATGATTGTGAAGAATATTTATAACATATTTAGTTGTGTGTAAGAGAAGCTTGGCTTAACTTCGCCACCATATTAAAGACGATAAATACATCTTTTAGTTTCACTGTTTTGTAGTAAAGTTTAAACTGAGATAATTCTCACAGATGTTTAATTGGCAAGATGGACTTGCATTTATCTGACAGCATCTTGTAGTTTGGTGTTTTGAGTCGCTGAGTTTGAAGGCAACGTCTTGTTTCAGCCCCGGACAACCGCTGCTACTTGGAGACCGGAAACTCAGCCGAGTCATTCTTCGTCAGCGAGGACCTGCCAGTCGGCGCGGTCATAGGTGAGTGCAATACTGTCATGTGACAGCTGTCAACCAATGAGATGGCTGCTTTTCACTCAGCTCTGGAGGACAATTAAAAAGAACCAGTCGATTTAGAAACAGGGCTAAAGAAAGATGTACATAGGTACCTGGAATATTATGAAAATGCAACGCTTATCTCAGAGGTAGAAGGTCCGATGTCCATTTTATCGATTTTGCGTTGCACAGAAATGACGCAATCAAGCTCTATCTATTGCAATTTGACTGTTGTAAACAATACAGTTATATTGAAGTATTCTCTTACTCAGAATGACTCATAAAAATATGATTGAATGATACTTGGTTTGTGAGCTCACCTCAAGAATAATGAAATGACTTCGGACCTTTTACCTCTGAGGTACAGAACCAATTAAAATAATAATTAGTAACCTCGGACTTCGTTTACTTCACATACACTCAAGCTACTACTCATCTTAATTTTTTAGCGTATTTTTTAAGTACATCGTGAAGTTTAACGACTTCATAAAAAGTATATTTTTAATTAAATAAAAGTACTTTTCTTCTAGTAAACTTGACCTTTCGTTCCATTTTTTGGAGATTACCTCACAAACTTAAATGTTTGTCGTTTCAAAAATAGCCAATTCTCTCAAAAGAAGAGTCAGTCTGAGGATCAAAATAGATGTTTTGAATCTATGTTATGAAAATAAACAGATAGTTTCGTCGGAAGAAAGTATTTCCCATACGCTTCCCGCAGATCATTACAATGTGTTATTGTTAATGAACCTAGATTACGTACTAATTAGTTGTGATAATATTGAGTTCAGCAGGCCAGGGGAAACCACAACAGGCGACAACAATTATATACTCTCATTCATGCTAATTACTGCAGTTATAATAATAAACTTCACAATATGAAAGCCCGAGTAAAAGTCTCCTCTTCTTTCTGCGTGACGTCTGTCTATTGAATCTGAATTTCAATTGATTTGACGTATTCCAGTTCCCAGTCGATTTGTGTTTAATTTGATTTGTTTTCTCGTGAAATGACGACTCGGTTTTTGATTATTCTGCTCCAGTTAGAAGTAAAATCGTTCGTCAAGTGAATTGTTACTCGATGGAGATTCATGGTTGGATGGGTAAATTAGCATAGAACACTGATGAGCCAATCTTGATGTTCGACACGGTTAGCCGCTGCTTTGAGTTGCGTTTGGAATCATATCGATCTGTCAGAAGATCAATAGAAGAGCTTCATCATGTTGAATGTCAAGATACAGTTGGAAGCTGAGATGTGCATTGATGCTTAGAGGCAGTTTTGTTGGGATCACTGCATTTTGCAAGTCAAATCTTACTCTTTTTGTAATTTATTTCATAATGAACTGTATTGTACCAAGATTATTTTGAGGTTTAAATAATTTTGAAGTATCTGATTAGCTCTGCGTCAGTAATGAACCAATGCAGAAGAGATATGCTAGTCTCTTAGTTTTTCATGAAAATATATATTCAAGTTGCATGTAACAATTCTGTTTGTGAGTTTTGCCGTAATCTGACTTGCATGTTAATTTCCAAAAATTCTGATTGAAAAAAGACATTTAAATCTTACAGTATTTTTGCATAAAGTAATAAACGTAGTGTAGCATTTTGTCATATACCAGACATAATTAGTGCTACAATTTCCTAACCGGCTATCCGGGCTCGACTATAAATTATCTAAGTTCGGGAACCTTTCGGATGTTACAAATGTTGGGGCCCCTTATGGTATGGTCACACAGTTTGTTTTCTAATTTACGGTGAAGATTTGTCAAAAAGTTTTTTCCTGCATATTTTGTGACTTCCTTGGAATTCTAAGAGTAACATAGGACTTGATACAATATATCTCAAAGTTTATATGTTTATGGTACGTACTGTTTATGTACTAGTAAACTACCGAAACAGCTAACACATTCAGGTCAGTAGCAACACGTCTTTTAACGAGTGAAAAGCTTCCACATATTGCAGCAATATTCATATACACCTTGTCTGTTCATGATAAAGAGCCGTGTGGGAAACAATCAACAATCAAACCTGACCTTAAAACACGCGTGGCGCATTGTTGCAAGTGTGGGAGAGAGAAAACAACAATAATTAGTGATCATTGCTCATCAGTCAGTCATCAGAGTTATCAGCACTTATAGCAACATTGTTGTGGGATGGATTTTATTATGTTATTAGCACTTGAATCTTAGATAAAACGCGGGAAAATTCGTGTCAGATGATAAATATGATATATGATGGAGGTAATGTGAAATATGTTCGCCCAAATCTGTGTTTGAACCAAGGACTCTAATCTCTAATCTTTGGTATAATCAAGAAATATTTTATCACTCGCACAAGTCACAAGCCCAAGTCCGAAATTTTGTCGAAAAAAATTAATTAAGAGATATGGGTTGCATCAATGAGATTTGCAAGAGATTAATGAATGTAGGGTCGTGGAAAAATGTGTCGATCATCCCTACGCTTATACCATCCCGCCATACAACGGAGCGCTGGTATACCACTGTACGATCTCCGTTGTATGGCGGGAGGGTATAAGCGTAGGGATGATCGAGATATTATTCCAAAGCTGTACACTTGGCCAAACAAAACTTGAACGTTCAATACATTTGATAGGCTGATAAATGTAAGATCGCACCATCAGAAGTCAGTCTAAGCGATCTCATTGTCTCACTCTAGTAGGTGACCTCACATTTCAATGACAATAACAAGCTTTGATTGGTTATGGGACATGACCAGCAGTCATTGAAATTTGGTCAACGTTCAAGTTTTGTTTGGCCGAGTGTACTTAGCGATATAATGCGAATTTTTAATGAAATATAATTGGGTTTTCACTGCATGAAGCATGTAAAGATGACTACAAATATGAATATCCTTTAAGACAAAAACCAAATCACAATTAACAAATGCAATTATTTTTTAATGCAACTTCACTTACATTATAGAAAACAGGTTTATCTTCTCTAAAAAAAAAAGAGGAGGAAGAGGTTTATATTAAAAGCAAACGCAGCATTAATTCGAATTAAATTAATTAATTTTGCATACATAGAACGTGTTTAATAAAATTTAAATCACCAGTATAATTTGTTTAGTCATAGATTTTTTTCGTTTTGCGTGAGACATAACTGGTGAGTTTTGTTGAACACTCATTGGACACTGAACACTGAAAAGTCGGAGAGCCCTGTTGCCATATCGATGCAATGATGTGTGTGTTTCAGGCACGCTGCGTATCCACGGAGACCCGCGAGAGCACACTGGCAACACTGTACTCAGCCTGAAGGAGCCCTGTTGCCATATCGATGCAATGATGTGTGTGTTTCAGGCACGCTGCGTATCCACGGAGACCCGCGAGAGCACACTGGCAACACTGTACTCAGCCTGAAGGAGCCCTGTTGCCATATCGATGCAATGATGTGTGTGTTTCAGGCACGCTGCGTATCCACGGAGACCCGCGAGAGCACACTGGCAACATTGTACTCAGCCTGAAGGAGCCCTGTTGCCATATCGATGCAATGATGTGTGTGTTTCAGGCACGCTGCGTATCCACGGAGACCCGCGAGAGCACACTGGCAACATTGTACTCAGCCTGAAGGAGCCCTGTTGCCATATCGATGCAATGATGTGTGTGTTTCAGGCACGCTGCGTATCCACGGAGACCCGCGAGAGCACACTGGCAACATTGTACTCAGCCTGAAGGAGTCGGACAGCCCTGTTGCCATATCGCCCGGTACAAAGAACATCACCCTCTCACGCCGTCTGGATAAGGAGGTAAAATAAAACAATTATCTATCAGCAGCTAGACATGCTGTGTGAAAGAAAAAAATAATTTCCATTTACTTCCCCTAATATGATGGTAACAATTACGAAAAATAGATAATAAAATAGTAAATTCAGTGAGTATTTTTTAAAGAGTTGTCATCAAAGTTCTCCAAGAAACGTCCTACCGAATGGCTTCTCTACAGCTTCTTGATTTAGTCTCGTCGGTTCTGTGAACGCCGAACTGTTAAAAATACTATTTTCAACTTTTTAGAATGATTAAAAATTCCTGAGACATATTCAGCATCTTTACTTCATGGGACCGGATTCACAAAGCTTTTTCCCCGAGGGTTTTAAAATAAACCAATTTATTTATTTCACTGCATAGGTACAGTCAGAGAAATTAGATGGTTCATACTCTGCCTCTCTCTGACCCATATCATAAACTTGTTTTTATATGGAGCAGAGAGAGATAGAGTGTAACATTCTAATTTCCTTGACTATACACCAAAGTGGGTTAAACTATCAATTCCCCTGGGGAAATCCTTCGTGAATCCGGGCCCTGGAGAAAAGTTGGTCAAACCCTTCTGTATATCCTTTTTATTATTTAATTTACTATTATTATTATTATTTACTTATTATTTTCTGTCACATTCCAAACTCCACCTCCTCCTATCCACACACCATGTACTGCCCATTTCCTCGACAATGTGACCATGTGAATGCTGTTGTACCCCATGATCTTCCATCCCCACTGAACATTGTCTGCACATGCGCAGGGCGTCGACGGACCCAACTCGGTCTACATCAACGTCATCTGCGATCTGAGTCGCACCTCGGAGCCGGGCTTTGTCATCCCCGTCGTCATCCGAGTCACCGACGCCAACGACAATGCGCCGCAGTTCATCAACGCGCCGTATGTCCTCAACATATCAGAGGTAACCTTAAAAGTCACGTGATAAAAGACACACATTTCTTTATCTTGACAATACGGCCTTCATATTCCGTTGTTGATGTTTCGATGGTATCGTCTCTTTTCAGATCAAAGCTTAAATATTGCAGAACGAATTGATTCTGAGCATCTGTATCTTTACTTTACAACTTCCCCTTCTTAGTGATTTGGTACATGAAGGATGCTGGGAAAGGATAAGATACTGTTGTAGTGACTAATGAGGTATGATCTGCAGGTGACTGTGGTGGGGACAAGGGTGCTCCAAGGGGTGAAAGCTGTTGACGCCGATCAGCAAGGACCCTACTCGACTGTGCAGTACTCCGTGCTTCCAGGACCTCATGCGGTTAGTTCGGCAGGAAGAAATTTTTCTTAAGAGCTTTTCTCCTTATTTTCGTTCGTATTGAGTCTGGAGATAAGAATTTCATCCAATTCAAATGTTTTAATTAGTAAAATCTTTCCACTTTTACCATGCTTCTTAATATTTCATAATCTCCAAGAAGAAAGGTTCTTTCAAATGTCTGTAGAGTTAATTGAGTTTTTTTGTTCAGGACTACTTTGTGTTCGTCAACGGCTTGGAGGGGACTCTGTTGCTACGGAAACCTCTCGACTACGAGACTTTAGCCAACTTCACAATCAAAGTCCGCGCACAGGTAACTTGAAAATACATCATCACAGCGCACGGGTGTCTATACGTCATTCATGTTTCTTTACAACACAATCATAAGTCTTAAGACACATTTAAGGGTCATTGCTCCAGCAAAATTACCCTGAGCTCGAGGCAAGTTAAATTCTTACGATAACAAGTTCTTTTAAGAATGATAATTACTATGGGTAATGGGTACTATGAGTATGTACGAAAAGCTTCCCTCCGGGAGAATTGAAGGTTTACCACAATTTGGATGTCTAATAAGCACTGCGACAGAAGGGTCATTATTTCAAACTCCGGGGGAAAGCTTTGTGAATCTGAGATCATCAGTCCCAGCAGTGTTGTGACATTGTGTTGTGACTGCGCAGGACCAAGGGGTTCCGGCGCAGTACTCGGACACGTACCTGCACGTGAACGTGATCGACGCGGACGACCAGAATCCCCGCTTCTTCGACGAGCGCTACGCGGCGGTTCTTCCAGACAAGCCTCTGGATGTGAGTCCTCTCTTCCTCCAGTCATCTCCAGGAACATAGCGCTTGTGATTAGTACAATGCTCGAATTGGAAAGGGAGAAACATCTTCCCGTAATCATTCTCTGTCCATAAATCTATATTTTCCAGCATTTCCAGCATTTATATTTTTGCAGTTGTTAAACATCAAAATGCTCTCAGGAGGCCACTTTTTGAGATTCACGTTTTGAAACCTTCCACGTTAGCATTGTATAAAACTTGAAAAAGGTGAAGGCTAGACCTATTTGTTATCTTTTTTACGTTTTTAACAATGACACCGTGACACGGTTTCAAAACGTGAATCTCGAGAATTGGCCCCTGGGGGAAACTGGGGAGCTTCATTAACCAGATTTCTCTTAAAATGATTCTAATGATTCTATACCATATAAAATTGTTTTGAAAATGTTTAAAATCACCTTCGGCATTTAGTATAATTTATTTTTAATATGTTCAAGTGTTTAAAAATTCATTATAAGACCTCATGGTGACTTCAGAATTTGAATCCAAAATGTCAACAGACTTAAATGATGTAATGTTGGGATGCAGGGCAGCCAACTGCATTTTTTAATTAACAATAATGTTGTGGTGCAGGGCAGCCAACTGCGCGTGCAGCCGCGCGACATCCAGGCCTACGACCAAGATGTCGGCATCAACGCGCCGATCTTCTACTCCTTCAACGGCAAGAGCGCGGATTACCGCTACTTCGAGATCGACAGACTCACCGGCCAAGTCGGGATCAGGAAGGCCGTGCACGAGTCTGATCTCATGCAGCCGGCCACGCTGGTCATCAGGGTAGGTCCACGTCATTAATTGCTTCAGTCATACCTTGCCCCAGGCAGTGGAACACACTTAAAGCAAATAATTTGAGAAAATAAACCCCTTTTCTCGCGGTCAAGGTTGATATTTTTTTTATCCCAACAGCTGGTGTATTGGATACCTCGGTTCTCTTTAGATCACCGAGGTTAAGCAACATTGCGGTTGGATGGGGTGACCGCTCTACTCTGCCTTGCTAGTTGCTGCCGTTGGGTCAGAGAGACTGGAGTGTTTGGGGGTTAGTGTGACGACCTCCCTCCACCTGTTATCAGTGTCTTGACGGCGCGCGCTGTAAATGTTACACCGTCCTTCCGATGGGACGTTAAATTGTTGGCCCCCTTAGTATCTTTCGTCAGGAGTTGGCTACATGCCGGTACCGGGTTCCAGTATAATCGGGAATTTTGAAGTTACGTAATTGGACTCCTGGTCTTCTTTTTATGGAGGTAACACTCAGTCCGATGTCTTTGACTTCTTTTTGACGCAAAGGGAATTACCTATTCGGATGGCTATTCTCATCAGTTGGACTGATAGTATCAGTGAATGATTTATGAGATTGGTCTCAAGTAAAATTGAAAAGAGAATGCATAATATTCTTTAATCTCCAAATATTGCCGCAATACCTACGCTTTCCAATTTCCTTGAGTGGACATTCAGTTGCAACAGGTCATCATTGAAGAGCCTGGACCTCCTAAGTAACTTATGATGTTCTTGTACAGGCCACTTGACCGTGTCACGAGCTGGAACCTCGCTCAAGGACCTGCAGTTCCTCCAGCCGGCCTACTACGTCAGCGTGCTGGAGAATGTCGTGATGTGTCTCGTAACATGATGTGATGTTCCTGTACAGGCCACACAGCTGGACAACTTGGACCGCTACGCGCTGGCCACATTGACCGTGTCGCGAGCTGGAACCTCGCTCAAGGACCTGCAGTTCCTCCAGCCGGCCTACTACGTCAGCGTGCTGGAGAATGTGCCCCTCTACAGCGTTTTGCTCACAGTCGTCACCAACCACCCCAGGGACAAGGTACAGTCATCATTTCACTCACAAGTGCTGAGTTGTAGGAGAGAAACTTACTGTACTAGTTTGACCAGAAACAATGCAACCTCTAGAATCGAGAGTAATGAAGCAGTAAGAAAATATCATTCAAAATTAAAGGCTCAAGTATGGTTCACCTTCAAATGTACTGAAAATTCTAGTTTTAAATACGTTCTTTAATTATTGTTGAATAAAATCAGAGTGTTACAGTGGAAATCCCAGACATTCCTTTTGTGCATTTCTCATTTTGGCACAACCGGGAGTTCCAATCCTTTACTATAATACGCTTAAAAGAGAAGAACGTTGTCCCCGTAGCAACGTGGCTGAAAATTTCGTTTTCTATACAAATCTTGAATTTTCCACCGATCAAGTTGAAACTCGCCAGTAATTTATATAATTACGTGACTTGATTTATAGTAACACTTTCGTGATATTCTGTTCAGTATTTACCGAGTTATTCATGAAAAACACAGCTTTTTCTGATGTCTTAATTTTAAGTGTCAATTTCAATGTGCAGTGAAAATGAATTTTATTAGGCAGTGAAACTAATTTTCTGAAATCGACCTGAACAATATTTGGCCATGGAATCTTCTGTGAAATAAAAATTAGCTCACTACCACTAAAGTGGCTATCACACTGGGTTGCAACCCGTGGTTGGAACACGTGTATGGATCACGTGATCATTCTGCACATGTGCAGAGACCAATTTTAGTCTTTAAACATGCGCATATTGAAAATTTGGTCCATAACCGTGGGTTGCAACCCAGTGTGATAGCCACTTAAGATGCGGTATAAAAAGAAGAGTACCTATCTATGCGCGACGTCGCTACCGATACGCGTCTCTTTGGAAGCAAGGTTGTTCTTCTTGGAGGTGATTTCCTTTACCTGTATTACAAGACGACCACCGAACTACCATAGTGGAACTTACCATTAAACAATAGGTAATTCTCTGTTTTGAACGTTTCACTCACAAACTATATTTATTTAAAATCTTAATATTTCACCTGCTTTAAAGTAGGGTTAACATCCAATGGTGGATCACCTTTTTAATCAAATTCATAGAAGATGCAGTATTGGTTTATATGATGTTAAAATTTGTATTTGTCTTGAATTGGGTATGAGATAATACAATATACAAAATATATCATGAATTTATTAGTCGACAGCAGACTTATAAAAACATTATTGTCATGTGCTAATTCGACCCACCACTGGGAGTGGGTCCCGGTTGTGGGTCAGTTATTGAAATATATTTGAATTGAAGTATGTTATTGTTCCATCAATTAGAAGGTATTTGTGAAAGGCGCATGTTAATATCAGTCGTATTATGTTATTTATTGATAATTTAGAGACACTCTTTTGCTCCCAGTTGTGGATCATTTACACGCGGAAAATAAAAGTTCCTTTCGTTTTAAGTTATAACTAAATCACTGACATGTCAGTTGGTACAAAACCTTTGCAACTGAACTTGAGATCTCCAATTCTTCCTATTGCGCAATCTAATTTATTTTAAACATGTTTATTTCCTTAAATTTTAAAATTTTAAAATTTTACTTTAATATAAAAACAAACTTTTGAAACATACTGTGCAATTGAAATATTAAATATAATGTTCATAATTATGAGGATTGGTACAATTTGACACACTCAACACAGTGTTGCGCCTACGGTAAAGCAGGTGAAATATTAGGATTTTAAATAAATATAGTTTGTGAAACGTTCAAAATGGGCGTAAGAGAACTTTTTTTTTGTATTTTCGTGTATACCTACGAGTATTTTCGTGGTATTCCCTCAGTCGACAGGCAAATGCTGGGAAGTAACCTACTAACAGGCCACGACTGCCTCCTTCCCCCCTTCCATCCTTACATACTCTTCACCATCATCTCCCAATCATCATCATAATCATTCATCCGTCGCCATTAGCCTCGCTGCAGAACAGTGCGACGTTAAGCCCCAGACACAAAAAAACATTGAAAATTACGTTTTAGGAATCAAAATTATGTATACTAAAACGATCGTTTATGTTGATGTGAATTGTGCAGAGATTCAGACTTTTATATCTTCAGGAGGCAAGTAAGATCACGTGACAGCTTTGATATTTAACTATTATTTCGGTTTGATTTAAAATGTTTTGTCAAAAAATTTGGAAATATATATAGTTATAGGTATCATTATTCGTATTGACCTCACGATTACGAAACGAATTAAATTAATCATATAAATGCGAACCACACAGCATACAATTTGTAAGCGGGTCCCTCTAGTTGAATTTATAATGTTGGAGAGACGTGGTTTATGACGTGGTATCAGCTACAAACTCTATGATATTGGGGAGAACGTCGTACGAAAGAAAATATATTTATAATGGGCTGCGTTTGGGACGGAGACAAAGGATTTAAAATGTAACGTATGTTTTCCGTTTGCGCAGCGGCAGAGCTACTGGCTGGACGAGAAGATGGGCATGTTCGGCATCACCGTCGGAGGCGACATCGTGCTGACCAAACCGCTGGACTTCGAGACCCAGGACCGCTTCAACTTCAACGTCCACGTCACAGACGGCGCCATGGTCAGTTGCGTCATCCATCACCTCCACAGTCTTCCCCCGTGCATATTCAATGTTGCATGTAAATATTGTTTTTGACAAGCAAGTTTGATCAAGTGTGGACTATCATGACAGGCTTTCAGGATTCTAATATTGACTTAAACCTATCATGTCTGATTTCATGCCAAACATTTGGTAGCTCATCCAGATTAACATCCAGGATTGACGGTGTATAACAGCTTATAAAACGTTGATAGACTGGACTTGACAAAATAAACCAAATCAAGTACAAATTCTTACCATTTTATAACAAAAAATTAAGAATTTGTATGGATTTGACAGCGTAAGTGTATTGAAAAAACTTCCTCGCACTCGTCATTACCGACTTTTCTTTTGATTACCGACGGTAGATCAGCAACTTACAAGCAACGCATTCTGTTGACAAAACAACGTGACACATCAATACGCCCTGGCTCTGCATCTTGACAAATGTTGCCTTCTGACTGACATGTTACTCCTCGTCCAGAACGACTCCGCCGCCGTGAACATCACCGTTTTGAACGTCAACGACTGGGACCCTCGCTTCCGCTACGCCCAGTACGAGTTCACGGTGTCCGAGGCGGGGGTGGAGGCGGGCGCCGTGGTGGGACGAGTGGAGGCGGCGGACGGGGACCGTGGGGACCGCGTGGTGCTCGAGCTCCGAGGCCCTGGGGCGGCGGTGTTCGACGTCAACCCCGGCGGCGAGATCATCCTCCTCGACGCCGGGCTCCTGAACTCCAGTACAGCGCACATGGTCGTCGTCGCCACGGACAGCGGCGTGCCGCCCAGACAGGTCAGTGTTCTCAGTGGTGGAACAAGTCAGCAACGGCAACAGTTTCGACATGTTGCATATTACGCAATTCTAGAATTGGCACGTCCAAAGGTTGGTATACAAGTGGTCAACCACTTGTATATAGAGACCTTAGGCATGTCCTGTAATTTTTTTGGTGCACCGTTTTCGATTCATTTTTGTCATTTGTACATTGATTCTGAACATTGAAAGTATGGTTACTGTAACGGTGCGATCCCGATGACATTTCAAACCTTCAAGTTCCGACCGTCCGTTCCATTAATAGAGTCTTGTTGAAAATGCAAAGTCACGAACTAAATGTCTGCATTCCTAATGGTTTTCATGCTTGAGCAAGAGTTTACGTGCTGATAGAACATGAGGAAGTCGTCAGTCGTCAGGGAATGGAGGTCGGCGATTCTGAATGTATAGAATAACTGAAGTTTTAAATGTCAATGTGAATCGACCTAAATATTTATTTCTTACTCCAGGCGTCTGCCCCTGTTGTGGTGCACTTCCCCGAGGCCGTTGTGCGTCGCGCTGCCAGCAGCTGGTCTCCCGGAGGCACTGGCTTCCTGCTGCTCCTCGTCTTCGGGTCGCTGCTCGGCATCCTCGCTCTGGTCATCGCCATGCTCATACTGTACATATACAAGCAGTGAGTAACTGCTGCCTTCATTCACGCACCTCGAGACTCCAGCAAACTCCATGGGGAGAGTTGTTACAGTTGGTGGAAAGAATCCATCCAAACCTAATACTAGCATTCTTAATCATTTGCTTTCTTGCATAAATTCTGGAATAGTCACAGACAGATTTTGGTGTATTTCTCCACCGAATAATAATTCTCCTGATGGAATCACTCTAATAATCACCATACTTCTTGTATATCACGGCGTCAAAGTCAAAGCACGTTATGGCATACTCATAGTGCAGTCCTATATTGAAGACTTCTTTCTATGAACAAGGTTTGAACTCGACGTGTTCACCACAAGACTTGCGAGACCCAATTCAGCCCAAGTTATATTTTACATTTCACGAAACCTGTGAATTATCTTACTTGGACATACTCGTAGCATCAAACTTAAAGATTTTAAGAGTTTTGGCATTTTTTAATCCACACCATTCTCGAGCTTGTTAAATCCTTTTAACAGATTTTGATTTTTACAGCAAGGAAAGTTACAGAATATAGAAAATGATATCTTGTACATTTATAAATCACTAAAAAACTTGGGTAGAAAGAAACCATTTGTCAACATATTCACGACATTATTTGAGTAAAGGAGTTAGTGTTGTAAAAGAAGGTGCGAGCATCGAGCCCTGCTTGAACACCGTCGATTGTGTTTCAGTAAGCGCGACAAAGCGGAAGTGGACAGCGTCAACAGCGACCAGGGCTACGGCGTGGAGGAGGAGAAACAGCCGGGTGTCATGGCCGCCGCCAGAACCGGCAAGGTCGAGAACCCGGTGTTTGCCGGGAACAACCTCCACACGGCCACCGTCAAGAGTACGTACATTACGCTCTCTTACTTTCCATGACGTTCCGGAGTCTACATTACTACCAAATATAAATTACTTGACATGCATATTCCCATCTAGTTGTTGAGAGTGGTTATTTGGGGGCAGACGCGTCATCTCACTCTTATTTCAGAGAGTGGATGCCATCCACCTCATCCACTTATTAATTACAATGGAGGTTAAATTTGGCTTAAAATGGTGTATAAATCGCATAGAAAGGCACCAAATTGGTTCCTTAAATTCAAAATTTTTCCGGGGCTATGCGCTTCGGAACCGCATTGTTTTACCCCCAACCCCCCATTGTTTTCGGCCACTTATTATTTTACAAATTTACCACTGGTTGACATTATCTTGACTTCTTTGTTTGTACAAATTATTATTATTATTATTATTTATTTTAAAATGTACATACATACAGAGGTACACTTACCGGTAGCGAGTATAGGCAGCGTGTTTAGACAACAGATGGCACTGTAAAAAGTACAGACAGAGCCACCTAATCTGTGGGAAGGAAGCTTACCTTTTGGCAAGGCGTCCAAGTCGCTGCAGTTATATGTTATGTTGCTGCACATATTACGCATTATCAATTCTTAAAATTTACACATGTTTATCTAATGTTTATTCGCCTACAAAATATTAATAATAAAGTGTTCACAATTTCACTGAATCTGATCACAATATTAATTTGCGCGACTTAGTTTGATTCCGAAATATTTTGAGTACATTTGTTGACATCTGATCGGTTGCTAGGTCACGGCCAATGAGAAATAAAACAGTTGACGATCTTCCCACAAAAGTTGCTAATTTCTCTCACTCTATAGGCACCTCTCTCTCGGTGCCTATAGGCACCGAGAGTTCGCCACGAGTGAGAGAAATTAGCAACTTTTGTGGGAAGATCGTCAACTGTTTTATTTCTCATTGGCCGTGACCTAGCAACCGATCAGATGTCAACAAATGTACTCAAAATATTTCGGAATCAAACTAAGTCGCGCAAATTAATATTGTGATCAGATTCAGTGAAATTGTGAACACTTTATTATTAATATTTTGTAGGCGAATAAACATTAGATAAACATGTGTAAATTTTAAGAATTGATAATGCGTAATATGTGCAGCAACATAACATATAACTGCAGCGACTTGGACGCCTTGCCAAAAGGTAAGCTTCCTTCCCACAGATTAGGTGGCTCTGTCTGTACTTTTTACAGTGCCATCTGTTGTCTAAACACGCTGCCTATAGGGCAAGCCCCGTAACACATGTGCCTCGCTACCGTGCCTCGTACCTATTTGTAGAGAAATAATTCATCATCAGAGAAGAACTCTGGTGTAATCTCTCCTTCTCGTCTGACTGCAGGTCTGGCGAACCGTCAAGCGAACCTCCGCGTTGCTCCTCTGGTGAAGACGCGTATCGCGCCTGCGCCACCGCAACTGCCGCAACTGCCGCAACTGCCGCAACTGCCGCAGGATAACAACAACCAACAGCCCAAGTGGCCCGCGGGTTCGATCCCCAGGAGGGTGAAGAAGCTCTCGTGGGACGACGAGTCCAACATAAACAAGGTGAAATAGTCGGCCAAATAAGGAGACCGTTCCTGGATCCACAACCCTATCCACATGACTTTAAGCATTGACCCTCCAGGACAATTTGGCTCTTGTGATAACTCTGCGGACTTGCTCGCTGGAGGTCTGGGTTTGATTCTTGCTGCCGACTTTCCTAACTGACGCTTTTTCGTATTTTCCCCTCAGACCACATCCAAATGATGGGAAGGATTCCTATTTATAGGCTAAGACCAGGTTCATACACCCTGGCAAAGACGGCTTGGTGCCCACCTTGAACGTTATCCTCTTTTAAGCATTGTACTATCTCGAACCATCTTGCAATTTCAGTTTCCCTTTTCATGAAAATACGCTGACAACATATTAACCTAGTTCGGCAATTTCATTTAGTGGTTGCATAGACATACAAAGACTCTGAGCTGCTTGGATGAACTAAGCTAACATATCTTAATCTTCTTGTTGCAGCCGGAGCTTGACCCTGAGGTGTCTGTCACTCCTCTCACAGGAGACTCGAATCAACCGTCGACAGACACGATGAACCTGACCGTGTACTTCTAGACGAAATGCGATGTTACAGTTGGAACTTATATTACGTAATAATACTCACTCTGCAGGAGGTTGGCTGACCCAACCGCTCAAGATGTAGCGGGCAGTGAAGACTAGAATCGAGAAAATACAACGAAATCTCCAGTGTTTCTGAATAAACGGACTGTTTTTTGAGATTATTTGACAACGATCACTCGTGTAGATTGTTCTAGTGAATATGTATGATGATTGTAAATAGGGCAATTTGTCTCTACCGCAGGGTTCCGCATTACCATTGACATTTGAAGAGTACAGAGGAAGAACGGTATAAGTCCATTTGATACAATTCAATGCTAAACGAGCCTTAGTGGTGAAAATTCTGGTTATGCATTTTTGCTCATTTCTTATGTCCCAGTTTAAGGTGATACTAGCGCTCGGCCGTTTTAGAAAATTGAGAGAGAAAAATTGTTTCATAAGTGAGTGTAACTTTTACAGGATGTTCACATGATCAGTCTGATAGTATATTAGTAGCACTTTTTAATTTTTGATTATTGCATCGTTAATTAGGCGCCGGTTATTCAAAAAAAACGCGCAAAACTAAGAAATTTGCGATACGATTGGAGACCAAACCCGTAAACCAATTGATCTCAAATTTTAATCATGATTAGATAAAAGACAAACTTAGGTTATCACTTGGCACAATTTTGAAATTTTATTTTATACGGCACCCAGGGAGACAGACAAGAAAATAGCTAATTTTTCACCAAAAATCCACTAATTATTACTAATTAACGAAACAAAAAATTAAAAATGTACCAAGGGATAACCCTTAGTTTGTCTTTTATCTAATCATGATTAAAATTTCAAATAATTTTGTCTACCCGTTTCGTCTCTAATCGTATCGCAAAAAGTGTCTACAAAAAGCAGCAAAATCGCTCGCGCTTGCAGCACCTTAAATGATCATTTTAAACAATTGTGTCAATATTAAATACAAACATTGAGCATATTTAGAAAGCTCATGTAAACCACTTCGAGACGTTACAACGTCATCTTCTTCAAATATGGACATGTACCATTCTTGCCTTGAACTCTTCATTTGGCTATTTTTATGACCGAAGAAATTCAGTGTTGGGTAGGAACGTAACGAAATAGTTCCGTTCCTAGGAACTAGTTCCTTTTCTTAGGAACTATGGAACGTCTTAGTTCCTTTTTTCTAGGGAGGAACTATGGAACGGTTTAGTTCCTTTTTTGAGGAACTGTAACGAATTTTGCTAAGTTCCTTTTTTTAAACTTGACTGTACTTTTACTCCGAAAAACTGCACTCGTCTAGAAGCCATATATTATTTGTTTAATCATTGGTTTAATTCTGTCAGAAATCAGATGTCCCTCTAGCTTTTTGGCATCTAAAAATAATCTGCTGTGATACAGTGATTAAATTTTTAATTTGCAGATTGCAATTTTTAATGTTCCAAAAGGAACTAAAAGGAACTAAGTTCCTTTTATAAAGGAACTAGGAACGGAATAGTTCCTTTCATTATTGAAGGAACTGGAACTGGAACTAGTTCCTTTTTTCGGCGAGGAACTTGGAACTGGAACTAGTTCCTTTTCAAAAGGAACTTACCCAACACTGCAGAAATTTATCTTCTAGATCTAGGGAATATGAAACAGTTCTCGTACCTTTTCGGCAAAACTCTGACACCAAAACACAAGTGAATGTTTTCCTAGATACATTTACACAACTATTAGTAACACTAACATTTTCTGCGGATAAGAAGCGCAGAAATTGCGCCATAAGGATTATACGTTTAGGAAAACTTCCATTAGAATATGCTGACAACCTCAAGTCTTGAACTCTGAAGAAGTATCATAGGAATTAGCAAATTATATCTTCCTTATATCCAATATTTTTCAATAAGACTCTTGTTTAATTATCTTCTCATTTGTCGTTTTTTTTAATTCCCTCGTTTTACTGTAAAGCCCCATTTACACGGTGCAATTTCTTGAAAAACTTCTGTGTCACATTCCCATTTTTCATACAATTTTGTATTTACACGATGCAACTTTCTGTCACAGAACTTAAAACATGTTCTAATTTCCATTCAAGAAGTGTGACACAGAAGAGTGGTACAGAAGTTGTACAAGAAATAGCACCGTGTAAATGGGGCTTTAAGCCCCACAACTTCCGTACCACACTTCTGTGTCACCCTTCTTGAATGGAAATTAGAACATGTTTTAAGTTCTGTGACAGAAAGTAGAAACAAAATTTTCAAATGTAACTATTAAAAAAAAACATGAGTTACAATATGGTACATTGCATGATGCAGTTTGACGTACAATTGTAACCACCTTCATATTTAATTTTTTGTTATTATATTTGTCATGCATACAAGATCTTTCGAGCCCATTGTCTTCAGTACATTCTAGTATAATTACGACTTCTCTGTAGATATTCCATATATTTATCAATTATGTTAAATATATTACATCCTCTCCACATATTGTATGTAAAATGTTTTGAGATGAAAATGTTATTTTTTACTTGACTTCATGTATTATAAATTTATTCCATTTAACAGTCAGGAAACTGAACTATATTCATCAAAATAATATAAATATTATTTCTGTATACGTGAAGAATTAAAAGTGAATACCAATCTTTATCATGTCTCAAATTCTTACACGTTTTAGGTGAAAGAAATCAAATCCTTTCACCTTCCTGTATCATTTTCCAGCAGGTATTATTACATGCTCCAAGTTGTATGAGTTATAATTTACCTGTTACTTTAAACAATTTGTTGCTGTTATTTCTTTTATCAGTTGATTCTTCAGAAATCTTGGCCGGGTTTTAACACGTTTTTTATGATATTTTCAATTTAAAAAAAATTAAGGGAGGTAGGTTGTCACGAAGAGTTTTTGATTTCAAGATTTTTTTTATTTGATTTTTTTCAAGTTTATTGGGGAAACTAAGGTGAAACTTTTAGATTTTTCACATATTTTCACATTTATTTTTATTTGTATTATCATTTATATGTAAATGTATTTAAGTTAAATGTTTCCAAAATTTAAAAAGAAAGTTTTTTTGCCCTAAAAAAATATTTTGTGTTATTTTGCAACGAGGCGGTTTTCAACAATTTGTAATAATTTCGATACTATTCAATAAAAAATTGTGAATACTGTTGATTTTTTATGGAGAAAGAATAAATTAAACATATTTAGGCAAATCATTTTTTTTATATATTTTTTCTTTCTTGTATGCATATATATTGTCAGGTTTTATAGTTTTTTTCTCTCCAATACCTGTTTTTACACAAAATTATGATTGAGCGAGCGTAGCGAGCGTCACCACGGTACTCTTATGGCACTTTCTCTGTGTTTTTTTTTTTTTTTTTTTTTTTTTGCCTGCACTGCCCAGGTCAAACCGCACAACTAATCGATCTGAAATTTTGTACACATACTAACGTAATCTATGCGATCCCTGGGATCTTTTCTGAACGAGATCCTGTGATTGGTTCAAATTTTATAAAAATTATCTTTCGATTGGTTGGTTCGATCAATTTGAAATTTAGCAAAGTCATTGCAACCAACATTGTACCCAATCAAAAAAAAATCAGCCAAATCCTCTAATTGGTTCAAATTTGAAACCATTTTTCCTGTGATTTTTGAAATTTAAACTGGAACCGATTGACCGACCAACTAAAAACTTCGCATGGTCATTGGTACTAACATTTAAGGTATTTTTGCCAATTTTCACTCTAATCTGTCGTTATTTTCAAAAGTTTTTGTCATTTTAGGGACATTTTGCGTGTTAGCTGTCAAATTCACGGCGACTCGAATCTACAGTTCAAGGCAAGGTAGTTAGAGCAGAAAGTTTTAAACGATATGAAACTAATAATGACCGTTCAACAGATTGATCTGATCATAGAGATTATCTGATATTGTGTACACACACTACATATCATATCATATGGGTGGTCCCAGGTATATTTTTTGAACGAGATCCTGTGATTTTTGAAAATTAACAAGGAACCGTTCAATCATAAAGGTTTAATCGATCAACTTAAAACTAAGCAAGGATTGGCACCAATATTTTTGGAGATTTTGGAGATTTTTATACAAGTCTGTGACGAAACTAAAGAATTGTTGGCTTTTAATGACATTCGATAGACATAATTTCGGTTCGAGGTGTTGCGTGTATCCGTGCTCGCTCATCAACGCGTTACACAGAGCGTTTTCCTAGTGTAATCTACGTGGTCTCTGGGATCGATTTTCAACAGGATCCTGCGATTGGTTGATAAATGAGAATGGACTGTAATCGCCTTGCATGTTTACAACTGTAGTTACCAATAGCAAACAATGAAAGTGCCCTCCCAAAATAAGTACCCACCACCAGCTGCCCACCCATGAAAATATTCCTTAACCAGTTTCCGAGCCGTAATGCAGAGTGGTGAGGAGCTATGAGTCTGTTTTGCTCACATTTAATTTATATTTTGAAATTTATATGTCAAGCGTCTGGTGAAAATTCATATCATTATCCACGAGACTTGTATGACCTTCAGAGAATTGATGAATCCTTCTTACAAAAAGGTAGAGCGTCAAAAGAAGCCGGCCAAATCCCCATGTTGGTATATAGGAATCCGGCATAGGAACTATTGGAAGTGGGTTACATTGGTTACATCATAGATATAGATTTTTATTGTCGTTTAAAATCCATCCGTGATATTATGCAGGATTACAGATCTATATTACTAATTTAAATTTTCTAACTAAACGTCAAGTAGTTAATATAATTATAATAATTAAAAGCAAACAAACCCTTTGAGTTTAGTCACGATTATATAGCATAAATATACTACCTAAGTATAGAGAATCCCTTTTGGATATTCAACACACAAATTTACAGTAAATACACGAAACAAACAACAATTTTTATTATTACAAATTATCACTCAAATATTCTTCTACAGAATAATAGGATCACTTAAGAGGCAAACGGAAGCGAACGGAAATCGCACGGTTCGTCATAGCGTTTTTTGAAATTTTGTCTTCCCACTTAATAATTTTAAAAAATCAGATAGTAACGACCCATTACAGCCTAATAGACTAAGGCCCGGTTGCACCATGTCTCGATAAAGTTAGCGGTAGGATTTATCGGCTGAAACCATGGCAACAGCCAATGAAACACAGCCATCTAGACCGCTAAAGTTCACTTTAGGCTAAAGTGAACTTTATCTTACTTATCGGGACTTGGTGCAACCGGGCCTAAATAATGTCGCACACTGGAGTTCATTATGACCTCAGGTGCGACCTCAAAGTGTTAAATACGATATTTTTAATAAAATAATCGAAAATAATCGTATTTAACACTTTGAGGTCGTACCAGAGGTCATAATGAACTCCAGTGTGCGGCATTATTTAGTCTATTAGGCTGTAATGGGTCGTTACTATCTGATTATTTAAAATTATTGAGTAGGAAGGCACAATTTCAAAAAAACGCTATGACGAACCGTGCGATTCCCGTTCGCTTCCGTTTGCCTCTTAATTAAAGAATCTATTTAGTGCAAAACGTATTGTTTAGTATAGTTACCAAATTGGAAGTGGTGTATTTTTTAAAGGAATAAGTTTGCTCCAAAAGTTATGCTTGTAGAAGCTGCAGTGACACTCGCCAAATTTGCTCCAGCGTCCGTTCTACAATTCTGGCGGCAATATTTACACCATTTTATTTTTCCCGATTACAAGATTGTAACCTAAAGTACTTGTGGGTACTCGATTAATTAACACTTTTAAGACTTGCTCTTTTACTGACGACACAAATGAACATAAGAACCTATAAAAACAACACAATTTTAGTAAAACTAAAAAGTATACTTTTTTCCAAGAACACATTATTTATTTCTAAATCTTTTGAATCATAGATAGTTTTTATCCTGGTTTTTGTGCGATAGGTCAAACCGTTTCTTGATCAAGCTGAAATTGTTATCACACATAAAGACTACTTGTCTTATTTTCAGTGAACCTGCACCTATTCTCACCAAATCCTCACAATCATATCGAAGTTTTGTAATTGTTATCCATTCCAAAATTCAACTCTTATTTTACAAATTTACAGTTAAAAGATTTAAAACAGCTGTAAGAATTGATCGTATTAAAAGCTCTTGCTTCTTTTACAAGTATATTTGTAATCTTTTGTGAAAAATATGTGTCTCTATATATCTACATACAATGCCTATTCATTAAAAAAAAAAATCATTAAGGTACGTTTACAGCTTGACGTTCGACGCTCGACCCTCGACGCTCAGCGCTAGCGCTGAAAGACGGCGCCACAGTGGCAATACCAAAACTCCCCGTTTTTAGTCTACATGACTCAACGGTCTATGTATATAAGATGCGCGCGCGTACCAACCCGTCCTGAGCCAATCAAATGACTACAACATAGCTGTCATTAGACGCTTATTGAAAACAAGAACATAGTTTATCTTTGACCTTGAACGCCAGCGCTCGGCGTCTCAACGGCGAGCGCTGAGCGCCGAACGTCGAACGAACGCGGAGCTGTTAACGTACCTTTATACAGAAATTAAATCTTTTAAATCTTTACAAAGAGGATTGCATCTCATACTATCTTAAAATATTTAGTGGCATTGTGTTAATCTGGCGTATTTCTACATAACCCTAAAGTCTTTAATAATTTTCTTTCTCCTTTTGAGTAATTTAATATGATTTCTCATCGGATTTATCTTAATTTGACGCCTGTTGTGATTGCGCATGTGCAGAATCTCGCAGACTACGATGGCGACCGCTAGGAGCGCTCCGACCCCGAGCAGAGCGAGAAGGGGCGTGACCTGTTCAAGGTCGATGCCGGTGAATGGCGCACGCGCAGGAGGTAACCTTCTCAAGTGTCTGCGATGGAGAAACCTCAACACACCCAGCTCCGTCTGCTGCATTATGCTGCAACAATAGAGATCACTGGACCAGTTAAATCACGATACTATAATTTGCAGTACGCCAAGCTGTAAACATTCAAAATGTAGGTAAACAGATTCATGAGCACGGAAGTCGGCACTTTCCTGGAAATGGTAGCGAGTTCCGAGAAATATAAGAAATTGTTGGGTGACTTAGTGTAGTAGTAATGGTGTTTAATGGAGGTAGGGGTAACAGCGAGGTAATATCGAGTTCGACCATCATTATAATTCACATTTGTTTCATATATCGGAAGGTAATTGGGAGGGATCGACTCAGGAGCCAGCGGTCTGGAGGAGTCCAGAACTGGTGGAAAGGCCAGGCCGGAATCGGGGACGGACCGAAGGGCGGGAAGGTACGGGCCGATAGGACCCGATTCGGGGGTAAGTCCGTCTCGTGGGGGTAGGCCGGCCGGCCCTAGAGGAATCCGAATTCAAGGTAAGGCATGGGTGTAGGTCGACCCCGCCTGCTCTTTGTCTGTGGCTTCACCACTGGCCTGTCCGGGATGCGTCTTTACAAACCTAAGTCGGCTCCAACGCTGGCACGCTTTATTAGTACAGCGCATCAGAGGATTGATGATTCATTTTGTGATGCAAGCATGAAATTTGATGAGATGTTCCTTAGGACATAAAAAGATGTGAGTATGATATCATTCGAGATTTTGCCCCATGGGTCAGTGGTTATATCTTGGGGTCAAATTACATAAAATTCCCCATAATTCATATCTGAACCAACATTTTGAGCGAATGTTTCCCTATGATTAGTTGATTACCATCTACATAATATGTGCTTAGTTATAAAATGTACGAAAATAAAAATTTGCACAAGGTGTCATTTGGGGGGTCATTTGAGGTAAAATAGTAAAATTCGTATTTATTGACCTATTTAATTTTTTAATTTTATTTGAAACCAGTAAAAAAATGTTATGAGTGTTATTTATACGATGATCAAAACCAAACCAGTTGCAGGAAAAAAAACATTTACACTCATTTCAAAAAAATTAAAATGAAATCGCTCAATAAATACGATTTTTTGCAATTTTTTGCCAAATTAGCCCTTGTGATCTTTTTTAAATCACACGAATTCAGAAATTAATTATGAGGATTTATGTAATTTGACTGCCAGATGTCACCACTGACCCCAGGGGCAAAATATCGAATGCTACAATTGTCAAATCTTTTTATATGTCCTAAGGATCATCTCCACCAAATGTCATGCTTGCATCACAAAATGAATCATCAATCCTGTTAGCCGCTGTACTTATAGAGCGTGCCAGCGTTGGAGCCGACTTAGGTTTGTAAAGACGCGTCCGGCGTGGGTAATAAATGCTCGCCGGCATAACCGTAGTGGATATACTATATATAGTGCGAGTGATTTACAGCCGTGGCCGTGTCAATCATTCCCAACCGCCGGGAATCCTTGTCCCTCCATTCGTCCTCTTCCAGTTGATGACTTTCCATAGCCTCCTTAACCTCGCAGTACCAATCCAATGGTCGGACGCCCTCTAAACCGCCGTCCTGGTGGCACCCACTACCACATCCTCTGTAGCCACCTGTTCGTGTCCATGCTTCTCATATGCCCGTACTACTTTTACATTCGTTCTTCAATCTCTTTTACCACCGTGTCCTTCTTCTCCATCCTTTCTCTAATTTCCTCATTACCTATATCACAAGGTGTTGTAGCCGTGATACTCCACAGCTCCTCCGTAGAAAATCCATCTCCGTTGACAGAGCCAAAGAGAGACAAAGAGTTGACAAAGAGGAATACAGAAAGGCTTCTTCTTTATTCCTCTTTGTCAACTCCCATGCTTCCCACTCATAAGTGAGATGACTTCTCACTACTGCGTTATATATACTAGGAAAACGCTCTGTATAACGCGTTGATGAGCGAGCACGGACACGCGCAACACCTCGAACCGAAAATATGTCTATCGAAAATATCATTAAAAGCCAATAATTCTTGAAATTCGTCAGACTTGTAGGTATAAAAATCTCAAAATATTCTTAAAGTATTAGTCCCAATAGCCATGCAAAGTTTTAAGTTGATCGATTGAACCTTTATGAAAAAAATGTTCCTTGTTAAAATTCAAAAATCATAGGATATATTTAAAAAAATATACCTGGGACCACTCATATGATAAAAGTGTGTGTACTTACACAATATTAGACGATCTGTTGAACGGTCATATCAGTTTCATACGTTTGGAAGTTTCTGCTCTAACTACCTTGGAACTATAAAGAGTCGAAGTAGCCGTGAACCGTGATCAACATTTTCAAGAAATTTGAGAGATAACACGCAAAATGTCAGTAAAATGTCAATAACTTTTGGATTTAAACACAGATAAGTCTGAAAATTTTCAAAAATACAGATAATGTTGGTCCCAATGACCATGCAAAGTTTTAAGTTGATCGGTCATACGGTTCTAGTTTAAATTTCAAAAATCATATGAAAGATTTTTTTAAATTTTAACCAATGGGAGGATTTAGCTGAAACTTTGTATGATTGGGTAAAATGTTAGTGGTAATGACTTGTCAAAATTTCAAATACATAAAACAAACCAATCGAAAGATAATTTTTTAAAATTTGAACCAATCACGGGATCCCGTTCAAAAATGATCCCAGGGACCGCATAGAGTACGTTAGTATGTGTACAAAATTTCAGATTGATTGCTTGAGCGGTTTGACCTGGGGTGTGACCACAAAAAAAAAAAAAAAACACACAGAGAAAGTGCCATAACAGTACCGTGGTGACGCTCGCTACGCTCGCTCAATTATACTTATAGTTACCCAGGGGCCGTATTCTAGAACGTTTTCCCAATTCCATTCCTGATGGAATCCGGTCACGGCCATAAGGATTAACATTGCACCGAATCAGATTCCATCAGAATTGGGAATTAAAATGTTCTAGAATTGGCTTTTAAAACCTGGTTAGGTAGCAGCACTTGCCCTGTGTAGGATAGACAAGGTGTATAGAAGTAGTGTGTAGTGTTTTCGGGTAAGAGCAGCCTGCATTGACGATTTATGAACTTATTTCAGATATCAAAACAATATAATACAAGTCTTCCAGAGTAAAAAAAGTTCTCTGCTTTGAAATGTTCCCCACACGCTCACATCATAGAATAATGAAGCTAACATGCATTTTGGAAACCCTCTTGCCAATCTTCAAAGCAGATTGCAGATGATTGTTCCTCCCGCACAGCGTCCTTCGGGAATAAATGAAAGGAGAGTCCATCTGCAGATGTTGATTCTTTGTTTGAACATTGAGACACACTACAGTATCGATTTGCTGCTTTTGGTTTGCTTTTAATTGGTAAATTCACCGGTTGAACATCAATTGACAGATGAAAACAAATGAAAAACAAATGAATTTTGACCTACATAGGCAAGTTGGCGAAGCAGCCTCCAGATGGCGACTCCTTTGATTTTAAACGCAATGTCTATCTGTCCTTCTGTGGAACGCCATGCGCGCGCCTCACTCAATCGTTTCATTGCCAACACGTCTGAAATTACGTCATCTGCTTTTTATGAATAAATAAATAACCAAAACTTACCTAAGACACACTCATTATCCTTTTGTATTTGTAACAAATCTACTTTAATACATAATAAACATCTAATTCCGTACGTTACATTGAAAACGTCATCACGGCAAGAAACTCAAACTTAATTTTTCTTATTTTCTCTTGCTCTGAATTTTATAGATGGCCGTGAACCATCAAACCAAAGCTGATAGAGTTGAAATATTATATTTTCCTGAGAAATAATTTTCCTTCGTCAAAGGTGATACTGCGCACGAGCAGAACCTCTGTGTCACAGAAGTTGTTCAAGAAATCGCACCGTGTAAATGGGGCTTAACTTAGATTGTTGTGCCTTGACACTATAAACATAGTCATGTAATTGTAAACGACGTCAAGTTACTGTTGATAATGTTTTAAACATAACTGTTTTAATTTTTACATTGTACTGAGAGGTACCTTAGAGGTAGATGGGCGGAAGTCGATTTCAATGTTTCTTATAAAATGAGCTCAAAATCCAGTAATACTGATCTGACTTCATCCGATCATATTTGTAATGGTGATATGGGCTATTGTGTAAGAGAATACCTCAATATAACTGATGGTAGGTATACTTGATTTTTTTTCTGGGGTTTAACGTCGCACTGTTCTGCAGCGAGGCTAATGGCGACGGATGAATGATTATGATGATGTTTGGGAGAGGATGGTGAAGAGAAGGTAAGAATGGAAGGTGGGAAGGAGGCGGTCGTGGCCTATTAGTAGAGTACCTTCCCAGCATTTGCCTGTCGACTGAAGGAATACCACGAAAAACCCCAGTCAGGAAGAACGGCCGCGGGAATCGAACCCTGGCCTCCGGAATACAAGTTCAGAGCGTTACCACTTAGCCAACCTGTTCCGATAGAGCTTGATTACATCACTCCAAAAGTGTGCACCGAGAAATCCAAAAACTATGGCCTTCCGCTCTTATACGCTTCGGCTTATACCTACCTCTGAGAAACGGATATAATGAAGCCCGCTATGTATTAGTTTCACAAATTAGGAATATGACGTGTGTATCGGGTCACGATATCGGCGTCACGTAAATATTTTAACGGCGCATTCTGACACTACATTTTTTTTACCATGTACTAATACATGGTTTACATTTGGATTTCCAAAATTTTGAGGCTAATGAAATTGATTAACCATAATAGGTATGATAAAATTGCCTTCCTTTGTTTCTCATTTACGTATTTTGTTGGGCATTTGGTCTGCTAAGTGCTAACGACGTAACGTGTCGACGCACATCGGTGAATATGACAAATATTGATGTCGTTTTATATTTACGTATACCTCACTGGAGCGCATTGGTCATGGTTTTCATGACGGGACCCTCTAGTATATATATATTTTTTTGTAGCTACTCGGACCAAAGCAAAGAATTTAACGATAAATTTTGAAAAGACTAAGTATTTGGTAGTCGGAGGGAAGGGATGTGATCTAGATGTTAACGGTAAAGAGGTGAAGTCTTGCAGGGAGTTTAAGTACTTGGGGGTCATTATAGGGGAGGATGGAAGCAGCAGGAGATAAATTGACAATCGGATAGCGCAAGCAAAGCAGTCAACCGTAGTGGATCAATTGCCAAAACAAACCCACCACCGCAATTCAAAATCACATAAAACCTTGATCAAATATTTATGTAGCTTCTGAGCCTAAGGGCGTTGATAACCTCGTTGTTGAGCGCCATAAACCATAATATCTATCTAAGCCTAAGAGGGTACAAAATGAAATACTAACAAATGGTCGAAGACACCACGATACGGCGAGTTCTTTGGAAAGATGGCGTAGCTCATGGTCATGGTAAGGAGTCCGGTAGAGGGAACAACTTGCAAGTGGCAGGCAGTTGGTCCATCGAGTGCATGAAGCTTTGACTTGCGCAAACGAAAGCGAATCGTTCTGCGCATGCGCGATTCATACCCTCAAGTGAAGATATTGGCGCTGTCGCCATCTTGGCAGCCATGTGACGTATGTAGATTTGCTTCAGTAGTCCGCCCTCAGCGTTCTAGTTAAATACAAAATAGAATTAATCTTTGATCAATAACAGCCTCATGCTCAATAGAATTTCCAGATTTATCGACGCAAGTGCCCAGAGTCTACTGGATTCCGACCATAAGATTATTAGCTCACGGTCTTGTGGTGTTGAGGACTGACATCCGCAAATATCTACTTGCAGACGCAACTTCTTTTGAGCATGAGGCTGTAAGCAGTTGACTATTATTGGATGTACCGAACATTTTGCTTAAATTGGCTTCATTTGTTTTGCACTCTTCCCTTCAGTTATTAATTGAGTAGCCAACATGACGTATTGTGGTGTGTTTATCCACGAAATGCCTGACTACGTTTGAGTATAGAAAATGCAAGAGTGTCGCAGTCTTAATTGTAAGGACCTTAAGGAATCCCTCGATGACTGTGGACTTCTGAGCCTGTAGCTCGTAAGTCCCGTCCTCCAGAAGTCCCTGCAGTGTCGTGAAGGGAATCCTCGGTCTGATGACGGTGAACGATGACGTCAGATACGCGGAGTAGCTGCCGAGCACCACGACGCCTAGCATGTAGCTGATCAAGTAGACGAGGCGGGCTGCGCACGCGCGCGGGTTCTGCCCGTGCGACTGCAGGCAGAAGACGGCGCCGAACACGTGGAGGCCGGCGTCGCGACGTTGCAACACGTGGCGGAGGGTGAGGACGACGCTCAGGGCGGTGAGGACCGTGGCTAGCCACAGCGGCGCGGTGAAGGGGGAGAGGAAGTTGGACCAAGCGACGTCACGACCGTCCAGCTCGCTGATGTATACGTAGAACCTGGGGAGAAGAAGATCCATTGAATTATTTTGACGAATGTCGCCCGCATTTAGTAACTTTCCGTTCGCGTACTTTGACGTCCCTCACCCGCCGCTTGACACAGCCCATTAGAATGGGCGTAGTTCAATCGTTTGCACACAGATCGCGCCACATGTTCGTATTTTCAAAAAGTGCGGGAAGTTAGCTTTAAAATGGTGTCTTTAGTTTTGCTGTAGTGGTAATCTGTATGATTATATCGATTGTCGATCTTCATGCATTACTTCAACTCAACTACTGTCAACAAACATGCGTCTAGAAATGTCCTGAATTCGTCTTTTTCGACAGTAATAACGATGAAAGTGACGAAAAAATTATTGATAGTGATGATGATTATGTGTGCGAAGACTCTGAGAGCGAAATTGAAGATAAACATCCAGTTCCAACGCCAATATGACGTAAGTGACTCGGCCCAGATTTCTTGAAATAAAATGGGTTAAAAGCGGTACAAGAATTCTGAATCAATTCGTACGCCAATGGGTCACGGCACTTTCTCTGTATTTTATATTTCATCATCGAGCTTCGACCATTTAACTGGAGCACTTTCCAGTTGACAAAGCTTCAATTTTAATCACCCTTCAAGAATGATTAAAATCTCACTTACGAGGTTTTGCAGTTTCACCGTCGTTGGCATGTCCTCAGCTAACTATGGTACCTGATGTACAGGATGGGTAGAGAGTAATCGACGTCCATGTATCTGTCTGGAGCGTTTGCCATCGTGCACAATCCCAAGTCCACTTCTCCACGCTGAGCCATTCCCAGGATCCCGTTCCACGAACCGTTCCCAGCCTTCTCGCCGTAGAATCCCACTGCGGGCGTGCGCAATGCGAACCTGGGGAAACATTCCAGCTGAGAGGTTTCGTTTACTCGCCAGGCAGTTCAATTTAACTGACAATCAACGTTTCTACTAACTTAGAATCATGTTTTAGTTTTACACATACTTAGGACTGATGGGATCTGTGAATAATATGAGGATTTTACAAACTCGAATAATACGGGCATACGGGATTGACCTATCCATGCAAAAATATCATTTCTAGGATCAAGGATCCAACGAATGTTATGCGTTTATAACAAAAGGCAATAATACCTCCTCTAAACAAGATTGGGAAATTTCTGGATTTATTGATAAATTAACATCAATAAAACATCAGGAAAACGAACTCTAATGATAAATCCAGTAATTCCCCGTTCCAAATCTATTCAATAAACAATAATTCAATCGATAAATCAACCGCTCTGCTCAATCGACTTACGTTACATTGAGACCGGTCTGTAGCAATGACCACATCTTCGTGTAGACTCCCCGGACTATACGCAGTCGGGAAGAGTTCGTCTGCAGGTTGACCAGAGGCGGATCCTGGAAGAGTAGAGGATGCAATCTCATCTATACTTTGTCAGAATCGTAGGAGACGTTTTTTTTGGTTGCTCGACCATCTGTTGCTCGTCTCTTGTTCGATGTTGTTCTGAAGTATACAGCTGTGGTATGTTTTTCTTTATTTTTATGAAAGGGTCTGGAGGCCAAGTCTTGAAACATACGCTTTCAGGACGCAAACGCTCTCGGACGTCAACAAGTCCCATTTACTGTAAGAATGATCGACATTGAAACATAAAGTCAAGCCACTTATTTGATTGTCATCCAGCAATCTTTTGGAAACAATGTATTAACATTATAATTATTATTACCGATATTATACAGTCATTAAAACCTTATTCAAAATTAAGCTAACTGTTGACAGTAGATTTCAAGGTTGCATTCTTACATTGAACGGTACTTATTGACGTCCGAGAGCGTTTGCGTCCTGAAAGCGTAAGTTTCAAGACTTGGCCTCCTGGTCTATTGTAAACGAGGCCAATTACCGAGGCCAAATACACCCTCTTTGCTTCGGACGAAGTGTTTCACCCGATTGTGCCTATACACGGGCAGGTTATAGGAAGAAAGTTCATAATGGTTGTACTTTCCAGACATTGCCAGGTGCAGACATTTGTAAAATCCGATGACATGGCCAGGTGGAGGGGAAGGTCACACAGCGACATGATGGATGGGGAGTACAGCCCAGTAAAGTTTGTGAATGTAAATATTTCCAGCCCCTAAAATATTGATGTATTGATTAATACGACAATATGTTATTGATGTAGTATAAGATAACTATTTAAATTAAAGTTCTGCACTTAGCACTTACTGTAGAATGACATGTCATGTAATGTATAATAAAATCATTTTATATGATTGGATCAGCAGTTTAATATGTATCCTCGAGAACTTCCAAAGGGTATATACTTGAGCTCCTGATCAATCTGATATCGAGTGCAAAGTATTGTATCGTGTTGCTCACATGCAGAGACCCCGTGATGAGTGTGATGCCCCCTAGGTCGCGTCTGCGCATGTACAAGCTCGTGATGGGCGTGGCTTTCAGGCCGTCACGCTGGCTCCAAGAGGCGAACCAGTGCTGCTGCAGCGGCTGATCGGCGGCCACGCGGTGAACCTCTGTTAGTTCCACGCCTCCGTCGACAGATCGCGCCACCAGCACCATCGCGTCGTAGCGGATGTTGACGTCACGGAAGATGGCGTCGAGCTGGGTGGAGTTGTCGAGGAACAGAAGCCAAGTCGGACCGACCACTTGCAGCTCAGGAGCGAGCTGAAACAATCACTTGCTGTAGCTCCGTAGAGAGCTGAAACAATGGTCAGAACTAATATTTACGTAAGTAACCAACAGGCGATCTCTATTCCTGGGAATGGAAAAACGGTATTTTATTTTGCAGTCTCTTTCTTGATCTGCGTAAGCACAATGCCCCATTGTTACAATGAGTTAAGTAGGTACTGTTTTTACAAGAAAAGTCCAAACTGGAGGAAGCTCGCTAGATACTTTAGACTACCTTCAATTACACCCTATCGACGAGATTGTGAATTAATCATTCATCTCTCATTTTAATTTATCATTGATGCGCCTCCGACGCCTACCAGCGTGAGGTATGGATGTTTATCTATCATAAGTAGGTACTTAAGGGTTACCGTTTGTAATTTTACAGTTCCAGGCAGAAGTACCAGTAATGGCTTCCCACACAAATTTCTCAGTGAGTTTATGCGCATGGGCAGATCAGTCAGTCCCAAAGTGGCGCTCCATATACCGCGAAGCGTCAACTGCGACTGCGTTGAGATACCAAACTTTGACGCGCTCAATCCTGGAAGAACAAAATTATCCCATTCATTATTAGTGTATTTTAATAATTATATAACAACCAAGAATAGTAGAGTACGCATGTTTAATTTGTCTAAATATTGGATCTATTCGTTTGAAGCTGAAGGGCTGTCGACATTAAGCTTAGAGTTTAGAGATCCACAGGGATTTGTACTGTCCCCACATTTCTTTATCATAGTTTGTCATCCATAATTATTACATTTAGGGGGTTAGGAATTAGGGAATTTTGGGTAAGCAGAAAAAAGTGATTACACGACCTTGGTAGTACAGCTGCTTCAGGTGGCAAGAAATCCATAATCATACAGAAGCATGTTACAACATCTTTGGATTCGAACCTGGCTGAGTGAGCAGACCCACGCAGCTGTTGCTGATGAACAGGCGTCTGCTGACTGCGACGATCAGCTCTGTCTCCAGCTGCTGACATGTCAGCAGAGTCAGAGGCAGCAACATGGCGGCCAGTGGAAGTCGCATAGCTTGCTCTTGGGTTTCCCCGTGTGCGTTCAGAACGCGTAGCTCTTAGGGATGTGCAAAGTGGCACAAATCCGACCGCAGCGGGGCTAGGACCCGTTCGTTGCCGTTGTGGCCCACGGATTGAATTTATAATACATTTATCAATTACATTACAATCCAAAAATAAATTGAATAAACTTTCAATACCTAATGTACTAGGAATTTATTTATACACAATACGTCACACTAATGACTACTTTAAAACATTTTTAATCTCGTGCTTCAAAAACTTGAACAAAAACAACATTCTGTTTGGACTTGTATTACCTACTATTTTGACAAACTTTATGAACTGAGCGGCACGACTGACATTTTAAAATCATCAATAATTAAGAGATTAGATTAAGTATTGATGAACACCAGCTCGACATTAGTAGATGTTGTACAAAAACAAAAACTTGTAAAAAGTCTGCCAAGCACCTTCCCACCTAAAAGAATTTAGATCTTAAAGAAGGGCCAAGCAATAATATATTGTTTAAACTTTTTCGCACTTAAAATTCGTGAAATCATTTCGCTCAGTTATTGCCGCCAAGCACAACACTATAAACCTAACCTTGTGCCCAAATTTGAAGAAAAAAATCTATGTGAACCATCATTAAACCAACTTCAACAAAATTATAAAAATAAAAATCGACTAAAAATATTAACATCGAAATTACAAAAATTAAAAGTAAAGCTGGGCGCATTGTGTCAAGAAGGGGGTAATATAAGAAGAAGTTGACGACCAAGGAGACGATGAAAGAAAGAATATGACGATAAAGGAGCCAAAGAAAGAAAGAAAGAAAGAAAGAAAGAAAGAAAGAAAGGAGGAAGAAATCAACATGGTTGGTCAAAATTCAATGCACCAAGCATTATTTTTAACTTTTATAATTTCGATTTTAAATTTATTTTTTAAGTCCCTTAGGCCCTACGTACCCATCATATCTATGTTTCTGCCCAATTTCAACTCTCTAAACCAAACGGCTCGGTCTGTAGAGACGAGCAAACCGTGGTCAGCCAGCCAGCCAGCCAGTCAGCCAGTCAGCCAGCCACCATGAAAGTGTTTTTGATCATGTTTCAGGCCCAAATTTCACCCTGAAGGGATTGTCGTAGCACTTTGAAATTTGGTAGGTGTTGTCAGGTAACTAACCGTAGCTGTATAAGTTTGTAAGTCTCTGGTAGTAAGGTCGTCGTTATAAAAAAAAGTAGACCTCGTAATAAAGCGGTGCTTGGCAGCGTCGAGCTAACGCCCGACTAGATTGATCTGGTGTAATCTCTATAATCAGTAATCTCAAAATAGGTAGCTCATATTTAAGCTTACAAGACGATTAGTTCTCTAGACCAACGTAGTATAATATGTAATAGTGCTCGAACAGCAAAAGAAAATGCTTTTTACAAAATTGAACAAGCAGTACTTTGATCATGACATCTAATTATTTTGTTCAATTACATAAATAGCCTTCGGGATAATCGATCGATTTTCCTGCTTGTTGTAGATACTTATATATACGATTATGGTGTTGAAATTGGTGTACGAATTAATTGTATAATTTTATTTAAAAAGTGGCTAACTCAGTACCATTTTTTCAATGCTGTGCTAAATTTAAACAATATATTAAGTCTGGGTATATTGATATGGCAACAACCAAAGCTATTCCTAGAATGGCCACTAAGTATCTGTTAAACTTAACTACTGATTTAACAGTATCACTATAGGAAGATTTTTTAAATGTCTTCGTTAAATTAGTAATATTAGATTGATATTTGACGAAAGTTAGTTTTTTCTTCATGGGAGCTTATTCTATAACGAAAACGAAATCATTCCGGCCTGGAATCATTTCACAGACATATGCAACATCCCCAACTAAACACGATACACGATACGATACAATACGATTTTGTTTGCAACTTTCCAATCTCCATATAAACACTCTGGCTATAATAATAGATCCATTGTGTCGTGACTTTTCTGCCAATTTACATTTTCAAGACATCTCTGTTGACAACCCATAATAAAGCGTTAAGCTGGGTCCACATAGGCCGTTTTTCCGTTTTGCGTTTTCCGTTTTTTTCTCTTGACCAATCACAAGCCCGCCGCACGCGGATTTTATCCTCGCCGCGCCGCATAAACTTCAACGAGGATTTTAAAAAAGACGTGCGGCGGAAGTGACGTAAAACCTTTAATAACCTATCACGTACGACTACGCCACATGATCAAATAACATGGCCGATCTGACACTAGATACATTATTTTAAAATTACATATATACCTGGGAAGAATATTAGCCCATCTAATTACTCACAAACTGTCACAGACAGATATAAATAACGTTGAATGAAAAAATTTTATTTCCACGGCCTCCTGACATCTCGAATGTAAAGTTTAAAGAAGACGGGGATCAAGGTGCTTACAAACGTTTTTGTAGAAGACGCAAAACGCAAAACGTTCTATGTGGACAGTCATACAAAAAACGTCGATATTTAATTAGTAAAAACGGAAAACGCAAAACGGAAAAACGGTCTATGTGGACCCAGCTTAAGGCATACACTTCCCCCACCCCACTACAGAGAAGAGCGTCAACGTCCAGATTTTACGAACCGCAGCGCTCCTGAAACGCTGTGGTGGTGGGAACTTAGGGGGTATATAATCTAAATATTGAAATATTTATAAATAAATATATTAATATAATATAATATTATATATAATATAGTTTTTAATTACTTTTTACGTATTTAATGCGTTTTACTATACGGATAATGACGATAATGTATTGACTGAGCCATCGAATGTTAATTTCTTCCATTATCACGTGGAAGATGGCGCTGATGGAACTGAGATTGACTTTTTTATTCTTCAAAAATTAGCATGGCAGTATAGGAAGTTATAACACTTTTCTTGTGGTGGGGGTGGGGGAAGTACTTGAGTACGTATTTTAGTTACTATCAGACGTAATTCTACATATCCCTGAAGTCTTTAATCAGTTTCTTTCTCCTTTTGAGTAATTTAATATGATTTCTCTTAATTTGACGCCTGCTGTGATGGCGCATGTGCAGAATCTCGCAGACTGCGATGGCGACCGCTAGGAGCGCTCCGACCCCGAGCAGAGCGAGAAGGGGCGTGACCTGTTCAAGGTCGATGCCGGTGAATGGCGCACGCGCAGGAGTAAACGGTCTCAAGTGTCTGCTTTGGAGAAACCTCAACACACCCAGTTCCGTCTGCTGCATTATGCTGCAACAATAAAAATCACTCGACCTGTTATGAATCAAGATACTAAAACATGCAGTACGCCAAGCTGCAAAAATTAAAAGGTCGGATCGAAGGGCGGGAGCACGGCAGTCGGCACTTGCCTGGAAATGTAGCGAGTGTCGAGAAATATAAGAAATTGTTGGGTGACTCATGGCCGGTTTTTGTACCTCTTGCTAAAGTTAGCTACCGTATACAGTTTTTTTTATAGCCTTAGCTTAGCAACCGTATTTCAACTTCTTTGATAGTGTTAGCTAGAGGATGAAATCAATTTAAAATTAGATGCTTGCTAACTTTATCCGTCAAGAACATAAACTATCATGAACTTTAGCAAGAGGTACAAAATCCGGCCCTCAGTGAAGTAGTAATGGTGTTTAATGGAGAGTCGACAGCGAGGTCATTTCGATCATCATTATAATTCAAATTTGTTTCATATATCGGAAGGTTATTGGGAGGGGTCGACTCAGAAGGCAGCGGTCTGGAGGAGTCCAGAACTAGTAGAAAGGCAAGGCTGGAATCGGAACGGTGCAAAGGGCGGGAGAGTACGGATAGGACCCGATTCGGGGGTAAGTCCGTCTCGAGGGGGTAGGTCGACTCTGGCTGCTCTTTGTCTGTGGCCTCACCACTGGCCTGTCTGGTGTCGTTTGCCATAGTTTGCATAGTTGGCAATGATCGCCGGCACAACCGTAACGGATCATTTATAAAAACAAAGCCCACCACCGCAATTCAACATTCAAAACCTTTTTCAAATACTTGTGTAGCTTCTAAGCCTAAGAGGGTACAGAATGAAATACTTACAAATGGTCGAAGACTCCTCGATACGGCGAGTTCTTTGGAAAGATGGCGTAGCTCATGGTCATGGTAAGGAATACGTCCGGCAGAGGGAACAACTTGCAAGCGGCAGACAGTTGATCCGTCGAGTGCATGATACTTTGACTTACGCACACGAAAGCGAATCGTTCTGCACATGCACGATTCATACCCTCTAGTGTAGATATTGGTGCTGTCGCCATCTTGGCAGCCATGTGACGTATGTAGATTTGCTTCAGTAGTCCGCCCTCAGCATTCTGGTAAAATATACAAAATAGAATCTATCACCATGTGCAATTTCTAGTCTGAATATCAATTAGTAATAGGTTATACCCACTTTTTCGTTACTTCCAGTACGCTGTGAGGTTCCTATCTACAATGTTCCTAGCATATTCGATTAACCGATTTTTTGACTCAATAGTTAATCTTGTGGACTGTTTATTGTGTTTATCTAACAATTAGCTTTAATTACCTTAATTGGTTTTTGCACTCTGCCTTTCAAGGCCTTTTCATGCCTTGTAATTGATTCGTAGCCATTGAACACATATTGCGGTGTTTTCATCCAAAAGAAGCCAGTTGCCTACTGAACTCAACGATTCGATGTGTGTATGTAGTATATGAATGATTGTAATGATCTACCCATGCCCTATCTTGAATTAATGGTCCCTCGGGCCGGCCTCTCTCATCGAGAAAGACTTCCTCTCCCAATCGGGACAAACCTGCCCGAACCCTTCCATCCCTGGTCCGTCCTATTCCGGCGTAGTCTTCCTACCAGTGCTGAAGTCCCCCGGAACGGCCCCTTTGGTCGACCCATTTCCAAGGCCTCCCTTTATTATCAATGAAATTACAAATAAACGTAATGTGGGCTAATAAACGTTGTGGACGCACCATTGTACAATATATATATATTGAGCGGATTCTCTACAGCTCGGGCCGTTTTCCGCATCCCGCACGCCACACCTCTCTATTATGACAATCTTGTTTGAGAAGATTTCTTTTCTCCATGGCTTCCCCAATGCCATCAAGCCACATTCTCCTTGGACGACCAAGAACTCGTTTCTTGCTCTCTTTTCTTGGACAGAAATAATCTAATTATAATGACCTTGAATATTCCTCCCGCTATTGTGGCCTTCAGCGCCTGTATCTCGTAAGCCCCGTTTTCCAGAAGTCCCTGCAGCGTCGTGAACGGAATCCTCGGTCTGATGACTGTAAACGATGACGTCAGATACCCCGAGTAGCTGCCCAGCACCACGACGCCGAGCATGTAGCTGATCAAGTAGACGAGGCGGGCGGCGCACGTGCGCGGGTTCTGCTGGTGCGACTGCTGACAGAAGACGGCGCCGAACACGTGGAGGCCGGCGTCGCGACGTTGTAACACGTGGCGGAGGGTGAGGACGACGCTCAGGACGGTGAGGACCGTGGCTAGCCACAGCCGCGCGGTGAAGGGGGAGAGAAAGTTGGACCAGGTGACGTCACGACCGTCCAGCTCGCTGATGTACACGTAGAACCTGCCGAGGAGAAGCGTTGCTATGGTAATCACGGGTTCCTCATACCAAAGCTCGTACTCTTAGTTGAAGCATTTAGTACACATTACGCATTGTCTTATAAGTCAAGAGATATTTCGCTGTGAACAATTCATGAAGAGTCCAAAATTCCTCTGAAGCTGATGAGGTGTTTGTTTACGTTCCGGTTGTACTAATTTCGTGCCATTTTGAGTTATCTGGTTGCTAACTCGTTCCAGTTATCTGGAACGTTGTCCCCGTAGCAACGTGGCTGAAAATTTGGTTCTTTATACAAATCTTGAATTTTCCACCGATCAAGTTGAAACTCGCCAGTAATGTACATAATTACGTGACTTGATTTATAGTAACACTTTCGCGACATTCTGTTCAGTATTTACTGAGTTATTCGTGAAAAACATCGCTTTTTCTGACCTCTTAATTTTAAACGTCAATTTCAATTGAGCGGTGAAAATAAATTTTAGTTGGTTGCTATGGCTACGACCAATGAGAGACGAGGAAAATAACCTCCGTGCAGCTTCAACGATTTATACGGCTGGGATGATGTGGGTTAACGCAAAATATTTATTAAATATAATGTTGTAGTCAGAAGATGGAATACAGATGAAAGTGACTACAACAGTACTCGATCCATTGAAATGAAGGACGTGTTGCCGCAGTATGGACATATGCGACGGATGGATCCCGACAGGTGGCCTCGGAGAATGTGGGACTGGAGTCCTGTCGGGATAAGAAAGCGTGGTCGTCCTGAGAGATCATGGCAAGAAGAGGTGGTTTAGGCGATGAGGAAGAAAGAGCTGCTGGAGGACCAATGGCATGGCAGTTGCGGTGCGAGACACAACAGATGTTGTAAATACTCTCAAAAGAAAAAAATGTTGCAGACTTAATTAAGGAAAAATATCGTAATTATCATGTTGCCACGTTCTCAGCTAAATATCGTACCTGATGTGCACGATGGGTAGAGAGTAATCGACGTCCATGTATCTGTCTGGAGCGTTTGCCATCGTGCTCAATCCCAAGTCCACTTCTCCACGCTGAGCCATTCCCAGGATCCCGTTCCACGAACCGTTCCCAGCCTTCTCGCCGTAGAATCCCACTGCGGGCGTGCGCAATGCGAATCTGGTAAAACATTCCAGCTGAGAATGAAATTCCAATAGTCAGGATGTAACCAAGAAAATAAAGATAACCTAGAGTAATTTTTAAGGATGGACACCAACAGTTGGCTACAGAGGATGTGGGAGTGTGTACCACCTGGGCGGCGGTTTAGAGGGCGTCCGGCCAAGGAATGGCACTCCGAGGTTAAGGATGCTATGGACAATCAGGAAGAGGACGAATGGAGGGCCAAGGATTCCTGGCGTCTAGGATGCGTCGAGACACGGCCAGGGCTGTAAATTACTCGCAATATGTAGCAATGGACTATGGTCCGTTTTAGACCTAGATACACTAATTGTTCTCACTTACATTGGACCTGACCCTATCGTAAAAACGTAAAAGTATCAAAATATACCTCAGCTGTGGAATGCTTTCTGTATCAGCTCTGCCGCAGAGCCAATAGACCCTCAAATTGTCTTTATTTTAAACCCACTCAAGGTCCATTTCTTTGGAACGAATTTTTACAACCCTTAGAGGGCTAAGAGTAACAAGGTTGTAAACGACATCGAACAAGGGACGGACAATAAATGGTTGAGGATACAATGAGAGCAAATGATTTTACGATACATTATAAACGAGAACAGTGAGTGTCTCTAGGTCTGAAACGGACCATAGATATTTAGAGGAGCCGGGTTAGAATCCTGGAGGAGGATACTCTTTTCATCTTGCAGTTGGTATTTATTCACAACCACCTTCCCTATGTCATAAGGAAAAGCCACATTTCATATAAATATATATATTGCATTGCATTCTGTTCTTGGATTGAGTTCCTTCATCCCCAGTGCGTTCGATACATATCCATCGACTTACGTTACGTTGAGACCGGTCTGTAGAAGTGACCACATCTTTGTGTAGACTCCCCCGACTATTCGGAACCCGGACGCGTTCGTCTGCAGGGTGATCAGCGGCGGATTCTGAGAGAATAAAGGATGTAAATGTACCATATCAAATGAAACTAAATCAAGAGTCATTCTGGCTATGGAAAGAAAATGAGGAGTATAGAATGAAAACCTATAAAATATATTTGAATTAGATATCTTTGATTGAAGACTGATTCCCATTGCTATAATTCCACTACGACTGTATTTCATGTTTTTCCCGATTGTATGATTGGATCAGCATTTTATTTAATTAAGATAATCCCTCGAAAACTTCAGGGCCCGGATTCACATAGCTTTCTCAACGGGAGATTTGATAGCTTACCCCACTTGTACCTTATAACCAGTTAAATAAGAAGTTTTATTTTAAAACCCCCGGCGGAAAAGCTTTGTGAATTCGGGCCCAGAGGGGTGCTAGAGCCTTTCGAGTGCGAAATATTGCCTCGTGTTGCTCACATGCAGAGCCCCCGTGTTGAGTGTGATTCCCCCCAGATCGCGTCTGCGCATGTACAAGCTCGTGATGGGCGTGGTTTGCAGTCCGTCACGCTGGCTCCACGAGGCGAACCAGTGCTGCTGCAGCGGCTGATGGGCGGCCACGCGGTGAACCTCTGTTAGTTCCACGCCCCCGTCGACAGACCGCGCCACAAGCACCATCGCGTCGTAGCGGATGTTGACGTCATGGAAGATGGCGTCGAGCTGAGTGGAGTTGTCGAGGAACAGAAGCCAAGTCAGACCGACCACTTGCAGCTCAGGAGCGAGCTGAAACAATCACTTGCAGCTAAGTAGCGAACTGAAACAATGTATCCAGGTCAGAACTAATATTTACGAAAGTAACCAACATGCAATCTCTGGGAATGGAAAAGGTTATTTTATTTTGCCGTCCCTAACTTTACCTGCGTGCGCCCGATGCCCCATTGTTACACTGAGCCATTTTTACAAGAAAACGCAAATCCTGAGATCGCTCGTAAGTTACTTTAGACTACCCTCAATTTCACCCTCTCGACGAGACAATGAATTAATCATTTGAGCTCCCATTTTAATTTATTTTTGATCTGCCTTCGAAGTCTACCAGCGTGAGTCTAGTGCTCAAGGCATAGATGAATACGCTCTAGCATGGGCCGGCCTATACCTAGCTATGTTAAACTGGGTTCATCTTTGCCTGTCACCGACCTTAGAGTCTATTGTGTAGAGAAAGTCTATCATAAGTACTTATAATGGTTACCGTTTGTAGTTTTACAGTTCCAGGCAGAAGTACCAATAATGGCTTCCCACACATTTTTCTCAGGGAGTTAAATTGCACGGGCAGATCAGTCAGTTCCACTGTTGCGCTCCACATACCGCGCAGCGTCAATTGCGACTGCGCTGCGATTCCCCATTGTGACCCTCTCAATCCTGCAAGAACAAAAATATCCATCCATCATTCGTTTCTTTTCTGGTAACCAAGAAGCCTTCATTACGAACATTCAGGTTTGGCTACAATTTGGAGCTATTCTTTGGAATCTGAAGTGCTGTCGGTATTAAGATTAGAGTTCCACAGGGATATGTACTGTCCCCACATTTCTTTATAATGGTTATAGTTAGTAATCCATTCAAATTAGATTTAGGGATTCAGGGATTAGGAAATTAGGGGCAAGCAGGAAAGTTATTTCTTTTATCCACCAGGATTTAAGTTTGGGAAGTAAAATTGGGAAGTACACGACCTTGGCTGTACAGCTGCTTCAAGTGGCAAGACATTCATATCGTACAGAAGCATGCTACAACATCTTTGGATTCGAACCTGGCTGAGTGAGCAGACCCACGCAACTGTTGCTGATGAACAGGCGTCTGCTGACTGCGACGATCAGCTCTGTCTCCAGCTGCTGACACGTCAGCAGAGTCAGAGGCAGCAACATGGCGGCCAGTGGAAGTTGCATAGCTCGCTCTTGGGTTTCCCCCGTTTCAGAACGCGCAGCTCTTAGGGATGTGCAATGTGGCAAAAATCCAACCGCAGCGGGGCTTGGACCCGTTCGTTGGCGTTGTAACCCACAGTATTGAATTTATCATTTACATTTATATCCAAAAATAAATTGAATGATTTTCAAAAATGTATTAGGTAATTATTTACACACAATACGTCTCACTAATGACTACTTAAAAAACATTTTAATACCGTGCTTCAAAAACTTGCACAAAATCAACATGCTGTTTGGACTTGTAATTACTATTTTGACAAACTTTATGAACTGAGCGGCACGACTGAAAAGTGTGAAATCCTCAATACTGAGAGATTAGATTTAAGTATTGATGAACACCAGCTGACAATAAAAGTGCGTACTGTATCAGCATTAGTAGATTGAACTGACGTAATCAATCGATAATCTAATTATTTTAAAAAAGCTCTTATATTTGAGACCGGACGATTACTCCTAGAACAACGTTGTTTGAAACGCACAAAGAAATGGGCTTTTTACAAAATTAAACAAGCAGTACTTTGATCATGGCATCTAATTATTGTTCAATGACATAAATAGACATCAGGATCACCGAATGATTTTCCTGCTTGTTGTAGATACTTTTATATATTTTTTTTGTCTGGGGCTTAACGTCGCACTGTTCTGCAGCGAGGCTAATGGCGACGGATGAATGATCATGATGATGATTGGGAGATGATGGTGAAGAGTAGGTAAGGATGGAAGGTGGGAAGGAGGCGGTCGAGGCCTATTTGTAGGGTACTCTCCCAGCATTTACCTGTCGACTGAGGGAAAACCACGAAAAAACCCCAGTCAGGAAGGACGGCCGCGGGAATCGAACCCGGGCCTCCGGAATACAAGCTAAGAGCGTTAACCACTCAGCCAACCTGTTCCGTTAGATACTTTTATATACGATTATGGTGTTGAAAGGGTGTAATTGTATAATTTTAATTAAAAAAAAGGCTAGCACCATTTTTTCAATGCTGTGCTAAATTTAAACAATTGATAAGGACTAGGTAGATTGACATGTCAAGAACCAATGTTATTCCTAGAATAACCACTACGTATCTGTTAAACTAAACTATACTGATTTAACAGTATTTAACAGTATTACTAGTTTTTTTTTAATGTCTTCGTTAAATTAGTAATATTTGATTAATATTTGACAAAAGTTAGTTTTTTCTTCCTGGGCGGATTTAGAAAATAATTTAATAAGTGCCAACTAACAATATCCATGACCAGCCCGCTTGTAAAAGATCACGGGCTTGGCCTCCAATACTGCCGTGTTACGGATAAGAAACGTCAACGGCATTATTACACTTTTTTGTTTTGCTCTACGTCTAATTTTTGCTCAGCTTCCCAAAGCAGTGGGCTAGAATACTGTACATCCATCCAAAGTGCATACATTTCAACATTTCTTAGTGAATTTACAAGAAAATCTGTGAAACAACCCAACAACGTATCGACCTGTAGGAAGTGGATATGTTAATTCGACTAATGAAGTATTAAGGTATAATGCAACGTAAGTCCCATATAACTAATTGGTTAAGGATATAAACCGAATTAAAAACACACAGTTAATCGTAAAACGACGCGTAGATTTAAAATACCAGTTTAAATTTCTCAAAAGATAAAAAATAAAGGTGTGGCTTTTTAAATTTTCTCAACCTTTTTTAAAGGTTGATGGTTGATGATGGGCACTAATGATCGTATTACTTAATATTGAACCTAAAAGATAATAATCACCATAAAATATTGATATACCTACACGCATGCACGCACTGCACGCACGCGGTCAATGCTATCGCGTTTTGGTCATATCCCATTGACATGATATTATCGCAAACGCTTAAACAAATTGAATAGAAAAGTTAAGGTGGTTCCATCGATTGATCTAGTTGGAATCAGGGACTGGAACCCAAATGAATTTCGGTTCCGGTTCCGATTCCGGTTCAATTTCGGTTCAATTTGGGTTCCAATCGGTTCCTTCAAATTCAGACTATAATTCAGTTTTTTTTAATCGACTCTTGGGAACTAACATGGACAGTCGATTGCATAACTAAGGAAAAATGTCTAACTTTGATTATTTATTTAAAAAACTGTAAATTGTAATACATTATTTAAGATTTGGGATGGCATGAAGCCTCCTATAAAAACACCGGTTCTTTTCGGTTCCGGTACTCTTTCCGGTTTCGGTTTCAGTCCCTGGTTAGAATAGTTAATTTAGTTAGATTAAAAATGTATGGAGTCATCGCCTATTTTGGTAATTAAACGAGAGTAGTGAGCGTCACTATACGGTAGCTTATGTCACTTTCTCAATCTGTTTGTTGTGTTTTTGTTTTTGCAAATATTTTGTTTGTAGTTAAGAGATCGCTGGGTTGCGATTCCGCAACTATTTTCGATTGCTGGTGGAATAGCAATCTGTATAAAGTTTATGCCAAAAACTCGGTGTTAACGGATTTGCTACCGCTTTGCAGTTATAGAATCGTCCTGAACGTCACAATGGCGAATGTCAAAGCAATTAGCCAGGTCGATATCTCGTCTGCTCATGCGTCGTGATCGACGTGGGTGTTTTCTGTCACCTTATTCTGATGTCTCTGCAGGTGCCAATAACCAATCATTATGTTATTCGAACAATATAACTCAACTCAGATTATTTGGCATATTTTGAGTATCGGCTGAGTAAACAGTGGAGATAATATTTCCTAATTGAGGGGAAGAAATGAGCATGCCTCTTTTCTAACACCGGAAACACCTCCATAGGACGATAGTTGAACTTCAGCTGTGAATATCACAGAATTTAGTTACGGTAGGTATAGGTACTCCATCTAAATTTCGCTATTATTGAAAATGCTTCAACAACAAGTGAGTATTAAAAGTTTCTAAACATAGTATGCACGTGAGAAAATCACTGGTCTACCTTAAAGAAAACATAATATTTTGTCAATAATGACTAAGTAGTTTCCAACAGCAAACACAATTCTTTAAAAATATGGATGACAAATGAACTAATATACACAGGAAACAAATCCAACGAATTCGAATAAAAGTAATTCTCTGAGAATTTCTAACATCCAACCAGTTCAGGTCTTTCCTTTCTCTAAATTTACCACACTGCCTTAACCATGTCCGCCACCTTCTCCCCGATCATGTAACACACCGCACTCGGATGCGCCGCCGGCAGGGTGGGCATGATGGAGGCGTCGGCCACCCGCTGCCCCGCGACGCCTCGAACCCTCGCCTGCGGGTCCACCCTCACCACACTGCCTTAACCATGTCCGCCACCTTCTCCCCGATCATGTAGCATACCGCACTCGGATGCGCCGCCGGCAGGGTGGGCATGATGGAGGCGTCGGCCACCCGCAGCCCCGCGACGTCGCGGACCCTCGCCTGCGGGTCCACGACGGCGTCAGGGTCCGCGTCAGGTCCCATCTTGCACGTCCCGGTCTGGTGGTGGATCACTGCTGTCAGATATCTCACAGCGCAGACCCAATAGTCATCGGTACCGAAGTCGAACATCCGACATCCAGGAAGAGGAACCGTGTGCAGCTTGGAGCCGAACTTCTGGAAGGCGGCGGTGTTTATTAATCTCAGTGTTATTTTAATTCCCTCCAGAAGTATCTTCACATCGTGTGGGTCTGAGAGATAGTTGCCAAAGAACTTGGGCCAATGCAGCGGGTTTTTGTCCTTCAGTTTGATCTCACCGCGACTTCTTGTATTCATTACAATTGGCACGATCATGAAACTGTCTTGACCACTGTAATTCGCAAACACTTCTTGGTAAAGACTTTCGTTTAAGTTGATTTCTCTTCTTGCCATCAAATTACTTCTACCTAAGGACAGGACGCTGGAAGCTACCATCATGAGTTCAAGATCTGGACGTTCGTCCACGGCATGTTTTGTTCTTATGAAGGCGATACTTTCCACGCCAATTGGTGACGTTAAGGGTCCACGACCTGAGAAAACGAATTCGGGAACAATTCTAATCAAAGATTCAGGACTCATGATGCGATCTGCCATAAGTCCGACAGAATCATTCACGAGGACGTTAATGCCGAAGAAACCCACGTGGTCACGGAGGTTCTGTCCCACTTTCAGGTTCATCAGTGTCGGGATGTTGAGTGATTCCAAGTGCCCGCGAGGTCCGATGCCGGATAACATCAGAATCTGAGGCGAATTCAACGCACCAGCCGATAAAACAACTTCCTTACCGACCTGCACTCGATGCATCGCTCGGTTCTTGTAGAACTCGACTCCTGTGACTCGCTTGGTCGCTTTGTCGATCAGGATCCTGGAGACTCTGGTTTCCATGGAGATGTGAAGGTTGGAGCGATGACGTATCGGTCTAAGGAATGCTTTGGAAGCGCTGCATCGCGTGCCGTGGCGTGTTGTCGACTGGATGTGCGAGAATCCCAACTGGTCAGCTCCGTTGGGGTCCGTCCTCTTGAATCCCAGCTCCTCACCGGCTGACAGGAATGCTTCACCAAGAGGAAATCGATATGGAATATTCTCCACGTTCAAGTAGCCTCCTGTTCCATGATATTTGGAGTGAACCAACTCCGGGATTCTCATATTTTCTGATTTCTTGAAATACGGAAGAACGTCATCATAGCTCCAGCCTTTATTACCAAGTCTCGCCCACTCGTCGTAGTCCAGTTTATTTCCCCTGGCATAGATCATGTGGTTGATGGAAGTTGTACCTCCCAGAGCTTTACCTCGGGGCCAGAGACAACGACGGTCATCCAGTCCAAGACACGCCGAGTCCTGCGGTTCCAGAGCATATCCCCAGTTGTATCCCGTCGACTGGAGGCTGTTGGTGAAGAGCGGGATGTCGTTCGGGAACGTCTCATCCCGTCCAGCTTCCAGGAGTAACACTCTCCACGCCGGGTTCTCAGAGAGCCGATTGGCGACGACAGATCCAGATGGCCCAGCGCCGATCACGATGAAGTCGTAGTCGTGGAGAAGGATCGTCATGAGCGGTGTGTCTATATTTTTACCTTCTTTATAGAGTTCTACCTGTTCCGAGGCAATACATTCGGATTGTGTGGAACTTATAATATTTTGTTCAGGAATTACGCATGTTTTGGTTACTGTAATGAAGAGAAATATGACAGACAACAAGCCAAAACGGTTGTATCGTGTTGAGGTAATTACGGTGTTGGCTGGTCTTTGCGGTTTCTGAATGACGATATCTGAAACATAGTGTGCAGGAAAACAGCTGTATAATAACTGAGATGATGGTGCACCACAGTTACAGAGATGTACCCCAGAGGTAGAGGTCGGCAGTCCAATTTATGACCACATACGAGGTGTGGCAGTAAAGTAATGAGACTGGCGTTACTGAGTGAGGTTTGGGAACACTGCAGGTTTTTCCCTTAATGCGGCATGTAGGTCAGGGCCTCCCAGATGCTCAGTAAAAATTTCAACTGTCTACAGTTGCTAAGCGTTCCTTGAGAGTGTAATAAGTAAAGCTGTTTTTGTGTTGTGTCACGAAAAATGGGTCAGAGAAATGTGGAGCAACGTTGTGCCATTACATTTTGTGTTAAACTTGGTGAATCTGTGAGTTTGACTTACGAAAAGGTACAACGGACCTTTGGTGAACATTTTTTGTCAAGGGCACAAGTTTTTAGGTGGCATGAAGCGTTTATGGAGGGACGAGAAGCAGTGGAAGAGAATCAGGGAGGCCTTCAACATCAAGAACTGACGACAATGTGGAACGAGTGAGAGCTCTTGTGAGGTCAGACCGTCGATTAGCACTAAGGATGATGAGCAGTGAATTAAATTTGAATTGGTTAACCCACCATTAATTTTTAACTCAATAATTGGACATGAGGAAGATCTGTGCCAAGATGGTGCCGAAAAACCTCACAATAGAGCAAAAGGACAATCGGAAGGCTATGTTCCACGATCTTCTTGTCAGACTCGAAAATAACCCAGATTTTTTTCAGTCGCGTGATCACAGGTGATGAATCATGGACTTTCGAGTATGACCCAGAGTCAGAGTCATAACACAAAATTTAATGGCACAACATTGCTCCAAATTTCTCTTGTCCATTTTTCGTGACACAACACACAAAAACAACTTTACTTATTACCTCTCAAGGAACGCTTAGCAACCGTAGACAGTTGAAATTTTTACTGAGCATCTGGGAGGCACTGACCTATACATGCCGCATTAAGAGAAATACCTGCAGTGGTCCCAAACCTCACTCAGTAACGCCAGTCTCATTACGTTTCTGCGACACCTCGTATGATCGTCGTTTCGTTCTGATCGGTCCCTCTGTTTTAGAGATAAGACGAATCTTCCGGTCTTCCGTTCAAATCTTATGGACACTGTATCATCAAGCGCCAAAATGCACATAATTTTGAAATTTCTAACTAGACGTTTAGCCTGTTAGCCTGAAATTTCAAATGGAAATAGATAAGTGGAATGATGCATCGGCTGAGTTTGGAATGAAGGTCAGTGGTGTGATGAGTGAGGTTATAATGATGATAAATGGAAAGAAAAAACGAAATTGTGACATGCATGTTGACATGGAAGGGGAACATTTTTGGAAAATATTTATGAATATATTTGGCTAGCATGATGTCAAGAGATGCAAAATTAGATAAAGAGAGAGAAAAATAGTTTAATTGAATGAAGGATTTTTCAATCAAGTACAAAAATTGCTTTGGAACGAGCATTTTTATGAGAAAATTCATATAAAATTTTTGATCTTATTTTGACATTATGCAGTAACTTGGACTGGAGATGAAGAAGACACGAAAGAAAATATATTCAAGCGTCTGAAATGAAATTATCATGTCTGTATCAGGAGTAAACAAATTGACAAAGTAAAATACAAAAAGAAAAAAATTGGGAGTGGAGAGATTAAATGATAAGATTTGAAGAGCGGCTCAAATTGCTTAGAAGATTAATGATGATGGATAAGAATGAATTGGATTCCCAGAAGAGCTTGGTAAAAATGACGAGCAGAGATGACGAGCATAAGGGATGTATGTATAAGTAGTATGCCTTCATAGTTTTTTTTAAAATATGATCGTGTTTCACAGTAATATGTTGGAAGCAACGTTTTGACTAGATAGTACTGTAAAATCTAATATTTTACACATTATTCCAGCCCAATCGGTAAAAAATTTACATACTTATTTCTAATTATGTGTTTTGAATATCTGTTCACAGAGATTGATAGAGAAGTACCTATCAAATTTATGGTACATTGACCTGTTATTAAATGTTTCCAGAACGTTTATGGAAAGTTGCGATGAAAATCAGTATAACGATGTACCTATTAGTTAGTTATCTTTGATTGAAAGGATCGTGCTCGATTGGCGATGTTGCGCGTGTCGGTGCTCGCTCATCAACGCGTTACACAGAGCGTTTTCCTAGTCTTATTTTGAGTCCTATTTCCTGCTTCGTTTACCTAGCCTATGGTTTTGCTTACTGAAAGACTGCGTGCATCTGCTGTGCACTCGCCACATTGTTGACCACTCTGCAATATGACGTCTTGGAAACAACTAACCTCGCATTCCGACTGTTGTAACAAACATTGCATATTCACATGCACAACTGCCGATCTCAGCGAAATTCTTGAGGACTAGAGTTGGAAGGAACTTGAACTTACCTCAGCCGTAATCACACTGCAGTTGGAGAACGGGCGTAACATCGATGTTGCAGCCACCGAAGTCGCGGGGATGATGGGTGGGGGGGGGGGGGGGGGGGGGGAAGGGGGGGGGGCGAAAATTTGGATTGAGTGAGTATCATAAAAAGCCAAAATATCGTTTGGTATAGTAATGAAAATAGTTATAATTTAAAGATCGTTTTAAAATTGCATTTGCAATTGCATTTACAATAAAAGAAGTGATGTTTAAAAACATGCTTTTACGGTATTGATAACGAAAAGGTGGGACCCTAAAAATATCCTGCGGATATATTCTGAAATCTGAAGTTACGCCACTGAGTTGGACCCCGGGTACTGTAGGAAAAATTGTTGTTGACATTAATAGTGACAGTGTCATAATTTTCTATAGGTACACTTGGCCAAACAAAACTTGAACGTTCAATAAATCTGATAGGCTGAAAAATGTCAGATCGCACCATCAGAAGTCAGTCCAAGCGATCTCATTGTCTCACTCTAGTAGGTGACCTCAGATTTTAATGATAATAACAAGCTTTGATTGGTTATGGGACATGACCAGCAGTCATTCAATTTTGGTCAACGTTCAAGTTTAGTTTGGCCGAGTGTACATTTACCTATATAATTTCAAAGCGTAAATTCCCTCAAACTCACAGTTGATAGCCGCTCTGTCTTGTCGTCGGTGACTTAGGTTCGATTACAGCTGAAGTCATAACTTATGTATTTGCGTCAAATTTCAGGGTGAAACTAAAATAAATATGAGTTTGATTTTCCTTCTATATAGGTACATTTACCCATTGACAAAAAAATATTTTGTTTGGGAAATAAAAATGGTAAAAATAATTTCAGCATGATGGTAAAAAGGATGGTTCTAAATGATTTTTAACATGAACAAAACTGCGCAAATAAGGTCCTGGATTGACATCCATTTATCAGGGAAGCATAAAAACTCACATTTTCCGCCAGCGACATATTTGATTAAATGTATAATTTGAGAAGGATGACTTGAAACGAAGTAAACTAAAGATTTGACATTACCTTATACTTACGTGAGAACAATTCTGTGCAAATTATAATAAATCAAAATTCCAAGTGATACGACCTTAGGTGAAGTAAATTGTAATGGCAATACATTAATAAAAGACCAATGAATTATGCAGTTTCAGTTAATTGCAGCTGTCATTTAGTTTCCCATGCATTGAATTATTGTATTGTTTTGTATTGTTCAGGACTGGATGAAGTTTAATACGTTTTGATATTTAAAACCAATCATTATTCATTCGACATGATAATGGAGACTAATTAGAATTAAATATAAAAATTTTCACAAGTTGGTACTTCTGGTAAGACGATCATTTGGTCAGTCCGATTGAATTATATCAATAGATGTGCTTCTTGCATTGTTATGTATATAGATGTCGGTTTTGTATCGTTGAGCTGTACAAAACCGACATCATTTGATAATGATTTGATGACAATGATTTGATACCAAACCCGTGAAACAATCATTTGTGTTTCACAGTGTCTGTTTCTAGCCACAAATTTTTAAAATATATAATAAGACAACAAATCTTCCAAGCTTAGAATAGAAACGTAACTATTGCATAAACACGATTTTGAGATAAAATATAATAATGGATACAAAATATAAATACATTATGTTTATTTAATGAAATTCACAAGTTATTTTGAACTCTAAACACTGTATACAATGTCTAGAGTACAAAAATTACGTACTAATGAGGTCATTATGAATTATTAATTAAATCAATTGTAAGTTTAGGATAATTTGAACATTTAGTTTAACATTTAGTTTAGTATGGAATTATTGTCATAAAAATTAAAATGTTGAAACAAAAAAAAATGGCGACGGAGAAAATGGCGACAAATTATGGGTATGAGCGGAAAAAATGGCGAAAGAAAATAAATTTACTGAAAACATAGTGAATATTTCTTTGAGAAATTTAACAACATATTTTTAAAGTGTCATTATTAAGGGACGAGAGGTGGGGGACACTTTTACAAACAGGGCTTACGTTTCTTGTCAACTTACCTTCCTCTGATGGGAATTTCTGTTGAGATAGCGGAGTAAAAAAGCCATTTCCTGTCCCAAACCCCCCAAAAGATGAAAGTTGACATGTCTGCCAGGTGGCAACTTCTTTTGCAGGAAAATTCTATCTAAAATATGATCAACTCAATCAACATAATTAACATTTAAAAATGTCAATAAAATTCACAAGTCCTTCTCTAAAAAAAAATAAATAATTTAAAAGATAATATAAACCTATTTTCATTTCCAAAATAAAACAGACACAACTACAGACTCAACTAACTTTTGAAAATTTATTTTCGCCATTTCTTCCACATGGGATCGCCATTTTTTTCCGTCGCCATTTATTCCTACCCGGTTTCTCGCCATTATTTCCGTCACCATTTTTTCCGTCGCCATTTTTTCCGTTTACCTATCAACATACCTACTATAGGTAATACAATGTTCACAGAAGTATTCCCTATCATCAATCTACAAGGTGACGGTTTTATATAAACATAAATAATGATTAGTATGTTTAATCATCCCTATTCTAGAACTTCTGAATCCCAATTGATTTCATGCCATGCCATGATTTCATTCATCCTTATGGTCGTGACCGGATTCCATCAGAATGGAATTGGGTAAACGTTCTGGAATAGACCTCCCTGTAATCAGCAATTAGGCTGTTCACAGGTGAACGCTAAGGCTCCAGTGCCTCCCCAAACAACGAGGCTTCCATCGCTCACGTGTAGATAGCCGTTTTTAGCAACGCTAGCGGTGCCCGGAAATCCTGGATACCATCGGTTGAAACCAGCTGATGTCAGCGATTCTCCTAGGAACAATCTCACGTCATTATCAACCCCAATCAATGTTCACACTTTCATCGGTCTTGGGAAGCTAAAATAATTCTGTAAATCTAGTGGAGCGGTCGCTCCACCCAGCCAAGTCGTACAGAACACTCACACTCACTCAAAATACCGTTACTGCCTAATAAACTAAGGAGCAGACCAAACACTTTTATTGTAAGCAACAACATAGCATTTTCGGCCTACTGGATCTTAAAATCCGAAAATATCCCATTGTTGCAAAATATCTTAATTTCGAGCTATAGCCCACCCCACCCCATATACCAAATTAGGTAACAACAGATTATGCCATTTGCGAGCTAGAAGGCCGTGAAAACAGTGAAATTACACCCCTTTTAAAAGGTCTGATTATGATTCAGATTGAGATTCAGATTCAGATTCAGATATCAGGAAACACTGTTGACAGGGCCACAGCCTAAACGGCTAAACCGATCTATCTGAAATTTTTACCACATGTGCACTTTTGGCGTCTGATGATACCTTGCCCTTAAAAATTTTTTGTGCCGCCATTTTGAAACCGGAAGTGACGTCATATCTCAAAAACGGATGGACCGATCAGGACGAAACTAAAGCCAAACGATTCGGACGGTCATCTATATAAAATATCAATAGTCTAAATAGAAATGTACTATTACCGAAACCAAATGATGTCATAAAAATGAAAAATCAGACTAAAATCATCTTTTATAACAATATATTCAGAAGGATTTTTATGTTAACATTTATAAATACATATTTTAGGTGGCACTGACGCCAGCCGCCATTTTTAAAACCGGAAGTGATGCCATAACTCGAGAACGGCTGTACCGATTGGAACCAAACTTTCGCTATACTGCATAGCATATTATTTATAGCATTTACATAGCAACAAGCACAACTTTTCTTAGCAACCAAATCACAAAGGCGTATATTTTTAAAGGAATAATGGTCTTTGGTGCCACAATATAATGTTACAAGCTGTAAGAATAAACTGAAAAAAGGAGTGATATCCCCATAAAAAACACTCCGTGTAAAAATACCAGCCAAGTCTCTTCAACTAAAAAAAATAGAAGAAATCTAAAAATTCAGCACTGAAAAGTAGTGATATCAAAAAATTGGCCAAGTCAAAACTTTTCAAAAAATACTTTTCGCATCGTTTTTTTAGGACATGTATTGATGAGTACATTTCATTTCCTGCCTACTTCTATACTATTTGTATGCACGATGCGCCCAGTATTTTTTGAAAAGTTTTGACTTGGCCAATTTTTTGATATCACTACTTTTCAGTGCTGAATTTTTAGATTTCTTCTATTTTTTATAGTTGAAGAGACTTAGCTGGTATTTTTACATGCAGTGTTTTTTTATGGGGATTTAATATTCTAGAGAGTAAGACTGATTACTGTATCTTGGCTTGATAGTATACTCACCAAATATCGTAATATATTCATTTTCTGTGGTTGATCCAATCACCCCCAACCAAGCTGCATGCTTGTGAATGGTCATTTTCACCGCGTCTCGTATCATGAGGTTTCGAATCGTCTTCGATTCCGCTTCACTATTGACTACAGCTAGATGAGTGCCTTCCTCCTCACACTTGGCCTTAGCTTGTAGCCACGTTGCAGCCCTGGGATGGAACTTATAGCATCCCACCCCATAGAAGTGTTCATACCCGGAGAGAGGAGCGGGTTGTGGGGCACATGTAGGGCATGGAGGAGGAGGGGTATATGTAGGGCACGGAGGAGGAGTGGTATATGTAGGGCAGGGAGGAGGAGGGATATATGTAGGGCAGGGAGGAGGAGGGGCACATGTTGGGCACGGCGGAGGAGGGGTATATGTAGGGCAGGGAGGAGGAGGGGTATATGTAGGGCAGGAAGGACAACTGTTGCAGTTAGTTGCAGGGGAGTAGCCAGAGTAGACCGGTAGTGACGGCGTTGAATCTAGAAATGATTGGGTACGTGATTATTCCAGGTGCAGTAAAAGACAGGGGAAGTTGAACCCCAGGTAGGTCTTCCACCCCTACTGGACCTTACCCCACCAGCTACCACGCTGGCGAATTGAAATCTAGTTGAACAAACAACACCTGCCAAAGAGTTATTGAAATGAGTCGACATCCTGCAACCTTAGTTACAAATATTCTTTTAGTACGTTTTTGGACAAAATGATTTCGTTTTTTCATAATATTATTTTTTATTTAATCGAATCCTGTTTACAATTTTAAATCATGTCAGGAGATGTTCCACATCATAATCTAGGGCCTTCTGATTCGTAACCGACTGGCCAAGTTCATCACGTCATCTTCTTCTTCTTCCCCAAACTCTTCTTCCTCTTCTTCCCCCTCCGGTCTTCCAGTAAACTCTCGCCATTTATCATGATCAGTCCACCACTTCTCTTCCACAATCGTATCCCAATTCCCTCTTCTTTCAATCAAATTTGCTTCTACTGCTCTTATCCATGTTGTACGCGGTCTTCCTGGTTTTCTTTTCCCAACACCGTTCCATCTTTGAAATTCTCTTCTCGGTATCCTATCCCTCACCACGTTCTTCACTTGACCATACCATCTCAACCTTTCACGTCCAACCTTGAATCCCAATCTTTCCATCCCAAAATCCTTTCTTATCTTGACACTTTTCACTCTGTCTAGTTTAGTCAAACCAGCTATACTTCTTAAAGCCCTATCACACTGAGTTGCAATCCGTGTATGGAACCGGCGGTTGCAAAATATGGTTGGCCGCGCATGTGCAGAGACTGAATTTGGTCAACACACGGGTTGGTTTGAAAAATAGAGAAGTCTCTATTTTTCCGGTTCCAACAATTTGTTGTGGTACCACGTGACGTGAACTTACCAATAGGATGCTATAAATAATAGCTATAAATCATATTTATCAGATGAATATTTAACTTGAACATGTGTATGGATACATATTGCGTATTATTATTAACTTGTACTTACTTAAATATCTTTCTTTCACAAGTAATCACTCAAAATATGAGATTTGGATTGCCGCTGTCAGATTTGTTATTCCCTATACTTTTATTTTTGTTACTATGGCAACGTTTTCCGGAACCGGAAACGGTGCTTTCTGCGCAACTCATGAGTGTCAATTGTGAACCAACCAACATCAACCCAAACAGTTGCGTGTGATAGGCGGTTGCCTCTTTTTGCAACAAAAGTTTCCATACGACAGTTCCAACCACGGGTTGCAACTCAGTGTGATACCCACTTTAGAAATTTCATTTGTGATGATTGTATCTTTTGTTCCTTTTTTCCTCCCATAGGCCAAGTGACAGCGGCATAAGTTAAAATCGGTACAAAATATAATTTATACAGAAGTACTTTAACTCTACGAGGCACTTCCTCTTGCCATAATAACTTTCGGACGCTCAGGTAGAATCCTTGAGCCATACAAACCCTCTTCTCTATCTCTTTGTCAATTTTTGCATCATTTGTTATAATGCTACCAAGGTACTTAAAGTATTCATTCTCTCGAAGCTCCATACCTTGAACATTTATTTTACATTTTGTCTTCTTCTTCTTCTTCTCCTTCCTCTCCATACTCAAAACTTCACTCTTCTCTTGACTTATTTGTAGCCCAAGTTTCCTTGTCACCTAGTCCCACCTATCCACCTTCTCCTGTACCTCCATTTCTGTTTCTCCCCATAAAATACATCATCCGCATATATATAAGTTTGTGTGTCCTTAAGTCTATCCGGCTCAACTTCATCTAACAGTGCATCCATTACTATTGCAAATAATATTGGTGGTAAGACGCTTATACGAAATTAAAATTCAATATCACGCACTTTTAACTATAAAAAGGATCACTATTTGAACTACGGAAAAAAATGTATAGGTACCTTTAAATAATGCTAGTTTGGTCAAATAGTAGAAAAAAATTAAATTTAAAAAATGCGTGATATTTTTATTCCTGGTGCTTAACGTCACACTGTTCTGCAACGAGACTAATGGCGACGGAAGGCGTGATATTGAATTTTAAATTCGTATAATAATATGAGAAAACTAAATCATTGTGTCCAAAAAAGGAGACGTTCTCCGATGGCCGGGTACCGGATAGCCGGCCTGCTAATTATACCTGTTTTTACCCCATTATGACCTGCCTGTTGATGCAGTGTTGCCGTCACTGAGATGCACCTAACGTCACGGGGATGTAGGAGGGGTGGGGAGGGGGTTGTCATTGACGCGGGTGAATTTGAACTTGTTATTACGCTTGTTAGTACATTCAGCTTGTACGGTTTGTGTGTATGTGTTGCCATTGTTCTTTGTGTTGATATTTACACATTTCCTAAAATAAAATTTCATGAGACATCCTTATTGAATGCCGGTTTGTAATGCCGGTTTGTAATTTATTGATATCGTTGATCCTATAATTGAAAATGTTCTGCTTAAAAATGTTCCCAAATATGAAATAATTTCTTTTCAAATAATTCGAACAAATCGGTGACGAACGAATTAAACAGTCAGTGATTGGATACAACAAACGTACACCGACTAAATTAATTTTCTGGCTTAAAATATCGGATTTTTCAATGGGATTTAGGACAAATAAACACTAAGGATTACGATGAACTTACAAACTCACTATAAGTGCAAAGTGGACATGCAACAAACCATAATTCAACCAGTGTTGTAACTATTTAGATACAATAGAACCTTATTTGGTATCTGTATCTGTACCTCGAGACTCCATACAATCTTCATTTTCTATCTGCATCAGTAAAGTTATCTTTCTTTCATGTTCTGATATTGCAAAATCATTTTGGTTTAAAAGGACACGTGCAAATTTGCGTGCACCATTGCATTTGTCTCTTTGGATAGTGACAATATTTCGTAGCTTCCTTTAAATTTCTGGTCCACGTAATTGAAAATTCGAAGACTATTAGCCTCAATTTTCACTTCTTTTACTATTTTGCGCAGATATTATTTTAAAAAGTATCTAGTATCTGTATCCAGAATCCAGATAATACATTGAAGCATCTGTACATTTAAAAGGTATCTTTTACAACACAGCATTCAACCGACGAATTAGTAAGAGCATTTCTAATGAATTATGGAAATTACTATTTTTGTTTGACATCGAAATCACATAAATCTCAAGAACATCATGGCAATGAGATACATTCAATGTCTTCTACGAGACTCTATAAGCACTTAGGTATTAGTTTGCTATTTTTATTGTAACATAATATTTAACAGAAAATTGAAGTATACCAACAGTGAAACCACTAAGGCAGCCACCTAATTGTGTAATTTAAAGTTTATTCAAATTAAATAATAATATTCGTCAATATTCGTTCATTTATGGCATGTAGATTATCTTCCCCTTTATCAAATGATAAATTGATAAATTAATTAAATTAAATTACCTACACAAATGTAATTAAGCTGTGGATAGACATGAATTTAAACACGACATAAGACACATTTTTAAAACACATCCTGCTCAGAGTATTGATTTGTAAAGAATTTTGACGAAACTTGGTAGAATTTTTCACCATTCTACATAAACACATGAAAACAGAAACACTATTTGAGGGTTATCGAAAGCACAACGATCGGGAGAAACAAATCTCTTTCATATTTCTGAACATGTTTTTAAATCTCCCGGTCCGTGACGTATATTATCACGTCATTCCTCCATGACGTCATCACTAGTGTAGATGCTTGCAATCACATCTGGCAACACTGCCTTGGCGGGGAGGGAAATATCCCTGCAGAATGGGGTGAAAACCATGGAAAACCTGTTTACTAAGTAGGCCGGCTATCGGGTACCCGGCCATCGGAGACGACCCCCAAAAGAGAATTAAAATAATATGTGAAACTAACGAGGTGGCAGGAAGTCAACCCATGTCAATAACCTGGGGTTCATCTTCCCTTGTCTTATACTGTAGTTTCGGGCGACCGCCTTCCCCCCAGACTAGCATGTCAATAACTAAAATTAAATTATTGTTTAAATTGTTGCTTCCTTTTAAAGCAAATTAAAAATTAAGTTAAAATAATAATTAATGAAAATTGTGTAAATATTAGGTGTAACTTTCACAATTGGGTTGTGCATCTAGGACGTTACCCTTCAGGGGTGAGGGGGGGTGCACCAATATGTGACACAGTGTGACAGGGGGGGGGGGGGGTCTGAAGTTAGTGGACGTCACGTTTTGATACAGCCATTTTAAAGCATTTCCAATTTCAGTTGATGTGTCGGCACCTGAAATTTCCCTAAAATAAATACATTCTGATAAATTCGCTGCCAGACAAATTCTAATTGGGGGGGGGGGGGGGGGGGGGGGGGGGCATGAAGTTTTATGACGTCCTTTTATGGGTGAGGTTTTCGAAAAGTAGTACACAGTGTGACAGGGGGGAATCACTGATATATAACACGTGGATTGCTTATCAATGCTATGCGAGTGAAGTCAACATTTTCTATGTCGTCGCTGTAATAACTTTGCGGATTTATAACAAATTATAACTAATGTAACTAAAACGTGTTCATTAACTAGTAAACTATTGACTAAAGTGATGATTTAGTTGATTCAAAGTGATTTTAGAAATGATTTAGATCGTGTAAAAGGCTGTTATAAATTGATGACCTTGAAAAAGATTTCGACTTCACTGGGACTAATGCTAAAGGGATTCAATGCGCAATCCACGCAACGAAGTGGAAGTACATGGAGATCAGTGGTGTAAAATTAAGTTATTTTCAGCGTGATGTATTTTATGCACAGCTCCAAATATTTCTTTCGCAACATATGTTTACACTTTTCATGAAAGACATTGAGTGATCACTTGAAGACTTACTTAATATCGTGAACTTGACCTTGTGCCCGGAATTATTCTCTCCGCAACGGGTCCTTGCGTCGAACTCTATTAACTGGCACGTACCTCTGGCGTCATAATACTGGCTCGCCTGGAACAAAAGTTACTGACACTCTGAAGCTGTGATGTGGTGTGGTGTTGGTTAGAGGTGAACGAGTGAGTGATTTTTGACTCACGCGCGGTCACGTCACGCGGCCACGTTTTTCACTCATTCACGCTCACGCACACTCACGAATTACAACTCACGCACAGTCAGCTCACGTTGATAGCTACAAAATCTTATGCTTTGTTTGGGTGAGGTTTCTCTAGGTCAGATTCTCAGATGTATGATACACATTTCAACTCTTTCTGTACAACGAACTGTTGAGTCAAAATGTCTAGCTCGAGAAATGTAACTTGGCCACGGACTACCTTTAAATATCTTTTCTTATACCAGATAATAACTATAGGTACCTTTAGTTGCTTATCAAGGGTCCCTTTAATAATTGAACACCAAAATGGCCATTCCTGGCCAAAATTCACAGAAATCTGTTGGTGGTAATGAAAAATTATGTAAAAATTAAGAAATTCATGCCCCGCAGGGTATTTGTTTATTTTTACCGTTGTAGAAACTAAATTAGGACGCAAACATAAAGCTGAATTATGGGTAAAAAGGTGGTTAAAATATTAATTACCTAAATACAAATTAGTGAACAATTCTAGTATAAGAAGTCACTTATTTGGAGCTGGTCCGTGAAGACGATCCAAAACTACTTCACCTAATTCAATATACATTTTAGACCAAAAGGGTGCTTATACAATATATAAAAAGTAACTCATGTAAAATATAAATATCGATCAAAATAAGGTGATCAGCTTTAGTTTAATTCTATTACTCTATATCTTCTAAACTGAAGAAACTCTGAACTAGGCCAAGAGATCAAAGTTGTGAATATTAGTCACGTGTGACACGCGTGTCACGATTCACGCGTGACTAGTATCTTTGCACACTCACGCACGACTATTAGCAGTTGTGTGAACACTCACGCACACTCACGCACGACTATTAGCAGTTGTGTGAACACTCACGCACACTCACGCACGACTATTAGCAGTTGTGTGAACACTCACGCACACTCACGCTAAAAGCTCGCCTCTAGTAGGTGAGCTCTGATTTCATTCTATAGCAAGGAATGACCACCAGCCAAATATATGTGACGTTCAAATAAAGTTTATTGACCAAGTATGTATATTGAACATTAAACAATGGAACGTATCTACATAATATTATTTAATAAATCTTCGTTAAAATTATTATGATATTTTAAGTGAGTATTCTAATCTAGTTTAAGATATTACCCCATCGATACACAAGTATTTGTAAAATGCATTTAGTCTAGTCAAAAGAGATCTAACCCAAAACTAACTTGTTTTGGCTTTTCTCTTCAGAAAAATTATTTGAACATAAACCAAAGTCGGCTATATACCTAGTGCGATCATTGACAAGATTAGGCAAATTAGTTTATAAAATTAAAATCCTAGAGTATTTCCAAGGTAAATAAAAATCTTATTTTGACGTTCCTCTCCGATTTTGACGAATTTGCACGAAAATTGCCATAAGCGAATTTAAGCGTTTTTTGGATTGTTATTGAGCTAATTTTTCTGAAGAGAATGTTAACAAAAAATGTTTTTTCTTGGAATAAAGATTCTTTGACTATAAATGGACTCAATGAACATTCATGAATGGACCACTAGTCATTATCTTGCTTTGTGACGTCACGAATAAAACAGATGACAGAAGGATGTGGGCCGTGACCGTCAAGAAGGCTGTGACAGCACAGTAATCAATAGTAATCAAATAGCAAATGGATCCATTTTGAACTTCAACTGTCTTTCCCCCACACTTTTGATTGGCTCTTTCTCCCACTATATGGACAGTGCTGCTCTAGTGTGAGTAAAGAGAACTATTATTCTACATTGACTCCTCCCATCACCATTGGTCCATTGAAAACAAATATTTCATTTTGCTTCATCATTTAATTTGAGTACCTAAAGCCGCTTTCACATAAAGCGCGTTTCGCGTTTCGCGTTTTTTTATTAACCCATCAAAACCACCGAAAATTTCGACGCACGCGTTTTATTTTTAAGCCACCCCAACTCGATTGTCGGGAGTTATTTTCAGTACCGCGCTTGGTGAAATGACGTCACTATACGTAAACTATAAAATAAACTATAAAATAACTGCAAAATAAGACTATAATGTTAATAATTACTTACCTGTGCATATTATTCCATCTAATTATATCTAATAACACCCAAATTGTTACTAACAAGAATAATAAATTTATGTCAACATTCTGTTTTCGACGGCTCTTCTATAAGCGTTATAAAAAAAGAAAAAACGCGAAACGCAAAACGCGAAACGCGCTTTATGTAAAACGGGTTTAAATGAGGTCATCCTGTAACAGTTTCGGAAACAACAAAATATGGATAAAATGCCGGTATTTACTTACCTCTGTTTGATTGGATGTGATGGTCAACAACACCATGGAGCCAGTCAGGACCTCGATACTACCCTGGGTGTGAACCAAGGACGCTAAGAAGATCGCGACAACACACTTCGTGTATGGCATTGTGAGTGATTGTTCAAGTGGAATCATACCTGATAGTGATGCTTATATATCAAGACATCAAGGTGTATTAACTGCATTGCACTTTCCACTTGCATGATAAGTATTTGCACAGGATGTCTAGCTTTTAAATTCATTGTACTATGAGTTGCCGAATTTTAACTCTTTGTAATTTAAATGTATAATTTAGATGAATATTGAAATGCATTGTTTGTATGTGACTCTATTTTTGTCATATATTTAAATGTATAATCTCCTAAAACTCACATCCAGGCGCGTAGACCCCCCATTCACCATAAAAAATAAAGTCTCTAAAAAATTCTAAAAATTCTAAAAAAAAGGCTCTGCGGAGCAAAAATATGGAGTTATTTGTTGTAATTTGAGCGTATAGTATCACAGAATCGTTTTTAAAATGTTTATATTCGAAAAAATGCCCTGCAGGGCAACAATTGGAGGGTTTTTTGCTTCAGTTTGTGCATTTTAAACCCCCAGAATCACTTTTAATTGGCTAAATTAAAATTCCAAAAAACGCCCTGCGGGGCTGAAGCTGGGTGGCTTCGCCCCCCCCCCCCCCCCCATGATGAAAGTAGTTCTTTGCGCCTGCTCACATCAATGTAAAATAAAAAAATGTTTCGTAACTAAAAAAATATTAATGATCTAAAATTTCTATTGAAAAGTAGTGATCTACTTAAGAAGGGACCAAGTTAAAAGTTTAAATTTAAATTTTAGTAAGCTTAGAAAAAACCTACAATAAAATAAGAGGATTGCGCAAGCATGTGCAATGAGATATGGTGACAGTATTGTCACCGCTGGTCTAACAGTCACCGGTGGTCTGACAGTTCGTAGTGAGCATTCTTCATTCCATTCTCCTCGGAGATCTGACCCTCATCAGTGCGTTGTGTCTAATGGCGGTCTGTCCGACCGGCTAGCTCAGTTGGTTGAGCTCTCGCCCGGCAAGTAAGCACCTATTGTGGCCCTCCTTACTTATTGTGTCCTAACCTTTTCCAACACATTTTTATACGTTGTTATTTTGAAATGTAGTTTTTAATAAAATCATGAATTTTTCCTATTACTGAAATTTTCATATAATTTTTAATTATTTGTCAAATTGAGGATTTGGGTTGTCTTACACTTTTTACAGTCATTTCCTAGCGTCGTTTTCGCTGTATAGTGTATACCTATAGTTCACGAGTCACTCAATGCTCTGTCAATATGAAAAAATAAAATAGTTGACTGTAGTATTTCAAGCTTGTTGCATCCCATGACATTGCAGAATGATGAATTGCACCAAAATCTCGTGTATCGACTACATTAAGGCGACACAAGCGCTCGGCCGTTTTAGAAAATTTTGAAAGAAAAATTGTTTCATAAGTGAGTGTAACGTTTACAGGATGTTCACATGATCAGTCTGATTGTATATTAGTAGCACTTTTTCATTTTTGCTTATTGCATCGTTAATTTGGCACCGGTATTCAACAAAAACCATGCAAAACTATGAAATTTGCGACACGATTGGAGACCAAACCCGTTAACCAATTGATCTCAAATTTTAGTCATGATTAGATGAAAGACAAACTTAGGGTTATCACTTGGCACATTTTTGAAATTTAATTTTATACGGCACCCATGGGAGACAAGAAAATAGCAAATTTTTCACAAAAAATCCACTAATTATTAATAATTAACGAAACAAAACATTAAAAATGTACCAAGGGATAACCTAAGTTTGTCTTTTATCTAATCACGATTAAAATTTCAAATAATTTGGTTTACCCATTTCGTCTCCATTCATATTGCAAAAAGTGTCTACAAAAAGAAGCAAAATCAGTATCTAAGGGTCGGTATTTCAATGCCTTGCTAACTTTTATACAGTCAATTAGGACTATATTGCCATGGCAACAACCAATGACATTCCTAGAAAGACCACTTTATTTAGCGTATGGCATTACATGATAGAAACAATCAATAAAACAATTAATCTAAAGAGCTCAATCTAAATTCTCTAACCAATCAACGAATGGTGGAGTTGCTTCAATACTAACTAACTGTTAAGAGCTAATTGAGACTTTAGCAGAGTATTGAAAGACCATGCCTTAGTTGTTTTGTATCTTGACTACTCTCGGTTATATTTTACACATATAAAACACTTCGTGTAAAAATACCATGCCAAGTCTCTTCAACTAAAAGAATATAACACTTGGAAAACGCTCTGAGTAACACGATAAGTGAGCATTCGTATTGTATGCGAATTATAATTTGTGTGAAAGTTGCTGCTCTATAATAGATCTTGAAAATACTAAGAATTCATAGTTTGCAGAGTTGTGTGTAAGTTATTTGTAAAAAGGAACTAGTTACTCTGTAAGTTACCTGATCACAAAAGGAACTAAGTTACTTGGTAAGTTACTTCATTTGAAAAGTAACTGAGTACTTACCAAAAAATGAAAGTTACTTTCAAGTTACTTTAAATTAAAGTTACTTTTCAACTTTGCAATACTACTATACGTCTGATATAAATGCAAAATAAAATACAACTTGGATTTGGATTTTCTGTCAAGAGATAGAAAGGGACTTTGAAGACTGTCAAATTCCACTAAAATATTATGTTTGTCAAATTAATATTTCACCTAAAAGTAACTTTAAAAGTACCGAAAATTAAGTTACAAATTACTCTAAAATTGTAACTTAGTTACTCATAAAGTTACTGAGGATGAAAAGTAACTAGTTACCCCAAAAGTTACCCAGAAAGTAACTAGTTACTTTCGTTAAGTTACTACCCAACTCTGAAGTTTGCACGATACATCAACAAAGTAAAAAAGTATCTTACACACACATGGTGGGATACATACTTCCAAGTTAGTTTAAACTAATTATCAGATAATCGAGGATATCGTGTAATTGATATAGTTATCATACCTAATTATAAGAACTTCCTCTGCATCCTTAATTGCACCAACAATTAATTTTCAATTAATTAACAATTGTACATACCTATTATGTACTACGGCGTTGTATAAGTAATCTAGTCGGGCGTTAGCTCGACGTGCCAAGCACCGCTCTATACAACGTGCGAGCTTACTACCACGACTGTATACAGCAAGCGCTTCGGGCCCGATTTCGGGGTGTCAGTACGCATGCAAGCATTTAGAAATGAAAGTTGAAAACCATGGTTATCGGGTATATTTAGCCACCTGACAACACCTAACCAAATATCAAAGTGCTGCGATCATCCCTTCGGGGTGAATTTTGGGCCTCAAACATGCAAGGATTGACTTTCATGTTAGTTAGTTAGTTAGTTAGTTTTTTTTTTTTTTTTTTTTTTATTTCGAACAGAATTAATTATCAATTACAGGATAGCACGAAAATAGAACACAATTACATCATTAAAATAGTCAGTGAATACATTTATTTGAGCACTAGGTGTCCATCTTCTATTGCAGCAAGGCACTGCTTGCGGCACCAGGTCTTCTTAAACTTGTCAATGTCATTGGTCAAGCTGGCTGTCGCGAATTCCACGCCTATCCTATAGTGCAGTCTATTCTTGAAAATTAAAAAAGAGTCCGCCAGACTTCCTGGACTTTCAATAAACACAGCAATGTATCGGTGAATTGTGGATTTTGCGAGATTTAATAGGAAGTTACACAAGTTGACTGTCTTTTCATCTGGGCCAGTCCTTATCCCGCAAATCATGTCTTCAGTATTAATATCTTGATTAAGTAAAAGTCGAATCTTTTGTTTGACGTAAGCCCACAGCCTATCATTTTTTCGGCATTCGAAGACAGTGTGTATGGTCGTGCCCACTGCGTCACACCACGGACACTTGGGGCTGTCCCGCAGGCCCCAGCGATGCAGCCGGCTGGGAGACGCGACGGCGTCGTGCATCTGTCGCCAGCAGATGTCGGCGTCCAGGCTGCATGTTGGCCAGCGGTAGAGATCATCCCAATGGATCTCGGTATCAGTCCAGGCGCCTCTCCCAGTCAACTCAGTGTCTGGAATTTCTATCTTGAGGATGGTTGAATATAGTTGTTTCGCGTCCTTAACGTTGTCTGTTAATGTCTGGGGGCCCTCTGCAGGGCTTATCGTCTCCCATGCGAGGAAGAGGGACTTGTAAAATGGTTGAAGTCTTCTCAGCCAGTCGGTTCTGATAGTTCCGACGAGTGAAGCCGCTATTGAGTCTTCCGGATTGTACCTATTCATGTTGTGTTCTTGTAAGTAGCGGTGGTGGCTGATCTCCGCCTCTGGAGAGAGGAAGTCAGCCACGTGCTTCGCCCTCAGTGACATGATCCTGCATTTGATGTTGATTAGTCCCAGGCCACCCACGGCAGTAGGAGCGAAAACGTGGTTCTGGTCTTTCCAATGTCGACCGCTCCACATAAACTTTGTTAGTCTGCGTTGGATTTCTTTAACAAAACTAGAGGGAGGCTCGAGGACAGAGAAGGTGTGGACAAGGCGGGAACCTATTAGTTGGTTGGACACTATTCGTCGGCCCCGATAGGATGTAGTCTTATGCCACCTATTCCATCTATCGATTCCGGATTGAACCTTATTCGTCAGAGATGTCCAATTTTGCGATTCCCATTCTTTGTTCGCGTTGCCCAGGTACACTCCTAGAAATTTGAGGCCTTCGTTGGTCCAGGGCAAACCGAGTGGCGCGTCCGTCCGGTTACTCCATGAGCCGGCGAATAGCCCAGTGCTCTTGGAGGTATTCAGCGCCGCCCCAGAAGCACGGGCGTATGAGTCGAAAGATGTCGTCATGATCGGGAAGCCCCTGTCGTCAGTTATAAACACAGACACGTCATCCGCGTAGGCGGTCACGACCAAGGGACTGTTGGCTCCTCCAGGGATGCGCAGTCCATAAGGCGCAAGTCCAGATCTGAGAAGCGATAGGAAAGGTTCTATAGATATGGTGTACAAGGCGCCAGACAGTGGGTCACCTTGCCGAATGCCGCGTTGGAAGGGGAAGGGCGGGAGGAGAGTCGAACCGACACGCACCGTTGACTTGGCTTCTTTGTACAGTGTTGAGATGAAACTAATGAATTTGTCACCGAAGCCGAGCTCTTGTAGTGTCTTGAACAAATAGTCGTGTTCTACGCGGTCGAAAGCTCCCGCCTGGTCCAGGGTGATGATGGCTGTTGGCGCGTTTTCGGCGTGGGCAAGATCAATCGCATCTCTCATCAGATGGAGATTGGAGAAGATCGTCCTTCCCGGTACACAGAAGGTCTGGTCGCTATTAACTATTGAGCTGAGCACGTCTGTTAGTCTATTGGAGAGGGCGCGGGAAATGATTTTGAAGTCGGTGTTCAGGAGGGAGATAGGTCTCCAGTTTTTGAGTTGTAGTTTATCACCGCCCTTAGGAATTAGCGTGAGGACTGCCATGCGCATGGTTGGGGGGAGGATACCAGATTCGAGTGAAAAATTAACCATGCAGGTAAATAAGGGTATGAGTTTATCGATGAAAGCTCGAAAGAAATCTACTGAGAAGCCGTCGATGCCGGGGGATCTGTCCTTAGTAAGCTGGAAGAGGGCAGTCACAAGTTCCTTGCTACTAAGTGCGGAGTCCAGCTTGTCTTTGGAGGTTTGGTTTAATTTGGGAAGGTTTTCGTAAAGGACTTGACTCTCGATTGTGTTCTGGCCTGATCGTGAATAGAGGCTAGAGAAGTGATTGCCAATCACTTGTCTGATAGCGTTCGGCTCCTGAACAATTTGACCATCGATTTGCAGTGCTGAGATCGTGCTCGAAGTTTTCCTGTCGCTACCGAGCTTGTAGAATGTGGGAGTTGCCCTGTTGTATTCAAGGTATTTCCGCTGCTGTTCTGTGTTCAGATCCGTCCTTGCTTCTGAGTAGTATTTCTTCCGTATTGCAGCCAAACACCTGTTAATTTCGTTGCACTCGGATGACGTCAGAGTGTTCTGCGCTGCGAGGAATCGGAGTCGGGTTTCTGCAGCGAGCAGTGATGCATAGTTCAAGTGGCTCGCTTCTGCTTCATAGCGTTGAGTAGATATACGTATTTCGCTTTTCAAATTGTCCCAGCACTCGTGAGGGTCAGTAGCTGCTGGTCTATTTGAGTAGAACTCAATGATGTTTTCAATGTATTGCGTATACGACTTGTCTTCGAGGAGAGCGTTGTTGAAAATCCAATAAGGTGGTTTTCTGCGCTTCTCGGAATGCATAGTTAATGTTACACCGGAGTGATCAGAGAAAGATGGTATGATCTTAGATGACGTAATCTCGCAAAGCTGGTTACTGCGGACATATACTCTGTCGAGTCTCGATCTCGGTCTGTCTTTGAGTGGGCTTATGTAAGTGAACTCGCGATTGGTTGGATTTAGCTCGCGCCATACGTCTCGCAGGTCCTCGGAGTCGAGCAGGGCGATCAGCGGGGACACCAGTTCGTTTCGGTGTTCAATGGAGACCGCACGGTCGGCTGGCTCGAGAGTACAGTTCCAGTCGCCTGCCATGATAATTCGGTGGTTCACTGGAATACTCAGGATATATTCACTGACTTTATCCATTACTTCTAAGCCTTTCGCTTTACTCTGTGGCATGTAAATGTTAATTAGGTGGACTTGGGATTTATTTAATTGTAAGATAGCAGTCTGAGCGAAGCCGGCTACTAAAATTTGAGTTGTGTCGAAAGCTACACCTCTGGATAGTATTGCTGTCCCACTATTACGCTGCACTGGCGCGTTGATTGCAGATGAAAAATTATTTAGATAGTTTATTGAGAATTCAGTGTCCACGTTGGTTTCTTGGAGAAAAATTATTTCAGAGTTCAGCTTTTTGATATAGTTCGAAAGTAATATTTGCTTCAGTTCGTTATTCATGCCCCTAACGTTGAGTGATAGGAAATTATGAGGCATTTATTAATTATTCGTTGTTTCAGCGGTTATGGCCGTAATTATACGGCCAATTCTGCGTTTTAGGTTGATATCGTTGCACTTCTTGTTGATGTCTTCTAGCTCTTTTATGACTTTTTCATAGTCTTTTGAGAATTTTTTAATAATCGGAACAATCTTTTTGAAATGGTGGGACTTCTTTAGGAAGTCCTTAAACCTAATGGGTGTGAAAATTTGATCTTTGTTCGTACCGTCGTTTCCGGGGATGATCTGCTCCAGCGAGGTCGCGTCTTCCATCAGCGACATCTGCGATGACGTTGAACCAGTCTCCGACATGACGTCGTCATTCAGTGTGTCGTCCACGTGACTAGTCGGTCCAACTAATCCAGTCAGCCTCGCGGCCTCTGCCAGGCGGCTTTGCGGCGACGTCGCCCGCACGGGCATCGAGGTGATCGGGGACGTGATGTCCTCGACGTTGGTTGACTTCGGTGGTCGTATCGTTGTGTCAGTGGAGGTGCCATGATCAGCCACAATCGTGGCGATGTCCTGAGCTGAGATTGAGGGGATCTGATAGCCAATGTTATCACTTGCGTGAGGTGTTAGTAAGAGAGGGGGGGTTGCAATTACCGCGTCCGCGAAAGACAGGTGCTTTGTTGGAAGGGGTGGGAACCTGGCTTGGATGTTGTCAGTCGGGTTTCCCGCTGGCCGGGGTTGTTTACAGTTCTTAGCTACGTGGCCGGCTTGTTTACAATTGTGACATGTCACATCGTCCATAGATATGTAAACAATGTGTTTATAACCTTCAATATCGAAACTAAAGTGGGTGGGGACATTATTTACATCATCGAACAGGATATATGCAAGTTTACGGAAAGATTTTACATGCGTGCAGTCAGGGAGTCTTGAGCCAGTAGAGATGTCCCTAATTGGGCAAGTCAGTTTCCCGATTCGTCTTAGTTTCTCGATCAGCATCTCGGTGGTTATAAAGGGGAATACATTTGAGAGAACAATCTTTGTGGCAGCCGTCAGATAACGTCTGATAGGAACATATTGAGTTTTAACAGTAATGAAACCTTCTTGCACAACAGTTTTTACCGCCGTCTCGCTGCGTAGGAAGACACACACTCTTCCCCCGGCAATGCGTGACGCGTGCGTTATCTCCGCCCCCGTCGCCAATTCGGCAATACCTTTGAGGTAGTCGTCGATCGCTGTGTCGGCGACGTTATCAATAACCACGGCGAGGCTGGGTAGGCACGCCATAGTAAACAATATCAGTTCGTTGCACTACACCGGCAATAGCATTGCGCGGTGCAAAAAACACGATTATCAATATGTAGAGTCACTCGATTTGCCACTTTTTTATAAATATCTGTTCGTCTTGACACCACGGATCTTTTGATACCGTTTCTAACACGTTATATTAAGGATTTTGTACACTATTCACTATTGTATCGGGAGCCGAGGTGATACACGTCTACCGATAGTTAGTTAGTTAGTTAGTTAGTTAGGCACGGCCGGTTTGTTTGCCCATCTCCACAGGTTACACGGTTTGGTCTAGAGAGTTGAAATTTGGCAGAGACATAGAGTCATATTTATAGCAGTGCCCTTTGAAAGAAAATCTGAAAAATTTTGACCGGAAGTGAAGTTATTACAATTTTAAATTTTAATTATTTTAAAAGTCAAACGGGTCCATCGAGAGTTTTGAAATTTGGCAACAATAAAGACAATGTAATGCTAGAAACACCACTTCAAGAAAAATCAATAAATTTAAACAGGAAGTGGGAAAATTATCAATATTTACGTTCGGCCTTTCTTCTTTGATACACTAAACAGCGGCTTTAATTTCCATCGGGCTGATAGCTCAGTTAGGAAGGTAGCTGGCTTCGACTTCTGCATAACGCGTTCGATTCCCGATCCCGGAAAACTTTTTTTTCATATATTATTTTTTAATTTGTATAAGTGATGATATAAATAAGGATATATATTCAAATGAGAGGTCCAGGGATGCTGTGTAGATCATCAATAGACCGAAACATCACAATCGCGGCACGCCAGTTGCCATCGTGAACACTGAAGATATCAGGGAAACAGAAAAACTCGCACGTCGTTTTACGTTCCGCTATTCTTCTTTGATACTATACAGACTGCTTTGGTTTCTGTGTGGCGAATTGGCTCGATCACATGAGGCATGAGACTTCGAACACGGCGTTGACGGGTTCGATCCCCGTACCAAACGTTTTATTTTTTATCTTTTTATTTACTTAAAAAATGTTTAACCTTCTTGTGTATATATTCAAAATGTTAGTCCGAATACATTCAACGATTACAATAGCTACTCTTTTTAATATTATTCTCATTGGACTCTAATAATGATTGTCAATGTACACGTTGTACGTAAAGTTGTGCAATAAAACAATTCGTGGTCATGCTAATCTACAGAATCTTGGTGGCTCAGTTACTAAACTAGAAACCACACAAGAAAGGCTCCATTACTGGGTGCATTAGGATGTCACAGCTTTTAATTTACTAGAATTATTTAATTATGTAAAATTCAGTTAATTAAGTAAATAGTAAAATTCAGTGAAGGCTCCATAACTAATATTCAGAGTATTAGGTGTTTACAACTTTTCATTTGTCACACTTATTTAATTATTTAAAATAGAGTTAATTTGTCAATATTGGTGGCTCAACAAGAAACAAGAACAACACGAAACAAGAAACCACACAAAAAGGCTCCATTACGTGCATCCATTACGTGCATTAGGTTCTAAATTAATTTAATTATTTTAATTATGCTAATTTGTCAATCTTGATGGCTCAGTTACGAAACAATAAACCACACAAAAAGGCTCCATTACTAGGTATATTAGGTGCTCTTTGCTCCTAATACTCTAAGAGACTAATGCTCTGGTGCTCTGGTACATTTTTAATAAATGAGACTACCAATGGATGCTGTGAAGATCATCAATAGACAAAAACATCGCCATCGCGGCACGCCGGTTGCCATCGTGAACAGTGAAGATATCAGGGAAACAGGAATTGCGCACGTCGTTTTACGCTCTACCTTTCTTCTTTGATATACTACACAGGTTTAATTTCAGTGTGGCGAATTGGCTCGGTCACATGAGGCAAGTGACTTCGATCACGGCGTTGCCGGGTTCGATCCCCGTAACGAATGTTTTATTTTTTTATCTTTTTCTTTACTTAAAAAATGTCTAACCTTCTTGTGTATATATTCAAAATGTTAATCCGAATACATTCAACGATTACATAGCAACTCTTTTTAATATTATACTCATTGGACTCTAATAATGATTGTCAATGTACACGTTGTACGTAAAGTTGTGCAATAAAACAATTCGTGGTCATGCTAATCAACAGAATCTTGGTGGCTCAGTTACTAAACTAGAAACCACACAAAAAAGGCTCCATTACTGGGTGCATAAGGTTGTCACAGCTTTTAATTTATCCGAATTATTTAATTATGTAAAATTCAGGTAATTTAGTAAATAGTAAAATTCAGTAAAGGCTCCATTACTATTATTCAGTGTATTACGTGTTTACAACTTTTCATTTGTCACACTTATATATTATTTTAAATAGAGTTTATTTGTCAATATTGGTGGCTCAACAAGAAACAAGAACAACACGAAACAAGAAACCACACAAAAAGGCTCCATTACGTGCATCCATTACGTGATCACAACTTTAAGTTTCTAAAATAAATTTAATTATTTTAATTATGCAAATTTGTCGATCTTGATGGTACAGATACGAAACAAGAAACCACACAAAATGGCTCCATTACTAGGTTTATTAGGTGTTTACAACTTAGTAAAAATTATTTCATTATTTCAGATGTTGTAATCTGTCAATCTTAGAAGCTCGGTTACAATAAACAAGAAACTACACTAAATGGTCCATGATAATTAATGGAAATCTGTGGGTATGAGAGATTTAAATTTCATTTCATCATCCAACAATGCTTACGTTAAAAAGTTAGAATAATAAAACGCTTTTAAATTATCATGATTTATTTCCAAACTGTGAGTCAAAGTCTCATCAAGTGACATTGTTTAATGGAAATAAATGAAACTGAAACTGATGTTCCTCCTAATCTGACACTAATAAAATAAACATTGGTTTTGATGCGAACGTTATATACGGAAGTGGTCTGGCTTGTTTACATCGGCAATACAATAATATTCTTCAAGTATCTAGGCAATAGCACGAAGTAGTTTCCTGGTTTGAAAACATGAAAATATTATCTTCCACAGCAACATCACACAACAATATAATAATTACTAAATAAGATCAGTAGACTAATTAAAATGCAAGCTAGATAACTGTTTACAAGTACCTATTATAGAAGAAGACAACAATACTAAATGGACTTCGATCGTATTTGCCATGAACAAACAAATGTAAACATTAAGTTGACCTGTCAGGGAGAGGCAGAGAGGTGGAGATGCCAGGTATAGGCCGGCCCATGCTATCCGTGTACATAGGCGAGTAAGGCGGGTAGCGTAAATTTCATCACCCGTCATACTCCTTCCCACCAGCACTATAAACACCAGGTAGCTCAGCTAGTTAATCTTAACTAAGTTCCTTTTAAGTTACATTGCCTTCCAAAAACCATCCGGATTTTATTTAAAATGTGTTGTAAACATCTGTAAGCCTGCACGCTTTAACAATTGAGTTTATACTTCGGAACTTTGACATAAAAAAGTGAACATGGGAGAATTTAAAAATGAGGAAACGTATTTTCAATCATCTTTCGTGTACCTTTCAGTTTACCAAGTGGCGACAAATACGCGTTTTACGAGATGAACGCACAAATTCCGGTCTACACCGGAACAATACACCTACAATTTACGTTATTCACATGACTCAAAGCTGTGAACTTTTAACAAATTATAATTTGATATAACTCAAATTCAACCAAAAGAAATTGACCCTTTCGTTATACTAACTTCGGAACTATTGAAAGAAAAACAGAAAACTTTAGACAAGAAGTGACGTTGTTGGCGTTAACTGTAATGAGGTAACACTTAATGATCAGTGAAAGCTGCTATAAACTTATACCCCATATGACATGTTGTACAAAAACAAAAACTTGTAAAAAAAACTGCCAAGCACCTTCCCACTTAAAACAATTGAGATCTAAAAGAAGGGTCAAGCAATAATATATTGTTTAAACATTTTCGCACTTAAAATTAGTGAAATCATTTCGCCCAGTTACTGCCGCCAAGTACAACACTAAAAACCTAATGTTGTGTCCAAATTTGAAGAATATAATCTAAGTGAACCATCATTGTAAATTTAACAAAATTATAAAAATTAAAAACGACTTCATAATAAATTTAAAATTGAAATTAAAAAAATTAAAAATAAAGCTTGGCGCATTGAATTTGCACCGACCATATTGTAGACCTCCTCTATCTTCTTCCTACTTTCTGTCTTTCTTCGGCTCCTTTATCGTCATCTTCTTTCTTATGTTGCCTTCTTCTTGACACAATGCGCCTAGCTTTATTTTTAATTTTTTTAATTTCAATTTTAAATTTATTTTGAAGTCGTTTTTAATTTTTATAATTTTGTTAAATTTACAATGATGGTTCACTTAGATTGTATTCTTCAAATTTGGACACAACATTAGGTTTTTAGTGTTGTGCTTGGCGGCAGTAACTGGGCGAAATGATTTCACTAATTTTAAGTGCGAAAATGTTTAAACAATATATTATTGCTTGACCCTTCTTTTAGATCTCAATTGTTTTAAGTGGGAAGGTGCTTGGCAGTTTTTTTTACAAGTTTTTGTTTTTGTACAACATTGTATATTCTGATCGAGGCTTTAAGAGGACTGGAGCCCAAATGAATAGCGGTTCCGGTTCCGGTACCGGTTCCAAGTTTTTTAAAATATCGGTTCCGGTTCCGGTTCCGGTTCCTGGAAAAAATAAAATAACGGTTCCGATTCCGGTTCCGGTTCCATTTCGGTTCCATAAGGTTTCCAATCGGTTCCATCAAATTCAGACAATTATTCCAATTTTTTTTTTAAGACTTTTGGGAACTTACATGCTCAGAATGTCTAATATTAATTTGACTCGATGATCATTTATTTGAAAAACTGTAAATGGTAGTAAATAATTTCAGATTTGAAAGGAAACGAAGTTAATATTCAATGAAATTAATTATTTAAAGAACCCCTATGGAACCGTTATGGAACCCAAATAATGTTAAATAAATATAAGGGTTCCGGTTCCGGTTCCGGTTCCACCTAAAAAAATAATATGGGTTCCGGTTCCGGTTCCGGTTCCTATAAAAATAACGGTTCTTTTCGGTTCCGGTTCCGGTTCCAGTCCCTGCTATCACCACTATCCCTTTTTATTTTACAACACATTCTATTAAGTGACTTTTAGGACCGATAGTGATCACGCTCAAATAAACTAGTAAAACGCGTTGATAAGCGAGCACGGAATCATATACCGAAAACAACTGATAAGCCAAGCCACGGTTCACTAAATTATATTTTAAAAAAATCACCATTTGCTTCTCATCGCAACTTAGTAACATAACACTCATGTGTACTTATTGAATAGGAATATAAAACAATATATCTATAAAAAAGTATGTAAGGCCCGGTATTACCAAAGTTAAATATGCTGGATTAACTAACTTTTGGATTAAATTCAACTGTTTCTGTCATTTTGAGGTATCTGATTGGCTGTGCCGCCAATTTAATCCAATATTTAGTTAATCCGGCTCAGATTAACTTTGGTAATACGGGCCCTAAAAAGAATATAAATATTTTATATATAAAAATACAGCAGAGATTCAAATTAAAACAATAGGCAATTAGCTATAAATATACTTAAATAATCAAACATAATTTAAAAAAATACCTAATATCCAATCGAGGTAGTCTGCTGATCTGCCGAGTACTTGTTATGGGACGAACAAAAAAAACAGAGGCGTAAGTTTAAGGTGTCATCTTGCAAACACTTATATGAACTTTCTGAATATACCCTCGGTTTTTAGAGAATATTGCGTTTCATCAGTGACTTATAGGCACCGAGTGGTCATACCCCCAGCGCAACTAGCGAGAGAAATCGGCAAAACTGTACGGCGAAGAATCAGCAATTTTATAATCTCTCATTGGCCGTGGCCATAGCAACCGATAAAAATCCAAAGATAACTCAAAATAGCTCAGAATTGGTAAAAGAGAGGAGCAAACAGATAATTGTATCAGATTCAGTGGAATTGTTTACACTTCATACATTTTGCACAGCGAAATATCCTGTGGCGTATTATTGTAAGAATGCATACAATGAGTAATGTTTACCAACTGCTGCAACTAAGGGTATGAGGATCCCGTAAAGAGTTGCTAATTTATGCCACCCATCGCGCTGACTCTCATTTTCAGAAACAAAAGAGTCAACACTCGGTGCCTATAGCGATCTTTCCCTGTACCCTACCGTTCAACTTGGCCGGCGTGCAGCGACCGCCCCACTTCGTGTGCAGTAACGCTGGTTTAATCTGATTTACATCGCCGAGTCAATGACCCTGCACCTCATTGAATGCACAACCATTGCACATGCACATGCAGTTACGTGGAGACTGCAGAAGAGTTTTGACCGTGGGCTGAGAGGCAAGTGTCATTCTTCATCTTTACTTTTGGCGAAGAAACATTTGGTGACGAATTAAAAACAAAGAAGACAAGCTTGCAAAATGGTTTGAAGAGCTGACGGAAGAAAAAGTTTAAGCGCTCGAGGATAATCTCCATTCATTTTCATACTGGTAAGTGCTTCAATATAAAGAAAATGACTGCATTAAAATTGAGATAACTTTAGTAGGTAGTGTGTACGGGAATTTGATAGAAAAATGTAAAATAATTATTATGGTCGGTGACAGGCAGACAGGTCGGAACAGGTTGGCTGAGTGGTAACGCTCTGAACTTGTATTCCGGAGGCCCGGGTTCGATTCCCGCGGCCGTCCTTCCTTACTGGGATTTTTTCGTGGTATTCCCTCAGTCGACAGGCAAATGCTGGGAATGTACCCTACTAATAGGCCACGACCGCCTCCTTCCCATCTTCCATCGTTACCTACTCTTCACCACCATCTCCTTATCATCATCATAATCATTCATCCGTCGCCATTAGCCTCGCTGCAGAACAGTGCGACGTTAAGCCTCAGACAAAAAAAATACAGGCAAAGATGAACCCTGCAGTTTAGCATTGCCAGGTATAGGCCGGTCCATGCTAGCACGGGTTCATCTTCGCTGTCCCCCCGAACTTAGCGATTCCAAACCAAAGTGTCAGACTCAAATTCCTTCCAAAACAACCCTCTTGTTATTTTTTTCTATCTCCTTTTTTAAATTTTATAACATTTCAATAATTTCAAAATCAATCCATAAAAATTAAAAAATATATCAATGTTGGTCATGCTAAATTTAAAGTTGTTCAGTCGAATGGTTTCATTAGATGTTCAGCTAATAACAAGACTGTCTACATTACTATGTAGAGACCGCTGATATGGCTTAGTATGGCCTTGGTGGGTGTGTAAAATTTCAAGCCGATTGGTTCTTCGGTGTTAACTGGGCTGTGTTGGCAATCACGAAAACGCAGATGCAAAATTTGAATGTGATCAGTCAAACGCTTATTTCAACCAACCAATTAACCAATAAATTTTCAACCAATCACATTATCTCGTTCTAAAACGATACTGGGACCGCGCTTTTGACAGAGTGTGTGTGTGCAAAATTTCGGATCTATTGTGGAATTGTGTTATCTGGGCATGGACTAAAAATGGTAAAAACTAACTTAGCCCAGAAAGTGGCACAAGAGTACGATAGTGACCCTCGCTACGCTCGCTTGACAATCGTTTTTTCAACCAAATATGTTTTTTAAATTTTAACTAACAATTCAGAGGATTTGGGCAAAACTTCAGACCACCTATAGGTGGTCTACTCTAGAGCACATTTTCAACTCTATCGGAGAAACGGTGCGTCCTGAATCGCGTCCTGAATAAAAAGGATATGTACTGATAATTATTCTTAAACAAAATGCGAAAAGCTCATTTTTTTATTATTTTTTAAATAAAGCTACATTTATTATATATATTTTATTTAAGTCTATACAGGACCTGGGGAATTATACATATGACAACACTGTTGAAAATTTCAACTTCAGGAACGAATTCACTCTTCTTCTAAATACAGTCTGATTCTTGTTTCAGAACAGATGAATTATTCAGAGCTCGCCAAGAAGAAAATAGCATCCCCCAACTCAACACGATGAAGAAGTTCTGTATAATCAACATCTTCCTAGTCATCCAAGCCACCAGAACATTCTCAATCTCAATGCCAGATCTAATCAAAGTCATCCGCTCCGAGAGTGCATTGTTCAGACAGGGAAGTCGCTACGACGAGGGTGACGTCACAGACACGCCAATCAAGAAGATCCTCGGCCACGACTACGACTTCATCGTGATCGGCGCTGGGCCATCTGGATCTGTCGTCGCCAATCGGCTCTCTGAGAACCCGGCGTGGAGAGTGTTACTCCTGGAAGCTGGACGGGATGAGACGTTCCCGAACGACATCCCGCTCTTCACCAACAGCCTCCAGTCGACGGGATACAACTGGGGATATGCTCTGGAACCGCAGGACTCGGCGTGTCTTGGACTGGACGACCGTCGTTGTCTCTGGCCCCGAGGTAAAGCTCTGGGAGGTACAACTTCCATCAACCACATGATCTATGCCAGGGGAAATAAACTGGACTACGACGAGTGGGCGAGACTTGGTAATAAAGGCTGGAGTTATGACGACGTACTTCCGTATTTCAAGAAATCAGAAAATATGAGAATCCCGGAGTTGGTTCACTCCAAATATCATGGAACAGGAGGCTACTTGAACGTGGAGAATATTCCATATCGATTTCCTCTTGGTGAAGCATTCCTGTCAGCCGGTGAGGAGCTGGGATTCAAGAGGACGGACCCCAACGGAGCTGACCAGTTGGGATTCTCGCACATCCAGTCGACAACACGCCACGGCACGCGATGCAGCGCTTCCAAAGCCTTCCTTAGACCGATACGTCATCGCTCCAACCTTCACATCTCCATGGAAACCAGAGTCTCCAGGATCCTGATCGACAAAGCGACCAAGCGAGTCACAGGAGTCGAGTTCTACAAGAACCGAGCGATAAACAGAGTGCAGGTCGGGAAGGAAGTTGTTTTATCGGCTGGTGCGTTGAATTCGCCTCAGATTCTGATGTTATCCGGCATCGGACCTCGCGGGCACTTGGAATCACTCAACATCCCGACACTGATGGACCTGAAAGTGGGACAGAACCTCCGTGACCACATGGGTTTCTTCGGCATTAACGTCCTCGTGAATGATTCTGTCGGACTCGTCGACGTTCGCATCATGAGTCCTGAATCGTTATTGAAAGTACTTCCAGAGTTCATTTATCAAGGTCGTGGACCCTTAACGTCACCAATTGGCGTGGAAAGTATCGCCTTCATAAGAACAAAACATGCCGTGGACGAACGTCCAGATCTTGAACTAATGATGGTAGCTTCCAGCGTCCTGTCCTTAGGTAGAAGTAATTTGATGGCAAGAAGAGAAATCAACTTAAACGAAAGTCTTTACCAAGAAGTGTTTGCGAATTACAGTGGTCGAGACAGTTTCATGATCGTGCCAATTGTAATGAACACAAGAAGTCGCGGCGAGATCAAACTGAAGGACAAAAACCCGCTGCATTGGCCCAAGTTCTTTGGCAACTATCTCTCAGACCCACACGATGTGAAGATACTTCTGGAGGGAATTAAAATATCATTGAGATTAATAAACACCGCCGCCTTCTAGAAGTTCGGCTCCAAGCTGCACACGGTTCCTCTTCCTGGATGTCGGAAGTTCGACTTCGGTACCGATGACTATTGGGTCTGCGCTGCGAGATTTCTGACTGCAGTGACCCACCACCAGACCGGGACGTGCAAGATGGGACCTGACGCGCACCCTGACGCCGTCGTGGACCCGCAGGCGAGGGTCCGCGGCGTCGCGGGGCTGCGGGTAGCCGACGCCTCCATCATGCCCACCCTGCCGGCGGCGCATCCGAGTGCGGTGTGCTACATGATCGGGGAAAAGGTGGCGAACATGGTTAAGGCAGTGTGGTGAGGGTGGACCCGCAGGCGAGGGTCCGCGGCGTCGCGGGGCTGCGGATAGCCGACGCCTCCATCATGCCCACCCTGCCGGCGGCGCATCCGAGTGCGGTGTGCTACATGATCGGGGAGAAGGTAGCGGACATGGTTAAGGCAGTGTGGTGAGGGTGGACCCGCAGGCGAGGGTCCGCGGCGTCGCGGGGCTGCGGGTAGCCGACGCCTCCATCATGCCCACCCTGCCGGCGGCGCATCCGAGTGCGGTATGCTACATGATCGGGGAGAAGGTGGCGGACATGGTTAAGGCAGTGTGGTGATGGTGGACCCGCAGGCGAGGGTCCGCGGCGTCGCGAGGCTGCGGGTGGCCGACGCCTCCATCGTGCCCACCCTGCCGGCAGCGCATCCGAGTGCGGTATGCTACATGATCGGGGAGAAGGTGGCGGACATGGTTAAGGCAGTGTGGTGAGGTGTGATGGTTACATTGCTTGTTGTTGAAGTGAGTACTAGAATGACATTCAATAATCAAGCCTAAGCCCTGTATGGGAGTTCATTTGAGTGATGTAGCTGCTTACCTCATTGCCATGGTTGCTGACGTCATTACCATGGTAGAAGACTCTCTTAAAAAGATGCCAAAATGTTCATGTCTATTCATTTTTTTAATAATAATTTCTATCAATTTACTGACCGAAATGATTTCGAAATTCGTTGATTGGATCAAATGTAAAAATGTACCTTCTTGATTTTTGATCTGATCAATGTGAATTCTTTGATTGTTATTTAGACCAACATTTTTACATTTTTACAAAATTTCAGCGAAATCCTATAATAATTTAAATTATTACTTCTCATTGATCGACAAGTATGTTCTGATTAAATTAAAATTTTGCATCTGATCAAGACGATCATTAAAATTATAATAATGAAGTAGGTAGTTTTCTTTGATTGAGTGTATCATGTTTTTTGATGATATTGCACGTATCAATGCTCGCTTATTAACGCGTTACTCTGATTGTTTCTTGTTAATTTATTAATTTATTTTCAATTAATTAATTAATTTAATTCTAGTCAATTTTCACTAAATTATGAATATCAGTATATTGTTCGAAAGTTGGTTGCTGAGTGCTTCTTTAATGTTTATTTTTTAACTGGGTGTATTCCTATGGCACGTAGGGGGAAATTCATAATGTCGCTGCCTAATCTCTATGTTGGTGTGGGAAACCGATATGCGAACTAAGTGGCTGTATAGAAGGTAAACAAGGTATTGCTTTATGAAAAGAATAATGGTTTTAGGCTTTAGTATTAATTGCGAAATTGGCTTGGCTAATTTGTCTTTCACTAGCAAAATAAAAATGTTAATTTCATTGATCTGAATAATATATGAGTGTATTTATATGTAATAGGAAATAAAGTTTCTTGGTTATGATTTACATTTTAATAATTGTCCCTATAGTCACATATCCATTGTCAAATTAAAGTTATTCCCTGAACAAAGAAACGTATTTGTGCCAAAATCGAAAATACGTTATTTTCTCTGCTCACAAATTTGATCTAATCATAGCTAACAATTAATAATTATTTTTTAATTTGCTAAATGATGTATATTTGTTATGACACGAGCTTCTTCCCGTGCGAACTAATATGAACACAATAAACAAGCAGTCAACCCAACAATTTGAGACATGCTTTTAAATTTGGAATGTAACTAATTTGAAAGTTTCTTGGAAAAGAATGAAAATCGAGTGTAACTTAGGGAGTAGCAAATGCGGTGGCGTTTTGCTTTGTCTAATTGATTCTGTCACAGATCAGGAACTTAGAGGGTCTTGGAAATAATTGTGTGCATTTATTTTGTAGAATTAAATAAACTCAACAGTAAATCTAGCCAAATGCACTAAAATGTTTTTTTTTTTTTTAAATATTTTATGACATTTGTCACGAACCTGTGCTCTGCTACATTACTTGTGCTTCCTTGAATTATTTCATCATGTTCAGATAATTTTGGAGTTTAACGAATCAGTCTTATGTTGTTAACCAATAGCAGGATTTAAAAAAAAATATTACTCTGCATTCCATCTGGTTGGTCTTCTTTACGTCATGTTGTGTGATTTTTTTTTAGATCGAACGTAGAAAAAACTAACCTGTATGACGTAAGGGCCAGACAAACAAACCAATAACAATACAAAACAGATTTCTGTACCATAGAAGACGAAAGGAGTCGATCTCTGAAAAGAGATGAAAACTTTTCTCAATTAAAATTATGGCTTCTTTTGTTCCAAATTTAAAAATTGCCGCTCGAAATCTGATGTTTTCTGAAAGAGTAGTATTTCATAAAATTGATGTTTTCTTAAAGAGTAGTGTCCATGTTCGATTGTTCTCCATAAGACAACTTAGCGCGGGTGTACGCGGGTATGCTGACCGTCTCCTCCAATTATGGGGTTGTTCACTGCCATTTGCTCTCACTCGCAGCGCTAGCGGCATTGGAGGGGCCTCTCTCTGATTGGTTGGTTTCTGAATCCAAGATCTATGAATCAAACTCCCGCCAAGGTTTAAAAACCTTCCATTCCGCTAGATGCATTTTGATTGGCTCTCTCCCGGACGCGAGAATACAATTGCAAGTCGGTAGTTTAAATGGGGTCAAAAATTAGCCAATATGAATCGAGCCATGTATGACGTCATCCATAAGTGACGTCATGCACATTGAAGAAATGGAATGTATACACTTCGCGTTAATTTTAAAAGGCAGGTTGGTTCAGTTAGTCGCCCTTTCGCCAAGTCGCGAAATTGCATGTCGCTATTAATACTTTTTAAGAGGGCTTGGTAGTGAGCGTGGCCTTGACGAGTTTTTTAATCGATTTTTATCAATATCTTTTTCCAGTGTAATTGTTAACAAAATAGGGCTATGGACGTGAATTCAGAACAGTTCAATGAAAATAATTTCATAGTTTGGAATAAGCTATTGGTTTTATTGTGTCCAACAGGTGTTTAGAACCCGAAAATTACTAAATTTTCGGGTTCTAAACACCTGCATGACAAAATAAAACTAATAACTTATTCCAAACTATGAAATTATTTTCATTGAACTGTTCTGAATTCACGTCCATAGCCCTATTTTGTTAACAATTACACTAAAAAAAATTACTAAATTACTAAATTTTCGGGTTCTAAACACCTGCATGACAAAATAAAACTAATTACTTATTCCAAACTATGAAATTATTTTCATTGAACTGTTCTGAATTCACGTCCATAGCCCTATTTTGTTAACAATTACACTGGAAAAAGATATTGATAAAAATCGATTAAAAAACTCTTCAAGGTCAAAATCACTACCAAGCCGTCTTAATTATCTCTATATAATATTTCGCACCTGAGATGGAGTTGAGAAAAAGTGAATTAATTCTTCTGAAGGTAGGTCCTATTAGGTACTGCTAAAATGCTATATTTATCTATCTATCTGTCTATTTATCATTTGCTTATTGAATGTAAGAAAATGTGTGAAACAGTAAGAAAAAACAACGCAATAACCATTGTACAGTCAAGAAACTGTAACAGTCTGAAATTTTGATGATTGTCAAACAATCAATAAATGTAAAAAAAACTCATGAAACAACTGTAAACTTGAGTAACCAAAGGGTTGATGAATGTTGAGGCAGGTCAATATCATGTAATGTTGTGGAGGGCGAAGTAATTATCAGCCGTGTACCATGAGTGAGTCAGAGACAGAACAATAGACGTCACGTAGACCAAGAAGTACAACCAGCATTTAAACTACCGACTTGCAATTGTATTCTAGCCTCCTGGACGATTAGAACAGCAGAGCCATCTACAATAGTTTTGCGTGAACAACCCCATTGCCGCGCGGCGTTCAGATTTCACTGCCTTCTTCATGACAGTCGTCGACTGAATATTCAGCAGACTTGATATCCACTAGGCCGATGTCCAAGATGGCCGATGTAAACAAAAGCAGATCTGTCATAATGTGTTGTCAATGACATTGTACGCGAATTTTCACTAAAATATCTGTATTGTTGAACTAAAAACGAAATAAAAGTGTTGTTTGTGTTATGTGATAGAAGTGTTAATGTACAGGATTATGCAAACTATGTTTTGTTTTAACATAAACAAGTGAAGTTGTGACTGTGAGTACCATTATTGGATTTGACAAGACATAACCTTGCTAATTTAGTACAAACCTTGAAGTAAGTTTCTATTTTTACTCATTTTTCTATTTCCCATGTTCAATTCAGACAAATAATTTTATGAACAAAATTGTAAAGGCACATTGTAAAGGAACAATTGACTCGAACGCAAAAAGTTAGATTTGATGATTTTTCCGTTCGTGTCGTCGTGTAGGTTACTCGCTTGAATTGTGCATTGGCTTTGTACTGAAATTAAGTTGACACAACACTATTGAACTTTTCCAAAATCTGTCCTTATTATGACAGAAGTTGTTTTGTGTTTTCCATCATGTCGCGAGGCAAGTCCTGGTTAGATGTTCACTAATAGTTATAGTTATGTATAACTATAGTTATAGTTATAATACTTATAGCCTTATAGTTAACAAACGCCTCCTCCCACCGTACATCCTTAGATCCTTAGATCCTTAACCAAACAATTGGATATGTTGTCATTCAAATCTAAAATCTCGTTTTGTCTCAATTAAAGAAACTTTAGTTTCCTCTGATCTTAAAATTTGTATTACCTATCTTTTTACGCAAATTTCAAACTGTACCTACCTACGTAAATAAGAAAACAATCAGAGCCACTTTATTTCGAATGTTATATAGTCTAAGTCTAACTTTGTCTAACTCTCACAAAATGGCGAAAACTAAGCCATTACTTCTGTATATTTATTCATAAATATCAATATATAAATAAGTATTTTAGCACACTATTCAGTCTCTTGAAGTTCAACACGGGAAGTGACGTCACATTACAGCTGATGCTCGCAGAAGAACGGATATTTAATCCAGTTCGGATGATCAAGATGCTCCCCTGTCTTGCGATTAACCAGGATGTAGTCGTAGCCTTCATCTTTCCCCGGCCTTCCTGCATGCCATCGTGCGTGAGAAGTTGCGTTGAATGTGTCCCCTGAAAACAACAAACAAGAGGAAATGTCTCTTATGTTTCAATGCACGCACTTTCAAGCTGACATTTTGCACACACACTAATGTCATATGAGTGGTCACGTGTATAGTTGTTTTTTAGTTTTTAAAATAACAGATCTTTAAATATTGTTAATTATCTTGTGTGGAATGTATAATTTTTTCTTCAGTTCTTTATCTTGATGGTGGTGTACCTGTCCAGGACAAAGCTGAAATTTCGCACACATGCACTCATCTCTGGAGGCGTAACTTCTTGAGGTGGATGAAAAGAGTCAGAAGGAAAATGCATCAAGGATGTAAATAATAGGCAAATATCTTTGAGCAGCTGAATATTTAACTGTTAAATGTGTGTAGCTCCAATCAAGGTCCAGTATTTCAATACGCTAAAATCAGTAATAAAGTTAACACAGTCATTCTAGGAATGTCATTGGTTGTTACCATGACAATACAGTCCTTATCAACGGTTTGAAAGTTAGCAGAGTAATGAGAAACTTACCCTTTATATGAGATTGATGAACGTTGGATTGCCACTGTAAGATTTATTTATTTCCTATTCCTTTCAATGGCAAGATTTTCTAATGCAAGAAACCTGTACTATAACCAAAGATCTATAACCCACCTAGCACAGTTAGAAATGTTGTGCTCAGCAACGGTCTGTAAACACCAAGCCACGCCCACGTTGAGCCATCTGCGCCTGGAATAGTGGCTGGTTGCCGAGCAAACAGCTTCTTGAAGATCTCCAACTCCACGTCAGAGTCTAGGATCATAAGATGGCTGCCCTCTTCTGCGCATGCGGCTCGTGCTTCTGTCCAGGATCCAGGTTTGATGTGGAACTTGTAGTGACCTTGACCAGGGACCAGCTCGTAGTCGGCTCTGGAGAATCCAGAAGGCGCTGGAGTAGTAGTGATGGAGGCTGAAATTATTGTATACCTACACTGTAAACTATAAAGTAGTCGAGGGTAGTTTAGGGTAGGGAAGGGTAACCAAATGAATGACATTTTTCCCTAAGGGTACAAAAGGAAGATATAACTATACCATTAAAGCACAAATGGTGAATTTTATTCCCTTAGGTAGACATTTTAACATAACACAGGTGCTTTATGCCCTGAAATATTATGCATCCATAAAAAAGGGTGGAAAAATCAACCTTTACTTTCAACCCCTAAGGGATGCACCAGTGATCATCCCTTAGGAGTAGATATTGCGGACATTACGGTTTACTGTGTATTTATGTTGATATTTCATTAAGAATTGACCACTAGAACGGGGCGGAGTTAACTTTTGTTCGCGTCTCAGCCGCTAGGGGGCAGCTTTGTCGTGGCCCAAGTTCTGCCGGCCAACAAGGATGCCGTAAGATTCCTGCAGCAACTTACGTGGATAAAATCGTTAAAAAAGTTATATTGTTTTAATCAAAGTTATTTTATGAAGTATGTAGGCAAGTAGAAAGGCCATTGGCTACTCAAAGAATGTTATAGTTTGTTGGTGAGTGGATATTATACCGAGATATGGACTTCAGACAAATGTGTTGATTCCTGGATTTTGCTAGCGCGGGAAGCTGAATATTTCTTACTCTCTACATTTATGTAAGCAATCTATAGGTACCTATACTAAATAGGAATAATTCACTGGTGAACGTTATTTTTATTACGGATGTTTATTATTCACGGATTTATTGACGGTTTGTTGATTATTTCTACATACCTACCTATACCCACCCACTTACCTACAAACAGTTTGTTGGTGGTATTTTTTACTCTTGTAGGTCTAAACTAGAAGTAAGTAAATATTTTCGTCTAGGTATGGAGGTATGAAGGCATTGCACTTGGTAATCACCTATATAGCAGGATGATCAAATGAGTCAAGTTAGGGAATTATGTACATGTATAGGGAATTAAACAAGCAAATAAAACACGGTCGCTTTGCCAACACAGCAAACGGCCGTTCGTTCAATCGAATTCTTATAATTCTCTCTTTTCTCACAGCAATGTTACTAGAAAATCTATGAAATGTTATTCAGGGAACTTTTGTGCTGATGTAACACCCCGACACAACACATTTCGGTACCATTTTCGCCACTGAAATACGATTTTTGAATCAACCGAACTGACTTCCCTATGTGTTCTAATGGCGCGCGGCGACGAGCTGGCCCACAACCATGTTCCCGCCACTTGGGTCACGTGACTCGTGACGTATCAGGAGGCGGAGCGTTCTAGTGGTTAATTGGTGAAATTCAAGGTGGTACATGAAGGGTACCACCTTGCACTAAAATATATGCTTGAATAGTGGTAGCAATGTGTTACCACCCTGTAATTCCCATGAATCACGTTCAAGTCGCAAATCGCGTGCGGTACGCGATTTGCGCGTCCATAAATCGCGACAAACTCGCGATTTGAAAACTGTAGAGCCATCTATCACCATTATCAGAAACACAAAATAATAAATACTCAGTACTTTGGCGTACTGAGTCGTACGAAAATCGCGTAAATCCTACTCCACCCCTTTAGTTATTTGCCATGTGATAAAATCGCGACACTGCAATATTTGCGATTCATGAGAGTTTATATTTTCTGTGAAAATTATTTTATATTTTTTCCGAATAATTTCAAATTCAGGTATAGTATGAATGTTCGTGTGACCGAATTAAAGCTAATGAAATACAACTGAATTAATACCTGACTTAACACCTGATGGTTTGACGGCCTGAATGTCTGACGACTTGTGGGTCCCGTCAATGAACGTGAGGCTGACTTCCAGCGCTGTTTTGTCGGCGCCACATTTGAATGTCCTGGGTTCCACCTGCACCGACCACTTCTGCGCCTGCGCAGTGCTGCTCTGCTCCTCACTGCGACGCAGCACCACCTGAGTCAATGCAGAGACTTCACTCTTACAGCTTACTTCACCTTCACCTCTCAGACTTCACCTGAGTCAATGCAGAGACTTCACTCTTACAGCTTACTTCACCTTCACCTCTCAGACTTCACCTGAGTCAATGCAGAGACTTCACTCTTACAGCTTACCTCACCTTCACCTCTCAGACTTCACCTGAGTCAATGCAGAGACTTCACTCTTACAGCTTACTTCACCTTCACCTCTCAGACTTCACCTGAGTCAATGCAGAGACTTCACTCTTACAGCTTACTTCACCTTCACCTCTCAGACTTCACCTGAGTCAATGCAGAGACTTCACTCTTACAGCTTACCTCACCTTCACCTCTCAGACTTCACCTGAGTCAATGCAGAGACTTCACTCTTACAGCTTACTTCACCTTCACCTCTCAGACTTCACCTGAGTCAATGCAGAGACTTCACTCTTACAGCTTACCTCACCTTCACCTCTCAGACTTCACCTGAGTCAATGCAGAGACTTCACTCTTACAGCTTACCTCACCTTCACCTCTCAGACTTCACCTGAGTCAATGCAGAGACTTCACTCTTACAGCTTACCTCACCTTCACCTCTCAGACTTCACCTGAGTCAATGCAGAGACTTCACTCTTACAGCTTACTTCACCTTCACCTCTCAGACTTCACCTGAGTCAATGCAGAGACTTCACTCTTACAGCTTACCTCACCTTCACCTCTCAGACTTCACCTGAGTCAATGCAGAGACTTCACTCTTACAGCTTACCTCACCTTCACCTCTCAGACTTCACCTGAGTCAATGCAGAGACTTCACTCTTACAGCTTACCTCACCTTCACCTCTCAGACTTCACCTGAGTCAATGCAGAGACTTCACTCTTACAGCTTACCTCACCTTCACCTCTCAGACTTCACCTGAGTCAATGCAGAGACTTCACTCTTACAGCTTACCTCACCTTCACCTCTCAGACTTCACCTGAGTCAATGCAGAGACTTCACTCTTACAGCTTACTTCACCTTCACCTCTCAGACTTCACCTGAGTCAATGCAGAGACTTCACTCTTACAGCTTACCTCACCTTCACCTCTCAGACTTCACCTGAGTCAATGCAGAGACTTCACTCTTACTTCACCTTCACCTCTCAGACTTCACCTGAGCCAATGCAGAGACTTCACTCTTACTTCACCTTCACCTCTCAGACTTCACCTGAGTCAATGCAGAGACTCAAATTCACAAATTGACAAATTGACAAATTGACATTACAGTGCAGCGCCCATATTAATTCATTATTTAAAATGTTAGGTGTTTCCTAAACAGGAAATGACAGATCGAGGCACAAGCGCCTTCTTCGATAATTGACAATACATTTTTTAATATTAAAATACAGGAGAGTACAAGATTATTTTAAGATGATGCAAGTGCGAGCGATTTTTACGCTTGTTGCCGGTACCTGATACGATTAGAGCCAAAATGGGTTGACGAAATGATTTGAAATTTTAATCATGATTAGATAAAAGACAAACTTAGGGTTATCACTTGGTACATATTTAATTATTAGTAACAATTAGCTGATTTTTGGTGCAAAATGGTATAATTTCTTGTCTCGCTGGGTGCCGTAAGAATTTCAATTTTAAAAATGTGCCATGTGATAACTCTAAGTTTGTCGTTTATCTAATCATGATTAATATCTGTGATCAATTGGTTCACGGGTGGTCTCCAATCGTATCGGAAATTTCATAGTTTTGCGTGGTTTTCTTGAATAACCGGCGCCTTATTAACAAGGCACGAAGCAAAAATGAAAAAGTGCTATACTAATATACAATCAGACTGATCATGTGAACATCCTATCAAATGTACACTCACTAATGAAACCATTTTTCTATCTCAATTTGCTAAAACTGCCGAGCGCATCCTCAAAGAGATATTGCTGCACCTACTTCAGAGATCCAGCTCCCCGTGAGATTGCGCGCGCCGTTCAACACCACCGAGATAGCCTGAGTTCGATCCTCGACGCACACCGAGCCCGCCTGGCTTCGAACCAACGGCATCCAGACGCCGAGGAGCACGACTACAAGCTGGAGAAACATGGCGCACTTTGATGTCAGAGGCGGGCGGGTGTCACGTTATATACCACAGCTGGGGGAGTGGGGGAACAAGGCGGGTGTCACGTTATATACCACAGCTGGGGGAGTGGGGGAACATGACGGTGTCACGTTATATACCACAGCTGGGGGAGTGGGGGAACAAGGCTGGTGTCACGTTATATACCACAGCTGGGGGAGTGGGGGAACAAGGCTGGTGTCACGTTATATACCACAGCTGGGGGAGTGGGGGAACAAGGCTGGTGTCACGTTATATACCACAGCTGGGGGAGTGGGGGAACATGGCGGTGTCACGTTATATACCACAGCTGGGGGAGTGGGGGAACAAGGCTGGTGTCACGTTATATACCACAGCTGGGGGAGTGGGGGAACAAGGCTGGTGTCACGTTATATACCACAGCTGGGGGAGTGGGGGAACAAGGCTGGTGTCACGTTATATACCACAGCTGGGGGAGTGGGGGAACATGGCGGTGTCACGTTATATACCACAGCTGGGGGAGTGGGGGAACAAGGCTGGTGTCACGTTATATACCACAGCTGGGGGAGTGGGGGAACAAGGCTGGTGTCACGTTATATATACCACAGCTGGGGGAGGGGGGGGGGGCAATTGTGGTTTAGTAGTAGTATACATTTATTAAAGTAAACACACACAAATATTCACAATTCGCCTCAAGGGCCACGAAGCCATTAAATGGCTTATCTGTGGAATATATACACAAAATAAAATAACAATAATACATAGTTACATAGTGGATACATAGTGGATACATAGTGGATACATAGTGGATACATAGTGGATACATAGTGGATACATAGTGGATACATAGTGGAAACATAGTGGATACATAGTGGATACATAGTGGATACATAGTGGAGTTTCCATGTCTATCAATCGTCCATCGCAAAGAGTGACACCAGCATCAAAATTTGCATAGAAATATAGAAAGAATTTGTTTTTGGATAGTCGTAACCATAACAAGAACATTACGTGTAAAAAACCATCCAGGTACTATACAAAAAAATGGGGGAAATGTAACACTGATGGGCGATGATATCAGATAATTGGGCAAGCCAACACGACATTAAAAAATATTTAAAAGTTAACGAATATGCGACACAACGCTTTTTTAGTGCATTCATGTAGATACATTTTATTTCGGGACACTTCTCTATGTTGTAAACACTATGTTGTACACTTTTGTTATATAAAGGCTAGGCCACAATTGTCGTAATGCATAATGTTTAATGTTTAGTGTTTAATGTTTAATGTCCAAGAGAAATGGATTATAGGGTTTATGTGATAAGGGCCACAATATGTTATAGTGATTAGTGTTTAGTCACAGTGGTATAAGAATTGAATAAAATTCATTTCTTACAGCAAAACCTTACGACAAGCCAATCAGAATAGACTTACTACTACTGCTGCGCGCCGTGGAGAAATTCAGAACTTGTAACTACAGTTAAAATTGCAGATAAGTGGCAGATTAATATTAAACTATATGAAATAAGTAACTTACGAACTTTAATAGCAGATTTTGTTTCAAATGAAGGCTGTAAAACTTAAGGTGGCTCTGGAAATTACATGCATTTTGTAGTGCTACTAGCGCTCCTGCAGTTGAAATAAGACCCTATTGTGGCCCTCCTTACACATTAGACATTAAGCACTAAACACTAAACCTTAAACATTAAGCATTACGACAATTGTGGCCTAGCCTTAATACACGATGAGGCAAATATTTTTTTATTTTACAAATTATTTTTGAATGAACCAATTTTATGATATCACTTCTTTTCAATGCTGAATTTTTAGATTTCATACTTTTTATTTTAGTTGGTAGACTTGGTTGATATTTTTACACGGAATGTTTTTTTATGAGTTTGAAAAATAGCCAAGTATATAGATATCCATCTATTGGCGTAACGTTTTTAAATAATAATATTAATTTTAGACCTAGTATTTAGATTTTTTCTCTCAATTAAATAACAAACGATATCAATTATAATTTATACGGTTGAATGATCCTTACCGATTTGTCATTATTGAACGTGTGCGTGCGATGACAATCTGCTAAGTCATATTTCAATAAAGTATTCATAAAGTTCAAAGATCCTTCGTCCTTGTAGGTACGTATGTTGACCCCTAGTGCATTTGAATGTAGAGCTATGTCAGAATTTTAACCTCAATTCTGTTTTAAATTACCATGTCTCATAATGCACCAACGATAATCGTTATGCAGAATTACAATCTCATGAAATTGTATTTTTTGTATGAAATTGTGAAGTGTATTATACATTTGTAAATATCAACACAAATATTAAAGACACACTTCACCGGAGATGTGTAAAATGTACATTTATAAAAGTCAAATGTGCAAGGGAAAGTAATGACTGTTTGGATAATTCTAATTTTTAAAAATATTTTTGTTCATGCATTTAGCTCATTGCCTTTACACAATTACACAACTACACAATTACACAGCTTATTTTTAAATTATTTTTGTAACTTTTCAAAATAAATTTAATTTGTTTAATATTTTTGGGTGTATGGCTTTTACAACGTTACATTGCAAAGCAGGTGCTGCAGTCATTTATTTATTATTCGAGTGGATTATTGCAGTGTTTTAGGTAATTTTGATTCGAAGTGTTGCGTGTACCGGTGCTCGCTTATCAACGCTTTACACAGAGCGTTTTCTTAGTATTACATATTTGGTTTTAAAGTGTAACCTTATCTTCATCTCGAGACTCCTACAATCCCAACGCATGTATCAGCAGTCTAGCATGAAGAAGTATTTCGACAAAGATCTGATTGAATACCGCAACGACCTTTTTAAATTCTCTCTTTCTCATAGATGTTAATATTCACTACATTGAAAAGTGAGACATGCTTGTAAAATAATTGAGAGAGACTATAGGTATAATGCTTTAATATATTTAAAATATTTGCTCTTTATTTTTTATTTTTTAATATGGGGCTAAACTTGTACTTTATATACACTTTAAAACTAAGAGCTAATTACTATATGTACAGCTTCAGAAAACCAAAACGAAATAGATAAATGGAAGAAACCAGTTATGGAAATAAGAAAATATTGCAATATGGAGTAGATCGATGCACAGATTCGTCTTTTGCGAAAAACTATACTTTCACTATGCTCAGTGATCTGGTCCTCCACTCACGCGCAATTTATCCGCAATTTGCATCCACGCGATCATTTCGAGATAGATAACTACCTGTTTCTATGTTAATTGGCCGCCCAATTGATTAGCCACCAATAATCCACGCTATCTCGAGTCCACATATGAATAACGATCATAATAAACTTCCCCTCCCCCGCAAGTTCCGCTGTCCATTCACCCACTTATCAAGTTCACGCACCAAATAATCGCGTATGTTTCTTTATAAACGCCACAACGCCTCTAACAGACATCAGTTCGCTTCCATCCTCTCAAGGACAAACAAGGATCACTAGCAATGACTTCCGGAGTAGCCATGTGGGTGTTGGCTGTGTGTGTAGTCGCCGTCAGCGGCTTGGAAGACGACGTCGCTGGACGAGCTCTGGACCAGACTGGACGATGGTGGTTGCCGGTGTCGCAACTCCGTGGACTGAAAAGCCTCTACGACGAGTGCATCAGCAAGGAGGACGACTTCGGTGTGGCTTGTCTCAAGGGGAAGGCGCTGATCCTCCTCGACAAGGTCATGGACAAGGACATCACGCTGGGTGGAGGCGTCACTCTAGCCCGCAGTAGCGAGACTGGTGAGAAGATGATCCAGAGTGAGGAGCAGCTGAACGCCAACCTGCCCAGAGAGTTGGGACAGCGGGAAGCGCGTCTGGATGAGATGTTGTTCGATCATATCGCCACCTTCATCCAGACTCACACCGTCAAGCTGGATCTGTCAGGACGCGCCTTCCAGGAAAACTTCAATGAAGCCAGACAGAAAATCAAGAAATTCAAAGGCGGCAAGAAGGGAATGCCCTTAATCTTGATGGCCATGATCACTACTGGCAAGGTGATGATCGCTTACACGATCAAGGTCATCGCTTTGATGGCCGTCAAGGCTCTTGTTGTCGCTAAGATCGCCCTCGCCATCGCCGTCGTGCTCGGACTCAAGCATCTGACCCACAAGGAGTCCGGGATGCATCACGAGATGATGGGCTCCAGGATAGCGTACGCGCCCGAACCTCTTCGCCGCTCCTCGTACGAGCACCCGCACCGCTACTCCTCGTACGGCCGCAGTCTCGTCGCCAACGACAAGGTAACCGAGGAGGCCCAGAAGCTGGCCTACAACATGCAGATGCCGCGACCACAATAGACCACATCAACACGAGCAGAACAAGACATTAATTTATTACTTTGCTCTCATCTGCTTCTTCACTAGACAGGCGTATGTATGTATTTATTATATTTATTTAAATTATTAAATTTCTCCCACGACTGATTTTTTAAAAATATACCCTAAAATATTGTAGAACATTTGTATTCATGCTTCTCATAATGATTTTATAAATGAAATAGTAATTTAAAATGATTTACTTTTAACAAAAATATTCTAGTTTTTCTCAAACGATGTACAATATTAAGTTATAACCCATATTTGACAACGATTAATTGTTATGTTTTTAAACAATTATCCTTGTTCTTTAAACTCGATTATCTTTAATTGGCTAAAACTTCGAATTGCATGTGCCTACATTGCACATGACGATCAACTTTTATAGTGTGATTAAGAAATGCGTTTTGGTGCTCATTAAATGTACAGTTCAGTATTCAGAACACTCTGTGATATGTTATACACATATATGTATTCCTTTTCAGTTTGATACAAAAGTTTCTTTATCGACTACATCATATTATTATAGGACATATTTTAAATTATATGTTACAAAATTGTTTTCATCACAAAATTAAAAATAAAATGAGTGGATGTCAAGGTAAATATTCTGCAATTTCTCATGTATCAAATGATTCCTATTTCCTTCAACTCCATCGATCTCTAGACCTTCTATTTCTTATCATGTTCTGTTACCTCCCGTCTTCTTTCTTCTTATCTGTCGTATTCTTCACATTCATGAGCAGACCTCCACTTCAGGCCGCGTAAATAAGAACACATTTCATTAAAAACAATGAACATTTTCTTCATTTAATAATTTACTCTATTCACATGCATAGCGGAGTTTGAACCTTTAGTGCGGTAGCTAAGGGAAAAGATTGAACTATGTATTTTGTGCTAGAGTGACTCTTGCAAATATCTCAATTCGAACCTCTTGAACATTTTAAGAAGACGAGGATTCGACCCTGGCAAGTTCAAGACTTTTGACTGCAATGATAATAGAGCAATATCCCGGCTCCAGTTGTTTCGATTTTATTCTTTACTTTCAAAGTGAAGTTAAATAATGTCTTTATCTTTTTTTGCAACTATTCTGTCTAACTACATTTAAAAAAATGAAAGTTAGACTTAAAAAAATGTGCAAGAGTTTAATTTTGCGTTTACTTCTGATTTGTTTATTCATATTTATGAGTATTTATCCACGAGAGATTAACGTACGGCAATTTCATTTGCTCTCACGTGTATATTCTGTGTGGAATAGAGTAACAGAAGCTGAGATATTGGGTTTTAAACATTCACAAATAAATACATGGGATATGTATGTCATCTATAATCAATTGGTTAATTTAATTAATTTTACAGGAAGCTTTATGTAAAATAATAAAGAATAATTAAAATGTGCATCAGACGTAATAATTATTCACACCATACGAGATAAATTATTTTGACACATTCTCAAAATATGATAATTACTATTAGGAAGTCGTAATATTCAAAATTCAATTTGACTCTACCAAGTTGACTTCTTTCCGCTCTATTACCCCTTCTATACGCTCACTTTAATATAGTATGTTAAACATACATTTAAATGATGTCTCACTTTAGCACGTCTACACACTCACTTTATCTATTGACGCACTATCTGGTGACGATTCTGTAATTATTACCTTAATTTGTCGATTCAGTGCAGTGTTATTCTAATGACAGTGAGGAAATTTCACATGAATGGTCCAGTGAAGTTTTTCCAAAATATGTTCCAGCTGTCAGTTCAAGTTGAAAACAAAATCACTCTTGGATGACATAGCCTCACTTTTAACACTCATAAGCACTTATTTATTATTTTAAATTGTTTTGAGCCTTTGTGTTAGGTTAAAAAGTATTATTAAATAGCACGCAACACACTTACAAATTCAATGAAACATTTTAACTTGAATATGTATACAATTTTACTATTAAATCTAGAACTGAAGAAGAACAAAAGCTAATCGTTTTTAAAAATAATCTCGCGAGATTTCGCGTCTTGCGTTAAACATAGGTTAAACATAGGTCCGTCGCGAACTTGAAGTGCGGTGTCATTTAAGGGAAGCTTGATCATCTACACGGTGTACTTAAAGTGAGAGGCTTCTAAAGTCCTATGTTAAAAGTGAGCGTGTAGAAGGGGTATATCTCATTCAGCAAAGTTAACTCTCTTTAATAAACTGATACAAAACACTTTGTAATGCTCTTTAAACTTATAATCTCGAGGAAGCTCTGAGCAAGTCCTCTATGTAAATAAATCTAACGCATACTTATTGGTTAACATATGAAAACGAGTTTCGACAAAACGCCCATTAAAGATGCATCTAAAGAGAATTGAATACCCTTTGCGGATTGAATATCCATGACTCAAGGATTCAATACACATGACATTTTTTGTTTCTTCTCTATCGGAAACTGTTATTATTCACTACTTTTAAATACTTGAGAAATGCGTTTAAAACATAAATTTGACAGACTAAAGACGATGTAATAGATTTGGTGTACATCTGATTTCGGATTTCTTAGATTTCCGAAAATTTCCAATATTTCGAAAGATTTCCAAAGATTTCTAAGATATCCAAAGAATCAACGATTTCAAAAATTTCGCGATGTTTTCAAAGATTTTCAAGATTTTCCAGGTTACAAATATTTCCGAAGATTTCTAAAGATTTCATGGAATTTTTTAAGCTTTTCAAAGATTTTTTAATACTTCCAAGATGTCCCTGGTTTTAAAACTTTCGTGGATTTCCAAAGGTTTCTAATGATTTGGCAAGATTTACTAAGATTTCTTTAAGATTTCCTAGGATTTCCAAAGATTTCTAATGATATCCCGATTTTTTGGAAGATTTCCATGATTTCCCGGGTCAAAGATTTCCTGGGATTTTTGAAGATTTTTCAAGATTTTTCAAGATTTGCAAAGATTTCTGAGATTTCCTGCGATTACTATTTTCTTAAAGGTTTCCCACAGGGACTGGAACCGGAACCGGAATCGGAAACCATATTTTTTTTTAGGTGGAACCGGAACCGGAACCCTTATAAATATTAAACATTATTTGGGTTCCATAACGGTTCCATAAGGGTTCTTTAAATAATTAATTTCATTGAATTTTTATCCTTTCAAATCTGAAATTATTTACTACCATTCACAATTTTTCAAATAAAAGATCATCGAATCAAATTAATATTAGACATTCTGAGCATGTAAGTTCCCAAAAGTCGATTTAAAAAAAAAATTGAATAATTGTCTGAATTTGATGGAACCGATTGGAACCCTTGTGGAGCCGAAATGGAACCGGAACCGGATCAGAACCGTTATTTTATTTTTTCTAGAACCGGAACCGGAACCGATTATTTTAAACCCTTGGAACCGGTACTGGAACCGGAACCGATATTAATTTGGGTTCCAGTCCCTGGTTTCCCAAGATTTCCGAAGATTTCCGAGATTTCCAAAGACTTCTAAGATTTCTAAGATTTCCGCAGTTTTCAAAGATGTTTACAAATTTACAGGCCAGTATACACCAGATTTTCGGAGATGTTAACCCCTCTACTAAAGGTAATGCTTGAATTTAAACTTTACGACTTTTTGAACTCGCGTTTTATTTAAAATATTTGTTTTACGTAACATAGTACATTATTGTTTTACTGTTTAAATATGGTGGCTAATTTGGTAGTACCTATACAAAATACAACTAAGAGCTAATACTATGCATTCTGTACAGGATATTGGGGGTAGTTTATACAGGTAAACTGGTACAAATGCTTTAAAGAATACTTTAAAGGAGGTTTTTTTAGTCCGAGTACATTCCATATAGAAATAGAAATGGGGCGCCACCTTCTAACAAAATATTAGATCGCTGCTAACAAGCCGTTGCCTTCAGCATGCAGTACAAAATATCAAACCTCGAAGGTGTGTACATTTTTCAATCATAATTTTCTCCTCAGATTCAACACTTTATTGTGAACTGATTGAGTATTGTTAAACGTCTATTATTTCTGGACATAATAAAGTAACGATACACATTTTGCAAGTTCAATATCTGATAAAATTAGCACAATGATAAAAACAAGTTTTCAAAATGGCACGTATTTGAGTTGAAAAATAGAACTCGAAACTTGTTATAGAATCAGTTGTTTTGCACAGAAGTAAGTTTGCGTTGATGCCATAACTTGACAGAAGAATTATTACTCCATTTAGTAAATCAAATTCGCATCTTATTGAGACATGGTTTCAAGAACCTCACCAATGGACTGCCACCTTGACGCGGTGGTGGGGCTTAAGGGGCCGGCTCACATACGAGTTGGCCCCAACCAAGTGCAGTCCAGGGTCGACCTAGTCCCATGCCCTCCCCAAATTCGCGGGCCCCTCGGGCTGGCCTCCCCCCTCGAGATGGTCATCCCCCTGAAATCGAGTCCCACCGGCCCGAAGCTCTCCACCCCCCGGTCTGTCCCCATTCTGACCTGGCTTTCCCACCAGTTTCAGACTCCCCCAGATCGGGCCCGTTAGGTCGACCCCTCCCGATGTCCTCCACTTAGTTCAACAAAGTTAAAAGTTAAAATTAATGTGCGCAATATAACCTCGTCGTTGACGCGCCGTTAAACTTTAATAATCTAATCTATCTAATCTGGTTTCAAGAAGAGAAATAGAAGGGGAGGAGAATTGTGACTGAAATTCAACGATGAATTGTAAATTTTACCCTGTTTATGTCTTTAAATGTGGTTACATACATTCACACATACCTACTAACTTAAAGTAAATCAAAATAAATTCATAAAAAATTCAAAACATAAATTTATGTTTATTTATTAATTTATAAATTAACATAAATTCACCTATTTCTACAATTAGAAGCTTCAAATCAATCCTTCAAACAAGTCAAATGCGTCTGGTTTATTCAGCTTTTGATATAGTTTTGATATAGTGACCACTCTAATATAGGGGGATTTTTGCGCCAATTCAATCATTTTTAACTTTTTTATTTACAATAAATATGTTGGAAACTTCCACATATTGATATGTTGTGAAATATGTAGTTTAAACTTCAGAATCCTATCTTGAATAGTTTTGATATAGTGACCACTCTAATAGAGTGATTTTTTGCGCCACCGTCTAGTGAGGAATAGGTATGGAATAGTGGACTATAGTATGGAATAAATAAGGAGTATCGGGAAATTGTAAAGAGGTGAGTAAGGAATCGTATTATATAGTCAAGGAATAATAATGATAATAATCACAATTTATTTACATTATCATTTCTTCCAATTACAAACAACCTTAAATTATATCGAAGCCGGTTGTTCGGTCCGGTCGCATCTTTGTCTTCCTGCTCTGCACTATTTTCCTACTCTCTCATCCTCCTCCTTCATCAATACATCCCTCCTTTTTTCTTTATCTTCCCAACATATTCCAAGCTCTACTTCTTCCTACTTAAATCCTTATTATAGTACTATCCTTAATCTGGTCAATTCATCATCCTCTAGGTCTTCCAACTCTTCGTTTTCTTCCTCCAACGCTATAAAAAGTGTTTGTGGTATTCTATCTTCCCCCATTCTTTTATATGCAAATACCATTTCAATCGCGCTCTCTTTATCTTGGTTTTGTAAACATTCTAACTTTAATGTATGTCTAATGTTATAAATGAGGAATAATGGAATTGTAAGGAATAAGGAAGGAATAATAAACAATATAAGTAGTAAGGAATAAATTAGGAATAATGGAATAGTATGGAACAAGGAAGGAATAATAAATAATATAAGTATAGTAAGGAATAAGTAAGGAATAATGGAATATAGAAAGGAATAAATAAGGAGTAATGTAATATAGAAAGGAAGAAAAGAATAGTGTATAATTATAGTAAGTAGGTAATAGTAAGGGAATAATGGAATAGAAGAGAGTAAATAAGGAAAATGGAACAAGGAAGAATCTCGTCAATAGCGAAGAACTACTTTCACTCGGCTCAAGGATTCGGACCTCCACTAATGCGCAATTTATTTGCACTCTTCATTCACGCGATCATCTCAAGATAATTACTAATTATTTCTATGTTAATTGGCCACCCAATTGGTTGGTCCTACTAAAATAGTGCTATCACGGATCCATGTGTGAATAACTATCAAAACAAAATCCCCCTCCCCCATACGTTCCGCTGTCAAATCATCCACTTGATACATGCATCAAGTTCATGCACCATATCCTCACGAATGTAACCCAATGCATATTTCTTTATAAGTGCCACAACGCCTCCACCAGACATCAGTTCGCTTCTATCCTCTCAAGGACATACAAGGATCACTAGCAATGACTTCCGGAGTAGCAGTGTGGGTGTTGGCTGTGTGTGTAGTCGCCGTCAGCGGCTTGGAAGACGACGTCGCTGGACGAGCTCTGGACCAGGCTGGACGATGGTGGTTGCCGGTGTCGCAACTCCGTGGACTGAGAAGCCTCTACGACGAGTGCATCAGCAAGGAGGACGACTTCGGTGTGGCTTGTCTCAAGGGGAAGGCGCTGATCCTCCTCGACAAAGTCATGGACAAGGACATCACGCTGGGTGGAGGCGTCACTCTCGCCCGCAGTAGCGAGGCTGGTGAGAAGATGATCCAGAGTGAGGAGCAGCTGAACGCCAACCTGCCCAGAGAGTTGGGACAGCGGGAAGCGCGTCTGGATGAGATGTTGTTCGATCATATCGCCACCTTCATCCAGACTCACACCGTCAAGCTGGATCTGTCAGGACGCGCCTTCCAGGAAAACGTCAATGAAGCCAGGCAAAAAATCAAGAAATTCAAAGGCGGCAAGAAGGGAATGCCCTTAATCTTGATGGCAATGTTCACTACTGGCAAGTTGATGCTCGCTTACTCGATCAAGGTCATCGCTTTGATGGCCGTCAAGGCTCTGGTCGTCGCCAAGATCGCCATCGCCATCGCCGTCGTGCTCGGACTCAAGCATCTGGGCCACAAGGAGTCCGGGATGCATCACGAGATGGGTTCCACATTCTCGTACCCGCCCGTGCCCCTTCACCGGTACTCCTCGTACGCCCCCAGTATCGCCGCCCACGACCAGGGAACCGGGGAGGCCCAGAAGCTGGCCTACAACGCCGCTACATACAATACCATGCAGATGCCGCAACCACAATAGACCACATCAACTCAAGTAGAACAAGACATTAATTTATTAATTTGCTCTTACCTGATTCTTCAATTGACAGACGTATGTATGTATGAATTTATTTATTTAACTTATTAAATTTCTCCCTAGACTGATTTATTTTTAAATAGTTGGCAATAGCCTAAAATATTGTAGAACAATTGTACCTATGCAATGCTTCGCAACTGGTATATATTTTGTTAAAAGTAAATCATCTTAAATTACTATTTCATTTATAAAATCATTACTAAAACAAACTATCATCGCATTTTAACGACAAATAAGTGTTGGGTAGTAATTTTTGATGATTTACTTAAAAAAAAAATCAGTTTTCTCAAATGATGTATTATATTTGATCACGATTAATTTAAATGTTGTTAAACAATTGACCTAGTTCTATAGACTCGATTATCTTTTACTTCGAATTGCATGCGTCCACATTGCGCATGATCAACTTTTATGGTGTGAATGTAAAATGCGTTTTGGTGTTATCATAGACATTGTATATGTTGTTATCTATTACAAAATTGTTTTCATCACAAAATTAAAAATAAAAAGAGTAGATGTCAAGGTAAGGTCAACCTTCCGATTATGTGCCTCGACGACATGAATCAATGGAAATAGAATGTAGATTGTTGGATATAGTCAAGTGCTGAGAAAGTTCCATTTTAAAATGAATCTTTTAAAAGTTCAGCTCTAAATGTAAAATTGACTGTTTAGTGTTCAGACCACTCTGTGATATACTATTATATGTATTTCTTTTCAGTTTGATGCATAAGTTTCTTTATCGACAACTGATTAATTATTATTATGACACAATATTTGAAATTATCTGTAACAAAATTGTTTTCATTATAAAATTAAAAATAAAATAATACTATGCCAAAGTACATATTCTAAAATTTCTCATGATCAAATGATTCCTACTTCCTTCAACTCCAAGTTCTCTCATCCTGATAATATTTTCTTATCATTTTCTGTTATCTTCAACTCCTACCGAGTCCCGTCTTCTTTCTTCTTCTCTGATATTACATTCATTAGCAGGCCTCGACGTCAAGTCGGGTAGAAATAAGAAACGCAGTTAATTATAAATAATGACCATTTTAAATCAGTGACTAGATCTGGGACTGGAACCCTTATTTATATTTTGCATTATTTGGGTTCCATAACGGTTCCGTAAGGTTTCTAATAATTAATTGAATTGAATTTTTACTTCCCTTCCTTTCAAATATGAAATACGGAACAAACCGTCACGCACTGCCAATTCATTACACGATGGTTCCGAAAACGTCCACGACATTAATAATTATCATTTATAATTTTTCAAATTAATTATCACTTAGTCAAATTATTGTTCGACATTTCTGTGCATGTATGTTCCCAAAACACGATTAAAAAAATATATTTCAGTTTATGTCTAAATTTCATGGAACCGTTTGGAATCTGAATCGGAACCGTTGTTCATTTCGCTTCCAGTCCCTGTTTTCCAGTCCCTCTTTTTACTCAGTCTGGCTGTATAGCGGAGGTAAGAACGACTGAACTATGAATTTTGCGATAAAGTGTTCAGCATTTGTAAATAGGAACTTCCTGAACATTTGATTCCACGCTGGGTTCAAGTTTGTGGCCTGCAAAAATAAATATCAATATCCCCGCTCATGTTGTTCCTTTTTAAATATTTTTCTTTAAAATTGAAGATGAATACCTACCTAATAATTGTTTTATCGTTTTTGCACTAAGAGTTTTATCATTACCAATTGAAAAATTAAAAATTATTATAGACTAAGAATTTTTAAAAATAAACTTTATGGTTTTTTCTTTGTAATCTTTTTGCAAACATTTTTCTTTGTAATTTCTTTGAAATATGTAAGCCTGTTGGAATATTTTCAATTGTTCAATCATTGTTTACCTACCTGTCTCCTGATGAAGCCTGTAGAAGGCATGGCATGCGAAATATTGAGAGATTCAATAATAATAAAGTTTGTGAAACGTACAAATACCTTTAATGTTAATTTATGAAAAGCCAAACTTAAGAACGAATATTATTTAATAATTTTTATTTACTTTATTTTTTGTCTGATTTGTTTATTTATTTTGTTGTGTGTTTATTCATGAGAAAAGAATTCAGATACATTATTCTAGACATTTTATTAGCTATCATGTATATATATTTTGTGTGCTATCAAGAAACAGGAGCAGAGATAATATGATTAATATGAATAAATGTGCATACATCGTCATATATAATCAAGGTTAATTGAATTCATTTTACGTAATAAAGAATAATTATATGTGCACCAGGCGTAATAATTATTCAAACAATTATAAAAGATAAATTATTTTGACACATTCACAAAATAAAATATTAGGTAATTATTGTGGGTCTTAAATAATATTCACAATTTAATTTTTAATCTACAATTTAACATAAGTAGAAATGTACTTTGTACAAATGTACTTTGTATAAAATGTTTTTGTTATTTTTCGGAAATCTTAGAAAATTGTAGTAAAATATAAAAATACTGATTCCTATCGATGAATGTATTCGTTTTACTTACAATTTCGAAAGTTTCTCAACAAATTGCAAGTTTAGGTTTAGGAATAAAGAAAATGAAGGCCAGAGCGTTTAAAGAGCGCATATTTCTCTGAGCCAAGTTGACTCTCTTCCGAAAACTGGTACAAAACACTTCGTAATGTTTTTTAATCCTTATACTCGAGAAAGCTCTGAGCAACACGTCTATGTAAATAATCTATCTAACGCATACTTATCGGCAAACGTGAAGAAGAGTTGCGACAATTGAGAGATGCATCTGAAGAGGATTGAATATCAATGTTTGAGGATTCAATTACATTTTTTTATCTTCTCTTTCTGAAAATTTTAACTTATAATTCATTACATTGGAATAAGTGAGAAATGATAGTTTAACATAAATAAGACAGACTAAAGTAATGAATGTGTTTATTTAAACTTGAAGACTTTCTAAAAAGTACTGAAGATTGCTAAAGTTTTTCGAGTTTCTTAATGTCGTTATATGAGTTTTCATAGGTACATTCAAACATACACTCAATTAAAGTAAATTCATAAATAAAGATTCACCTATTTCCTACAGCTAGATGCTTCAAATCAATCAAAACGCATCAAAATCGTATAGTTTATTCTGTTTTTCAACTGTATCTTCAAATCATTTGTAACTTTTTTTTATTTGTAATAAATATTTTTGAAACATGCACGTCATATTCATTTTGGAATGTTATTTTTTAAATATGCTAAACTTTCAGAATCCTATCTTGAATAGTTTCCATCTAGACATGATCTCTCAAACAGGGGGATTTATTGGCGCTACCCGTATAGAGTAAAAGTCATTCCATACGGAATAATGGAAGATAATATGGAATACAAAAGGAGGAACGGAAATAAGTAAGGATAAGTATGGAATAGTGTTATATTAAGGAATAAAAAAATGGACAAGTAAGAAATAAATAAGAAATAAAATATAACACAAGGAATAGTATTGTAAGGACGCCATTATTAGGAATGATAGAATAGGTAAGGCATAAAATGATGGATAATGTAATGAAGTAAGGAGCAAATAAAGAATAATGGAACAAGGAAGAAACTCGGCCATTGCGAAGAACTACTTTCACTCGGCTCAAGGATTCGGACCTCAACTCATGCGCAGTTTATTCGCACTCTTCATCCACGCGATCATCTCGAGATAGATAATTACTTGTTTCTATGTTAATGGTCCCCCAATTGGTTGGTCCTCCAATAATCCACGCTATCTCGAGTCCATGTGTGAATAACTATCAAAATAAACTCCCCCTCCCCCGCGCACCCACTTGATACATGCAACAAGTTCACGCACCAAATCATCACGAATGTAACCCAACGCATGATTCTATATAAACGCCACAACGGCCTCCACCAGACATCAGTTCGCTTCTATCCTCTCAAGGACAAACAAGGATCACTAGCAATGACTTCCGGAGTAGCAGTGTGGGTGTTGGCTGTGTGTGTAGTCGCCGTCAGCGGCTTGGAAGACGACGTCGCTGGACGAGCTCTGGACCAGGCTGGACGATGGTGGTTGCCGGTGTCGCAACTCCGTGGACTGAGAAGCCTCTACGACGAGTGCATCAGCAAGGAGGACGACTTCGGTGTGGCTTGTCTCAAGGGGAAGGCGCTGATCCTCCTCGACAAGGTCATGGACAAGGACATCACGCTGGGTGGAGGCGTCACTCTCGCCCGCAGTAGCGAGACTGGTGAGAAGATGATCCAGAGTGAGGAGCAGCTGAACGCCAACCTGCCCAGAGAGTTGGGACAGCGGGAAGCGCGTCTGGATGAGATGTTGTTCGATCATATCGCCACCTTCATCCAGACTCACTCCGTCAAGCTGGATCTTTCAGGACGCGCCTTCCAGGAAAACTTCAATGAAGGCAGGCAGAAAATGAAAGGCGGCAAGAAGGGGATGCCCCGTATCTTGATGGGACTTCTCGTCGCCGGCAAATTGATGCTCGCCTACGGGGTGAAGCTCGTCGGTCTGATTGCCCTCAAGGCTCTCCTTGTCAGCAAGATCGCCCTCGTCCTCGCATTATTGATGGGACTCAAGCATCTGCACCACCCCAAGTCGGAGACAAAGCACGAGGTGAAGCACACGTACTCGCACGAGCCCCACCACGAGCACGAGTCTCACCACACGTTCGAGCACGAGCCTCACCACTCGTTCGAGCACGAGCCTCACCACTCGCACGGGCACGAACATCACAGCCGCACCTCGTACGAGCACCCGCACCGCTACTCCTCGTACGGGCGCAGTCTCGTCGCCAACGACAAGGTAACGGAGGAGGCTCAAAAGCTGGCCTACAACATGCAGATGCCGCGACCACAATAGAACACATCATCACGAGTAGAACAAGACATTAATTTATTTATTTGCTCATACCTGCTTTCTCCATAGATAGCCGTATTTATTTATTTATATATTTAAATTTTTAAATAAACTGTTGTGTTCTCCCTTTACTGATTTTTTTTGAAATTGTTGGCATACCCTGAAATGTAGAAAGATTGTTCTCTTGCATCATAAATGATTTTCTAAATGAAATAGTAATTTAAGATCATTAACTCTTATCAAAATTATTATGTTAAGCCCAATTCACACGGAGCAACTTCTTGTACAACTTCTGTGCCACACTCCTGTGTCACATTTCTTGAAGGAAATAAGAACATGTTTTAAGTTCTGTGACAGAAAGTTGCGTCGCGTGTAAATACAAAATTGTTTGAAAAATGGGAATATGACACAGAAGTTAAAGAAAATGTACCGTGTAAATCGGGCTTTACATCGGCCAATTGTGACTTCAACCAAATTTTCGGACAAAATAATTTCTATTTATGTCACAAAAATGTTTTTACTCATTGTAATACACAGGTATAGTATATTTGCCCGCGATTAATTTCAATGCAGTCCAATAATTCATTAAGCGAGCGTATAGTGAGGGTTATTACGGGACTTTTATGCCATTTTCGTACTTTGTTTGACTTCGTTTGGTGTGCTTTTGTATGCAATGTTCAAGCTAAACCCAACAACCGTTCAGTCTAATTTTTTTACACCACACATATCACATATCATATGAGTGGTCTCTTGTGTAATGATTGTATAATACATTGTTCGTAAAAGTGTTCAGTGTTTAAAACGCTCTGTGATATATTAAACACAGCTCTGTTTTTTTTTTCATTTTAAGAAATATTTTTTATTTTCATGAACATTGCATAAGACACATTTTTAAATTGTTACAAAATTGTTTGCATTACAAAATTAAAAATAAAATAAGTGGATGTCTAGGTAAATATTCTGTAATATCTCATGAATCAAAAGATTCCTACTTCTTTCAACTCCAAGATCCTCATCCTCATCTTCTATTTCTTATCATTTTCTGTTATCTTCAACTCTCTTACTGAGTCCCGTCTTCTTTCTTTATCTCTGATATTACATCTATGAGGAGGCCTCGATGTCAGGCCAATTAAATAAGAAACACATTTAATTATAAACAATGCACATCTTAAATAATCTGGAGCGCTTTGCACTTACCTAGTCTCGATGTATAGCGGAGTCTCCTAAGCCTAACAAATAAAATCGTCCATTATTGCGATAGTGAAGGGTAAAAAAAACTATAAGGATGCACTTTGGGATAAAGTGTTCAGCTCTTGCAAATATCTCAAGTGGAACCTGATGAACATTTTTGGAAGAGGAGGTATTTGATTTGACCCTGGCAGGTTTATGATTGTGGCTGCATATTTAATCTAATAACCCGGCTACTCCGTTTTTTTATTATTCTTACTTTTATTAAATTCTATTAAAATTTAATTAAATTGAACTGAATAATGTCATTATCATTTTTTTAATAAGGGTTTTATTCATTTAACATTAAATATAATGAGATATAAATGTATTTATGATTGTTTAACTTTATTTATATTGTGCTGTTCAGCTTTTTTTATTATTCATACTTTTATTAAATTCAATTATTATTTAATTAAATTGAGCTGAATAATGTTCTTATCATTTTTGTAATGAGGGTTTGATTCATTTAATATTAAATATATTGAGATATAAATGTGTTTCTGATTTGTTTATTTATATTGTTTGTTTGTCCACGAGAAAAGTTTTTTCAAATAAAACAGTCTAGAAATTTCATAAGCTTTTGTTTGATATTTATTTTGTCTCTTCTTGTATACAGGAGCTGATGTAATAAGTGTTAAACATTATTAAATATTCATTTATGAGCAACAGGCTCTCTATAGGCTTTGTCATCTATAATAACAGTTCATTTTGTTAACTTTGCATAATAAAATATAATAAAAATGTGCATCAGACGTAATAATTATTAACACATTTATAACAGATAAATTATTTTTAGACATTTAAAATCTAATAATAATATTTATCAAGTTTTACCTAAGGTTATTTAAAATTTAGTTTTTAATCGACATGTTAGTCATTAGTAGATTTAATTTAATTTTAGACAAATTAATTTAAACACACTTTTTTGATAGTTTTTACAAATCTTATAGAATTATGGACAAAAATTAAATACTCTCTTGATTTCTTTCGTTTAGGCTTCGCAACAAGTTACAAGTTGAATGGAATAAAGAAATTGAAGGCAAAAGCGCTTAAAGATCGCATATTGCTCTGAGCCAAGTTGACTCTCATTCGAAAACTGGTACAAAGCACTTCGTATGTTCTTTAATCCCTAATCTCGAGAAAGCTCTGAGCAAGTCTTATGTATCTAATACTTCTTTAACATGAACAAGAGTTGCGACTAAGAGCTCAATTGAGAGGTGCATCTGAAGAGGAGAATACATGTGACTTGGCTTTAGGATTCAATACCCATTAAATTTTATAATTATTAATATTCGCTATCTGAAATGAATGGTATTATTCACTACATTGACATAAGTGAGAAGTGAATTTAACAAAAATTAGAGAGACTACACAATGTAATTTAAATTTTAAGACTTTCTGAACTCGTGTTTCATTTCAACTATTTGTTAATTGTTTATTTTTAACTATGGGTTTAATTTGGTATACACAAATAAAAAATAAGCATTCATAAAATACCAGACATAAATAGACAAACCTAAAAGAATATGAGACAAATGTAAGAAAATCCATTTGTGGAAATAATTAATAAGGAATACACAATGGAATAGTAAGGAATATATAAGTAATAATAAAATATATTATGGAACAAATAAGAAGTTCTGAAAAATAGTAGGGAGTAAGGAATAGTGATATAGATATTGTAAGTAAAAATAAGGAATAAATAAGACATAATACAATAAGAAATATATAATGAGTAGTGGAATTGTAAGGAGTAAATAAATAATAATGGAACAAGTAAGAAACTCGTCTAATACCAAGGACAACTTTCACTCTGCTCAGTGGTCTGGACGTCCACCCACGCGCAATTTATTCGCACTCATCATTTACGCCATCAACTCTATACAATAATTAGTACTTCCACCCAAAGTATTGGCCACCAATAATCCACGCTATCACGGATCCACGTGTGAATAACGATCATAATAAACCCTCCCCCCCCCCCCCCCCCACCCCGCATGTTCGGCGTTCTAATACCGTTTATACATGCATCAAGTTCATGCACCAGATCATCACGAATGTAACCCAACGATTTATGAAAATTATAAACATTCATTATAAACGCCACAACAGCCTGCACCAGACATCAGTTCGCTTCTATCCTCTCAAGGACAAACAAGGATCACTAGCAATGACTTCCGGAGTAGCCGTGTGGGTGTTGGCTGTGTGTGTAGTCGCCGTCAGCGGCTTGGAAGACGACGTCGCTGGACGAGCTCTGGACCAGGCTGGACGATGGTGGTTGCCGGTGTCGCAACTCCGTGGACTGAGAAGCCTCTACGACGAGTGCATCAGCAAGGAGGACGACTTCGGTGTGGCTTGTCTCAAGGGGAAGGCGCTGATCCTCCTCGACAAGATCATGGACAAGGACATCACGCTGGGTGGAGGCGTCACTCTAGCCCGCAGTAGCGAGGCTGGTGAGAAGATGATCCAGAGTGAGGAGCAGCTGAACGCCAACCTGCCCAGAGAGTTGGGACAGCGGGAAGCGCGTCTGGATGAGATGTTGTTCGATCATATCGCCACCTTCATCCAGACTCACACCGTCAAGCTGGATCTGTCAGGACGCGCCTTCCAGGAAAACGTCAATGAAGCCAGGCATAAAATCAAGAAATTCCATGGCAAGAAGGGGATGCACCTCATCCTGTTGGGAATGCTCGCTACCAGTAAATTGATATTCGCTAACGCGCTCAATGTCATCGGTCTGATTGCCGTCAAGGGCCTCATCGTCGCCAAGATCTCTCTCGTCCTCGGATTAGTGCTCGGACTCAAGCTTCTGCACTACCACAAGTCGGAGTCACATCAAGTCGCGTACGAGTCCCACCACCATACGTACGATCCCGAGCCGCATCGCCGCTCCTCGTACGGGCGCAGTCTCGCCGCCAACGACAAGGGAACCGAGACGGCCCAGAAGCTGGCCTACAACATGCAGATCCCGCGACCACAATAGACCAGATCAACTCGAGTAGAATAAGACATTGATTTATGAATTTGCTCAAACCTACTTTCTCCCTAGATTTATTTATATATATTTATTGCATTTATTTATTTATTTATTTATATATATAATTTTTAAATAAACTGTTGTGTCCTCCCTTTACTGAAATTTTTGGATATGGTTGGCAAACCTTGTAATGTAGAAAGATTGTTCTCTTGCTTCTCAAAAAGGAAATAGTAATTTTAAATCATTTACTCCAAAATTATTACGTTACCTTTATCGGACAAGCGACTTCAGCCAAATTATCGGATATAATATTTTCTATTTATGTCACAAAACTCTTTTTTCTCCACCCTGTATATTTGACCGCGATTAATTTTAATGCAGTCCAATTGAATTAAGCGAGGGTAGTGAGGGTTATTACGCGACTCTTATGGCACTTTATCTTGTTGATTTTGTTTGTTGTGTTTTTGTAGGCAATTATCAGGATAAACCAATCAACCGATGAATCTGATTTTTTTACACACACTTTAATGTCATGAGTTGTGTGATCAACTTTTATAGTGTGAGTGGAAAAAGCTTGTTTTTGTTTGTAAAATGTACTGTTCAGTGTTCAGAACATTCTGTGATATATTAAACACAGCTCTGTTTTTCTTTTTCATTTAAGACTTATTTTTCCTTTTCATGAACATTGTTTAATAAATATGTTACAAAATTGTGTTCATTACAAAATTACAAATAAAATGAGTAGATGTCAAAATAAATATTCTGCAATATCTAATAATATCAAATGATTCCTATATTGATCAACTCCAAGATTCTCATCCTGATCTTCTATTTCTTATCTTGTTCTGTTATCTTCAACTCTCTTACCGAGTCCCTTCTTCTTTCTTCTTCTCTGATTACATTCATGAGCAGGCCTCGACGTCAGGTCGGTTGAATAAGAATCGCATTTAATTATAAACAATGCAAATTTTAAATCACCTGGAGCGCTTTGCACTTACCTAGTCTCGATGTATAGCGGAGTCTCCAAGTCTAACAAATAAAATCGTCCATTATTGCGGTAGTGAAGGGTAAAAAAACGACCAGGATGCATTTTGGGATAAAGTGTTCAGCTCTTGGAAATATATTAAGTGGAATGTCCTGAAAATAATTGGAAGAGGAGGCATTTGATTCGACCCTGGCAGGTTCAAGATTGCGGCTGCAATGATAATTTAAAGACCTACTGCTGTTCCGTTTTTTTTTTATTACTTTTATTAAATTCAATAAAATTTTAATTAAATTTAGCTGTGAATAATGACTTTATCAATTTTTGTTCTAAGGGTTTTTCTCATGTCTATATTTAACATTAGATATAATGAGACATAATTACATTTATTTCCGTTTTGTTTATTTATATTGTTGTTTGTTTGTCCACTAGAAAAGTTTTTCAAATAATACATTCTAGAAATTTCATTAGCTTTTGCGTGATCTTTATTTTGTGTCTTCTAGTTAACAGGAGCTGATAATGGATACAAAACATTAATTCATTAGCAATGTTAGAGAACCTACTTTACAAGCTCTCTAGGCTTTGTCATCTATAATAACAGACTGTTAATTTAGTTAATTTTACGTAATTAAAAATATTTATAATGTGCATCAGACGTAATAATTATTCCCATTATTTATAAGTGATACATTATTTTGAGACATTCAAAATCTAATAATAATATTTTATAAGTCTTAATTCTTATTCAAAATTCAGTTTTTAATCGGCTTTTTTTACCTTGTCATTTTAAGATTTTTTTTTAATTTTATACATTTAAGTTATAAAAAAAAATGTGATAGTTTTCGCAAATCTTATAGAATTATGTCAAAAATGAAATACTCTCTTAATCTCTATCGTTTTACTTACAATTTCAAAGGTTTCGCAACAAATTGCAAGTTGGATGGAATGAAGAAATTAAAGATAATAGCGTTTAAATCTTATTGCACTGAGCCAACTTGACTCACTTTCGAAAACTGGTACAAAGCACTTTTGAATGTTCTTTAATCCTTAATCTCCAGACAGCTCAGAGCAAGTCGTTTATGTGAATAATCCCATACTTCTGTCGAACATGAAGAAGAGATTCAACTAAGAGCTCAATTGAGATGCATCTGAAGAGGAGAATACCTTTGAATTGAGGCTTAAGGATTCAATAGGTACCTTACCCATGACATTTTATATTATTAGTCTCTTTCTGAAAATATTACTATTCACCACATTGAAATATATGAGAAAGGCACTTAACAAAAATAAGAGAGACTAGATGTAATGTAATTCAAAACTCGTGTTTCATTTAAACTATTTGTTTATAGGGATTCTTGTTTATTTTTTAACTTTGGAACTAAATTTTGTTATACACAAATAATAAATAAACAAAAAGAATTACTATTAAATACTATGAACGAAGGTACAGAAAAACCTAAAAGAAATTGAGATAAATGGAAGAAAATCTTTTTGTGGAAGTAATTAATAAGGAATACACAAAGGAATAGTAAAGAATATATGAGTAATAATGAATTATTTTATGAAATAAATAAATAGTTGTGGCATAGGTTGGGAGTAAGGAATAGTAAGTAAAAAATAAGGAATAAATCAGAATTATTATTAAATAGTATGGAATAAATAAGGAATAATGGAATAAGAAATAAACAATGAGGAATAGAAGTAAATAAGGAGTAAGGAGTAAATAAATAATAATGGAACAAGACAGACTCGTCAATAGAGAATAACTCACTACTTTCACTCTGCTCAGTGGTCTGGACGTCCACTCACGCGCATGTATTTGCACTCTTTAAACACGCGAACATATCTATACAATTAGTACTTCAAATGATTGCCCACCAATAATCCCCGCTTATCTCGGATCCATGTGTTATTACAAACATAATAAACTCCCCCTTCTCCGCAAGTTCCGCTGTCTAATACATGCATCAAGTTCATGCACCAGATCATCACGAATCGAACCCAACGGATACGACAACGGATACTGACAACGGAACGGATGATTCTTTATAAGCGCCACAACGCCTCCACCAGGCATCAGTTCGCTTCTATCCTCTCAAGGACAAACAAGGATCACTAGCAATGACTTCCGGAGTAGCAGTGTGGGTGTTGGCTGTGTGTGTAGTCGCCGTCAGCGGCTTGGAAGACGACGTCGCTGGACGAGCTCTGGACCAGGCTGGACGATGGTGGTTGCCGGTGTCGCAACTCCGTGGACTGAGAAGCCTCTACGACGAGTGCGTCAGCAAGGAGGACGACTTCGGTGTGGCTTGTCTCAAGGGGAAGGCGCTGATCCTCCTCGACAAGGCCATGGACAAGGACATCACGCTGGGTGGAGGCGTCACTCTCGCCCGCAGTAGCGAGACTGGTGAGAAGATGATCCAGAGTGAGGAGCAGCTGAACGCCAACCTGCCCAGAGAGTTGGGACAGCGGGAAGCGCGTCTGGATGAGATGTTGTTCGATCATATCGCCACCTTCATCCAGACTCACACCGTCAAGCTGGATCTGTCAGGAGGCGGCTTCCAGGAAAACGTCAACGAAGCCAGGCAGAAAATGAAGGGCGGCAAGAAGGGGGCGCCTTTAATGCTGTTGACCATGATCGCTACCGGCAAGGTGTTCCTCGCTTACGCCCTCAAGGTTATCGGTCTGATTGCCATCAAGGCGCTCATCGTCGGCAAGATCGCCCTCGTCCTCGGCCTGGTGTTCGGACTCAAGCATCTGACCCACCACAAGCACGAGGCGCCCCAAGAGATTAGCGTGTACGCGCACGAGCACGATCACCACTCCTCGCATCACCGCCGCGCCTCGTACGCGCACCCGCACCGCTACTCCACGATCGGGCGCAGTCTCGCAACCGAGGAGGCCCAGAAGCTGGCCTACAACATGCAGATCCCGCGACCACAATAGACAAGATCAACTCAAGTAGAACAAGACATTAATTTATTAATTTGCTTTCATCGGCTTGTTTCCTGTCGTATGTATGTATTTATTTAATTTATTAAATAAGCTGTTGTATACTCCCCTGAGTGAAATGTTGATAAACTGTTTTGAAATTGTCCTGAAATATAGAAAACATTTTGTACTCAGTACTTCTCATAACTGATATTGTAAATAAAATAGTTATTTAAGATGAATAATGTGTTACTTTTGCTCTATCGATACACAACCCAGTTTATACAGTATATTTGTCTGCGATTAATTATAATGAATTTAATTTAATAATTAACCTAGTTGAATAAGCTTGATTATCTTTTATTGGCGTGTGCTTGAAATTGCATGCATCCAACCAAATTGAACAATTAAATGATGATCAAATTTTATAATGTGAATGGAAAAGCGTTTAGTGTTAGAAAAGTTACTGTTCAGTATTATTCAGAACTCTTTGTGGTGCATAGCTGCATGTATTTCGCGAACATTATATCATTAGACATATTTTAATTTTTTTATTACACAATTTTATACATTACAAAATTGAAATAAAATGTGTGGATGTCATGGTAAATATTTTACAATCTATCATGATCAAAAGATTCCTACTTCCTTCAACTCTAAGATTTCTCATCCTGATCTTTATTTCATTTGCTGTTATCTTCAACTCTCCCAACTCTCTTCAACGACTTCTTTCTTCTTCACCTCTGATTTACATTGATGAGCAGGCCTCACGTCAGGCCGCAATTTTTTATAAACAATGATCATTTATCATTATCATTTTATCATTATCATTTTATGATAAAGTGTTCAGCTCTTGCAAATGTCTCAATTGATACCTCCTGAACATTTCAAGAAGAGGAGGCATTTGTTTCGACCCTGCTGGCAGATTCAAGTTGGCGGCCCTCAATTATAAATTAGACCAATATCTCAGTTATGTTGTTCAGATTTTTATTATTTTACTTTCAAATTGAAGCTGAATAATGCTTTATTTTTTTGGTAAAAATGGTTGTAATCATATCTTTAAGATTATTATAGACTTAATATTTTTATTTAATTTTGCGTTTAATTCTGATGAGTTATTTATATTGTTGTATGTTTGTAAATAAGAAAAGTTATCAAATAAAATATTCTAGGAATTTCATTAGCTTCAATGTGATATTTTGAGTAAACGAGTCAACAGGAGATGAGGTTTATCATAAATAAATGTACAAACATGGGTTATGTAATCTATTAAGAAGGTTAATTTAGTTCATTTTACGTAGTAATAAAGAATAATAATTAAAATGTGCATCAGACGTTATAATTATTCACACAATAATTATAAGAGATAAATTATTTTGAGACATTCATTAAATCTAATAATACATCAAGTATCACACTTCAAACTTCAAACTACAAATAACTAACTTGAAAAAAAAATTTAGTATACTAGATTTAATTAGTATACAAACGTTTTTGATTGGTTTCGGCAATATTACAAAATTAAACCTAGCAAAAAAATCCCTCTTGACCTATCGATGAATGATGTTAAACGTATGGTGTTGGTTTTACTTACAATTTCAAAGGTTTCGCAAGAAATTGCAAGTTGAATGGAATATACAAATTAAAGACAAGAGCGTTTAAATCTCATTGCATTGAGCTACGTTGACTCTCTTTCAAAAACTGGTACAAAGTTAATGTTCTTTAATCCTTAATCTCCATACAGCTCTGAGCAAGTCGTCTATGTAAATAATCGCATACTTATAATAGCTAGAATAGCTATAAAGCTCAATTGAGAGGTGCTCTGAAGAGGTGAATACCAATGACTTGAGTATTGATTACCCATGACTTGATAATTGAATACCCATGTCTTGATGATTGAATTGAGGATTGAATACCCATGTCTTGATGATTGGATACCCATGTCTTGATTATTGAAAACCATGACTTGATGATAGAATACCCATGACTTCATAATTGAATACCATGTCTTGAAGATTGAATACCCATGACTTTATGATTGAATACCATGACTTGAAGATTAAATACCCATGACTTCATGATTGAATTCCCATGACTTGATGATTGAATACCCATGTATTGATTATTGAATACCATGTCATGAGGATTGAATATCTATGTCTTGATTATTGAATACCATGACTTGATAATTGAATACCCATGACTGAGTGAATACCATGACTTGATTATTGAATACCATGACTTGATGGTTGAATACCCATGACTTTATGATTGAATTGCATGACTTGATGATTGAATACCCATGACTTCATAATTGAATACCCATGTATTGATGATTGAATACCCATGACTTTATGATTGAATACCATGACTTGATGATTGAAAACCCATGTCTTGATTATTGAATACCATATCTTGAGGATTGAATACCCATGTCTTGATTATTGAATAACATGAATTGATGATTGAATACCCATGACTTCATGATGATTACCCATGTCTTGATGATTGAATACCATGACTTGATGATTGAATACCCATGTCTTAATGATGAATATCCATGTCTTGATGATTGAATACCATGACTTGATGATTGAATACCCATGTCTTGATTATTGAATACCATGACGTGAGGATTGAATACCCATGTCTTGATGTATGAATACCCATGTCTTAATTTTGAATACCATGACTTGATGATTGAATACCCATGACTTCATGATGAATACCCATGTCTTGATGATTGCATACCATGACTTGATGATTGAATACCCATGTCTTCATGATTGAATACCCATGTCTTGATGATTGAATACGATGTCTTGAGGTATGAATACCTATGTCTTGATGATTCAATACCCATGACTTCATGATGATTACCCATGTCTTGATGATTGAATACCATGACTTGATGATTACCCATGTCTTGATGATTGAATACCATGACTTGATGATTGAATACCCATGTCTTGATGATTGAATACCCATGTCTTGATTATTGAATACCCATGTCTTGATAATTGATTATTGAATACCATGACTTAAGGAATGAATCCACACCATGATCCAGTTATCGCACTGACACCTCTTGCTAAAAACTCCTACCTACTACATCTTAATTCCGCAGCTTATTTCTTGAGTTTAAATTAAACTCAGACTACATTGACTGCAGTTTTTAAGCTATGCCGCAGTATATAAGTAATACACAACATTTCCCTAAGTGGAGCTTAAATTAACTGAAGTTTAAACTAATGGTAATACCGGCCCCAATGGTATTGTAATTTAAATTTTAAGACTTTCTGAACTCGTGTTTCATTAAAAATATTTGTTCTGTAGGTATTGTTGTTATATTTTTAAATATGGGGCTATTTGGTACACACTAATGAAAACTAATGCAAGCTTTAGTTACAGCTTAGACTAACGTTACAGACAAACCGAAAATATAATGGAAGAAGCAAAATTTTTGGAAATAATTAATAATGGATAATTAATGGAATAGAGTAATGAATATATAAGTAAGAATGGAATATAGTATGAATACTTAAGTAATGGTAATTGGTAAGGAAGTAAGGGTAGTGGAATAGTAATTAGTAAGGAATAAATAAGGAAATGGAATATAGCGAAGGAATCCACTAGTAAAATTCTGGTAGTGAATTCACATGTGTATCTAGGATTAATTATTGATAGACATTTCTCTTGGAGTGATCATATCAATAATTTATATCAGATTGCGCTTATGCAGTTATAATTTTTATAATTTGTGTTCATTTTTACCGATGAGTCTCATTAAGTTACTATATTCAGCGTTGGTCGAATCTTTTTTAGCTTACGGAATTTTAGCATGGGGAAATGCATGTGCTGTGCACTTAAATAAAATATATCAATTGCAGTGTAAGATTTTGAAAATTATTATATCTCCAGCTATTATACAGAATAAAAATTAATATCAAAGATGATGTATTTATCGTATTTAGAATTTTTAGATGTTTGGGATCTTTTTGAATATAAATTAATTCTTAAACAATATTTTAGTTCTGAGTACAAAATTCTATATGACTGTGAAGTACAAATACGGGCTAAATCGCAAGGAAAATTTAGAATTCCTAAATGTATTAATAAATATGTATGTACAGCTTAATTATGAAGTACCAACAGTTTTCAATAATTTACCCCAATATTTAAGAAATGTAGATAAATTACAATTGTATAAAAAAAAAGTTAAGATGTGGCTATTATCTAGGAATGAATGATGGTTGAACATTTGTTGCATCCTAACGTTGCCTAAACGCTGCCTAATTAGTATTATGGATTGTTTCATTGTGTAAATACTTCTTTATTTCTTGCAGTTCTATATTTATACACTTTTTTGTCTAGTTACTGGCTAATTCTGATGTTGCTCTATTGTCAATTATTATAATGTTACGCACATGGTATGTTATTTTTGTTGTTGATTTCGTATGCTTTATGTTTATTTATATAATTTTTGTCTCCCACAGGCTAGTTTCTTAGCTATGTGCGATAGTTCGTAGATTATGTGTATTATATTGTATGTGTATATTTGTGTTCAATAAAAAAAAAATGAGTACCTAATAGAATATTCCCATAAAAACACTCCCTGTAAAAATACCAGCTAAGCCTCATCAACTAAAAAAAATTGAAGAAATGTAAAAATCTAGCACTGAAAAGTGTGATATCTGAAAAATGCGATACTGTAAAGTGCGATATCGCACTTTTCAGTGCTGCATTTTTCAACAAATAAGCCAAGTCTACACATTAATTTAAAAATCAAAAAATAATTGGCGCATCGCGTATATTCAATAGTATAAACGTATTGACCAGAAATTAAAATTATACCCTCAAATATATTATATTTGCTTATAATTCACTAAAATAACGACGAGCCAATACTTGTTTGATTTTTAAATTTAAGTGTTAAATAGACCCTTTTTATATCACTAGAGTATATCACTCCTTTTTTAGCTTATGTATTCAACTTGTAACACATATCGGATCAACAATGGCATTTTCCTTTAAAAAATAACGCCATATCAGATTTGGTTAATAAGAAAAGTTGAATTTGTACTAAATACCCTATGCTTTTTAAATTATATTCAATATAGAATAGCAATAGATTTCGTTCCAATCGGTCTAGCCATTCGAGGTATGGTTTTACTTCCGGTTTTCAAAATGGCGGCTGAAAGGAAGGGCACAGTGAATTAATATTTATAAATTCTTATATATAATTATAAGACTTCTAATAAGATGTATTTAATATTTAAAGAAAGTATGAAGTAAAGTTTAGGCAGTTTTCGCATACTCATGAAGCTGTTTCCGAATTAGGATATTGAGAAGTACTACTGATTTCTCATGTAGACGATAATCTAAATTGATTGGCGCAAAGTTCGTTCCGATCGGTCCAGCCGTTTTCGAGATATGACGTCGCTTCCGGCTTCAAAATGGCGGCTCACAAAAAACTTTATAAGGGCAAGATATCATCAGGCAGACAACCTGGATGTAAGGTGAAAATTTTAGGTCAATTTCAGGCCCAGCCGTTTAGGCTGTGCCGTTTCGTTTTCTGTGATATTTCGCAACAATGTGAGATTTTCCAATTTTAAGAACCAGTTAATGTTTACACGAAAAGTGTTGGTCAGCTCTTCTGCCACTTTATATTACAGTTACGCATTTTATCTGTACGTTGTGTTGGAGTGTGCGCGTCGTTCGACTTGGCTGAGGTGGAGCGACCGCACCACTAGAAGGAGTAATGGAATATAGTAATAGTGGTATAAGGAATAATATGAATAATTAAGGAATAATAGAAAAGTAAAGAGTATGAAAAGGAAAAATGGAACAAGGAATAAACTGGTCTATTGCGAAGAACTACTTTCACTCTGCTCAGTGGTCTAAATTGCTCATGCGCAATTTATTTGCACTCTTCATCCACGCGATCATCTCAATAAAATAAAAATGTCTTAATTGGTTGGTCCCCCAATAGCCCTCGTTATCTAGGACCCATGTGTGAATAACGATCATAATAAACTCCCCCTCCCCCGCAGTCCCGCTGTCCATTCACCCACTTATCAAGTTCACGCACCAAATAATCGCGTATGTTTCTTTATAAGCGCCACACCGCTTCCACCAGACATCAGTTCGCTTCTATCCTCTCAAGGACAAACAAGGATCACTAGCAATGACTTCCGGAGTAGCCGTGTGGGTGTTGGCTGTGTGTGTAGTCGCCGTCAGCGGCTTGGAAGACGACGTCGCTGGACGAGCTCTGGACCAGACTGGACGATGGTGGTTGCCGGTGTCGCAACTCCGTGGACTGAAAAGCCTCTACGACGAGTGCATCAGCAAGGAGGACGACTTCGGTGTGGCTTGTCTCAAGGGGAAGGCGCTGATCCTCCTCGACAAGGTCATGGACAAGGACATCACGCTGGGTGGAGGCGTCACTCTCGCCCGCAGTAGCGAGGCTGGTGAGAAGATGATCCAGAGTGAGGAGCAGCTGAACGCCAACCTGCCCAGAGAGTTGGGACAGCGGGAAGCGCGTCTGGATGAGATGTTGTTCGATCATATCGCCACCTTCATCCAGACTCACTCCGTCAAGCTAGATCTGTCTGGACGCGCCTTCCAGGAAAACTTCAACGAAGCCAGGCAGAAAATGAAGGGCGGCAAGAAGGGGGCGCCTTTAATGCTGTTGACCATGATCGCTACCGGCAAGGTGTTCCTCGCTTACGCACTCAAGGTCATCGGTCTGATTTCCATCAAGGCCCTGGTCGTCGGCAAGATCGCGCTCATCCTCGGCCTGGTGTTCGGACTCAAGCATCTGACCCACCACGGGGATTCGCATCACGACTCGAACTCTCGTATCTCGTACGCGCCCGAGCCGCATCGCCGCACCTCGTACGAGCACCCGCATGTCTACTCCTCGTACGGGCGCAGTCTCGCCCAGGGAACCGAGGAGGCACAGAAGCTGGCCTACAACATGCAGATCCCGCGACCACAATAGAACACATCATCACGAGTAGAACCCGGAGAAGTTATTTATTTATTTTTCGATCTTACCTGCACCTTTCCCGACTAATGTATTTATTTATTTAAATTATTGAAAACTGTTGTGTCCTCCCTTGAGTGAAATTTTGATAAATTGTTTGGAAATATCTTGAAATATAGAAAACATGTACTTAGTGCTTCTTATAACTGATTTTGTAAATAAATTGTAAAGATGAATAATGTGTATTTTTTCCCAAACGATTCAATACCCATTTTTACAGTATTTAATGTAGTTAAATATTTAACCTACAGGAACTCAATTATCTCTGAAGTAAAACATAAAAGAAATTACCTCTAATTGAGTAAATTGAAAACATTAAATAGATGCATAGATGCGAGCATGAACAAATTTGGCAGAGAGTATCCTTCGGGAACCATCCCACATATCCAGCTCAAAAATAGCATTTCATTCAGTGTGTAAATAATGTCAAGAGTAGGTACTCGTTCATCAGTCATTGCGAGAGCCATGCAGCTCTGCACTCCATGTGTCTCTATAAGTTCGACCGCTCTACTAGATTGTAATCATATCTGTAACTATCCCAACAGAAGTGAAATAATATGATTTAAACTGGCCGAGAAATCATACTATTTTAAAATATGGTCCTTTATTTAATTTTAATGTTTTCACTGGATATTTTAAATAAAGTGTTCTAATAAAACATCTTACTTCACTACTTGAATCACATTTTCAGACGATTTTTTTTTATGAGTGAATGAAAATTTTAACTGAAAATTTAAATTTAAATTTGAAAATTTTAATACACTTTTTACTTAATAAAAATAGATTTTTATTTAACACTCGGTTCATGAACAATTGAAAAAACGGCGAGTTATTCTTTAGGTTCTCTTACAACGAGACCAACTCATTTTACCAAATGTATTCATTATTGCGTAATTAAAAATACATTGAATTTCATATCTGTGATTGGGGGGGGGGGGGGGGGGGCAACTGCAAGTAATTTGAAGTAAATATAAAGCCAATTGTGAGAACTACTCAACCTCAAAATATTTTCGGTCTACTAAGAATCATTGCAACACCTATTGGTACTATCTTCGTAGGAAATAAAGGAACTATGGGCATACGAATTGGTATTAATTTTAAATATTTGTATTCAACTATTCATAATTATTGAGTTCCGATCGAACATCGACGATATAGACATTCGGATTTTTTATTATTAATCTATTTACAATTTTATTTGTGATGACAAACTAGGTAAAAATACACTTATACAAAACAGGATATTCGTCTTACACAAATGGAGTACATAAAATTTTGCAGCTACGGTATTTACCTACAGAAAATACCGCTATTACTGAAATTAATAACTCAATAAAACTAAAGACTTGTTAAAAATAAAATATTCATATTGATGAAATCTCCTAAATTTCATGGTTCAAGCTTCCGGTAGCTATATGGGTTAGTATTATAGGTTTACAACTCAGTGTGGCTTGCTTGTTATTTTGGCATTTCATTGATGTGATGATTAGTGATCATAAAAATTAATAAGATTGGGACTTTGCATCCATGACTGATTTTGTTGAAAGTAAATGAAATATATTAATAACAAGTAACAAAGTAGATCCTAACCTAATCCATAACACAAAAGCGTAACTAGAGAAGGAGGGGCAAATATAAATTGTGGAGTCCCCCCCCCCCCCCCCCAAATATTGCCAATCATTTAAATGAAAACCTTCTTGCTCACCATTTCAGGGCTAATTTCTCGCCAGATAAACTTTTCAACCCCATTAAAAATGAACACTACATTTGAAGGGGGCGGGGGGTGAAATGCCCCGCAGGGAATTTTGATTTTTTTCGATTTTGATATTTGTCACAGTTTAACACAATTCTAACTCCATAGGTAATTTTTGTAATCATTTCCCTGTAATCATTTACATTTCGTGTGCCAAGTTGAACAAAAACAGCACATCAGAATATAATAATAAGACATCCGTATCTGAGTGGTGCCCCCATACGGCCTAGACCCTGGCATTCGCCGGCCGCGAATATATTTCTGACAAAGACTTCGTAATGGGAGAAAAAAATATTTTTATAACAATCCAGTTTTTACATGTTTTAAGTAAAATAAAGGGTTGATCCAACTAGATTATGTTTTCAAATGTTATTCACGATAGTTCTAGGATGAAATTGGGGTCGTGAAAACCCTCAAGAGTAAAAAAAAAATGAAATTTGAATTCGAAATAGAGCATTTTTTTTTTTTTTTTGTTATGGCGTTACAGGACTGGTAGTCCTACTGCCGCCTCATCAACTCTACTCCATTGACGATGCGCCATTATATAGGAGGTGAAGTTGGTTGAGGATTCGTAACTAGGGATGTTAAGCGAGTGAGTAGTTAGCTCCCTGCGCTCTGCTGTTGTTTAACGTCCCATCCCAAGGACGGTGTAACGCCCGTTGAGAGACTGATAACAGGTGGAGGGGTGTCGTTACACTAACCCCCAACCACCCCAGTCTCTCTGGCCCAACGGCAGCAACTGGCAGGCCAGAGTTGAATGGTCACCCATCCAACCTCTGACCGCGCTCAATGTTGCTTAACCTCGGTGACCTGACGAGAACCGAGGTATCCAACACACCAGCCGTTGGGTTGAAGATAGAATAGAAATAGAGCATATTTACTGTTAATATATTCTTCATTTTACTGAAGTAATAACTGTCAGAACACAGTACCATCACTTCTATATCAGAGTTCTATTTGTATATAAGTAAGTTATTAGAGATTTTGTCTCAGTCAATGTACGTCCCATTACGAAGTCTTTGCCAGAAAAATTCTCGCTTACCGGCCCAGCCACCCGCGGCATGTTTCGCTACAGCCCTAACAATTCCACACCTAAGAAATATTTTATTGCTTGTGCTATATTGTTTCAAGGGAACTGTTTTCCTAGTAGACAAATAATTCCACTCATTTGACTTTTTCAACCACCTCCTCTTAGATTCCAGAAGCAAATAATTTTGATGGTTGAATACAAAGTAAAATAAAATCAATTCATCAGTGAGTTGTTATCCTCTACGGTAAAATAATTTGCTTATAAAAAAGCTAAAACCAGTGCTTTTCTAACCCCAATTTAAGTTAAAATAACTGGATAAAAATAAATTATCTCACAGTTTCTTTGGAAGGATAAATAAAAAGCGCTTGTTTTGGTTGGCATTGTGTCGGGTTTGTGATTTATAATGTAATGTGCCTTTTTATAAGAGTAAATATTGCTCCTCATAGGATTTCCTTAAACTTTTCGTCTTGAATTAAACATTTTTAGCTCAAGGTAATAAAATATTTAAAAAATTAGTATTCATGTATGGTAAAACCATCTTGATTATACATGCCATAGATTTAATTTATAAATCATGCCTTCTTACTTTTGATATTAGGCAATCTAACATGTTCTAATCAGTCTTCTTTTTCTTTGTGCAAATAACTTATGTTCTTTAAAATCTTCATTGTTTATAATTACGTTTCTTCCTATTTACTTGGCCTGACGTCGATGCCTGCTCATGAATGTGATGAAGAAGATAGATATAGGATGCGGTATGAGAGTTGAAGATAACAGCAAAGGATAAGAAATAGAAGATCAGGATGAGAGATCTTGGAGTTGAGTGAATTCGGAATCATTTGATACATGAGAGATTTCAGAATATTTACGTTCATGTCCACTCATTTTATTTTTAATATTGCAATGCAATCAATTTTGTAACATAGGTATTAATTTAAAATGTCTTATAATAATAATTAAGGAACACGAAAAATAAACGTTTGTATTAAAATGAAAAGAAATACATGTATGTTTATAATATATCACAGAGTGTTCATGAATACTGAACAATACATTTTACGAACACCAAAACGTGTTTCACAATCACACTATAAAAGTTGGTCATGTGCAGTGGACGCATGCAATTCGAAGTTATAGCCAATAAAAGATAATCGAGTTTATAGAACTAGGTTAATTATTTAACAACATTACAATTAATCGTGGTCAAATATGTGCGAACATAATTTGAGAAAATCTAGATAATTTTTTGTTAAAAGTAGGTAAATCTTCTTAAATTACTATTTCATTAATAAAATCAGTTATGAGAAGCACAGAGTATATACATGTCTTCTTCTTCTTCTATATTTCAGGATATTGCCAAACATTTTAACAACATTTCAGTCATGGGAGAACACAACAGATTATTTAACACTTAATGCAAAAATAAATAAGTGAGCACTCAATATGTATTTCATAATATGTAATTAGAGTCGGGTAAAACTCTATACGTCCACTTCCGTTAGTGAATATCTTTCTGACAAAGACTTCCTAAATGGGAGGAAAAATTATTGTTTAAAATTTTAGTTTTAACATATTTAGAGTGAAATAATTTGTTGATAAGACTAGATTAAATTTTCACTTTTCAAATGTCTTTCACTATGCCCTTCAAACTGAATTGAAATTGAGTAAATAAACGTCCATTATTTAATTTTCATTTTACAGACGAAATAGCTGTCAGGACACAATATGTATCCTATACACTTCAAGGTATATCAGAGCTCTAATTGTTTAATTAAGTAAGCTATAAAAGTTTTTGCCACCTTCAATTTTTCTCACATTTTGAAGTATTTGCCAGAAAATTCTCGCCTCCCATTAGAAATCGCCACGCGACCACTTAAGGGTTAATAATTTAAATAAATAAATAAATAAATACGTACGTCAGGGGAATAAGCAGGTAAGAACAAAGAAATAGATTAATGCCTTCTTGTTCTACTCGAGTTGATCCGGTCTATTGTGGTCGCGGCATCTGCATGTTGTAGGCCAGCTTCTGGGCCGTCTCGGTTCCCTTGTCGTTGGCGGCGAGACTGCGCCCGTACGAGGAGTAGCGGTGCGGGTGCTCGTACGAGGTGCGGCGTTGAGGCTCGGGCTCGTACGAGGATCGGTGGTGCGGATCGTGCGAGTACGTGACCTTAGCGACCTCGTGCGTGGACCGTGACTCGTGGTGACCGTGATGCTTGAGTCCGAACACTAGCGCGAGGGTGAGGGCGATCTTCGCGGCGACAAGAGCCTTGACGGCTATCAAACCGACGAACTGGAGCGCGTAGGCGAGGATCCCCTTAGCGGTAGCGATCATGGTCAACAGCATTAAAGGCGCCCCCTTCTTGCCGCCTTTCGTTTTCTGCCTGCCTTCATTGAAGTTTTCCTGGAAGGCGCGTCCTGACAGATCCAGCTTGACGGTGTGAGTCTGGATGAAGGTGGCGATATGATCGAACAGCATCTCATCCAGACGCGCTTCCCGCTGTCCCAACTCTCTGGGCAGGTTGGCGTTCAGCTGCTCCTCACTCTGGATCATCTTCTCACCAGTCTCGCTACTGCGGGCGAGAGTGACGCTTCCACCCAGCGTGATGTCCTTGTCCATGGCCTTGTCGAGGAGGATCAGCGCCTTCCCCTTGAGACAAGCCACACCGAAGTCGTCCTCCTTGCTGATGCACTCGTCGTAGAGGCTTCTCAGTCCACGGAGTTGCGACACCGGCAACCACCATCGTCCAGCCTGGTCCAGAGCTCGTCCAGCGACGTCGTCTTCCAAGCCGCTGACGGCGACTACACACACAACCAACACCCATACGGCTACTCCGGAAGTCATTGCTAGTGATCCTTGTTTGTCCTTGAGAGGATAGAAGCGAACTGATGTCTGGTGGAAGCGGTGTGGCGCTTATAAAGAATCATTCGTTGGGTTACATTCGTGATGATTTGGTGCGTGAACTTAATGCATGTATCAAGTGGGTGATTAAGCAGCGTAACTTTAGGGGGGGGGGGGGGGGGAGGGGGTTATTATGATCGTTATTCACACATGGCTCCGTGATAGCGTGGACTATTGGGGTGGGGCCAACCAATTGGGCGGCCATTAACATAGAAATACTAATTACGCTTGGATGAAGTGTGCAAATAATTGCGCGTCAGGAAGTCCGAATCTTTGAATTGAGTGAAAGTAGCTCTTTGCTATTGATGAGTCTGTCATATTTTATTATTCCTTCTTTATCCTTACTATTTAGTATTTTCCATTTTCCTTATCTTTTGCTATATTCTAATTTCTTTTTATTCCTAAGTATATTTTCTTTTCTTTATTACTTTGGTTTTATACTTCACTATATTCCAATATTCCATTTTTTTTTTATTAATTACTATATTCCATATTTTCTTATTTATTCCTAACAATATTCCATTATTCCTTATTTATTCCTTACTATATTTCTAAATCATTATTTCTTCCAAACTATATTCCATTATCTTTATTTATTCTTTACTATATTCCATTATTATCTTTGTTTGAAATACAATATTCAATTTTTTCTTATTTATTCCTAACTATACACAATGACACCTTATTTATTCCTTATTATATTTAAAATTATACATACACAAATTCAGAAAATCTTAAAATCGTAATTATTATTATTATGAACACAATTCTCGCTTATTCAATGAATATTAACATCAACAAGATAAAAAAAGAATATATGGGTCATTGGTATCTGTCGTGACACTCTTCACGTTAGACAGAAATATGCGCCATAGGAGTTAACATAGACGATTTGCTCAGAGCTTTCTCGTGAGGAAAATAAATGTTACAAATTAAATCATTTTTTTTTAAATTTTCAATTTTGGTGCCAGAATATATATTATTATTCTCTCTTTAATTTTTTTTTCACTGATATTGCAATGCTACATAAATATCGAATAAATAACCATTCTACATCTCAAGGGTAAAATACTTAAAATTCTAAAAAAAATCCCGTTTCCTCTAAATCGTAAATTTTACAAACATTAATTTTCTTCGATATCAGAAAAAGGATAGTAAATTTGTAATTGGTCTCATTTTTGTATTGTTCGAAGATATTCGTATGTCTGGTCTCAAAAATTATTTTCTTCCTAATTTGATGATTTAATATAAATGAGTTATTAATTTTATGTGAAATTGCATAAAATCCAGCACCAACTTGTTTTTAAATGCATTTTAAAAATACAAATGTGACACGCGTGCACCTACGTGTAAAATTATGACAAATAGTTTTTAAAATTGTTCGAATATTGTTTGTATTGTTCGAAGATTTTCGTATGTCTGGTCTCAAAAATTATTTTCTTCCTAATTTGATGATTTAATATAAATGAGTTATTAATTTTATGTGAAATTGCATAAAATCCAGCACCAACTTGTTTTTAAATGCATTTTAAAAATACAAATGTGACACGCGTGCACCTACGTGTAAAATTATGACAAATAGTTTTTAAAATTGTTCGAATATTGTTTGTATTGTTCGAAGATTTTCGTATGTCTGGTCTCAAAAATTATTTTCTTCCTAATTTGATGATTTAATATAAATGAGTTATTAATTTTATGTGAAATTGCATAAAATCCAGCACCAACTTGTTTTTAAATGCATTTTAAAAATACAAATGTGACACGCGTGCACCTACGTGTAAAATTATGACAAATAGTTTTTAAAATTGTTCGAATATTGTTTGTATTGTTCGAAGATATTCGTATGTCTGGTCTCAAAAATTATTTTCTTCCTAATTTGATGATTTAATATAAATGAGTTATTAATTTTATGTGAAATTGCATAAAATCCAGCACCAACTTGTTTTTAAATGCATTTTAAAAATACAAATGTGACACGCGTGCACCTACGTGTAAAATTATGACAAATAGTTTTTAAAATTGTTCGAATATTGTTTGTATTGTTCGAAGATTTTCGTATGTCTGGTCTCAAAAATTATTTTCTTCCTAATTTGATGATTTAATATAAATGAGTTATTAATTTTATGTGAAATTGCATAAAATCCAGCACCAACTTGTTTTTAAATGCATTTTAAAAATACAAATGTGACACGCGTGCACCTACGTGTAAAATTATGACAAATAGTTTTTAAAATTGTTCGAATATTGTTTGTATTGTTCGAAGATTTTCGTATGTCTGGTCTCAAAAATTATTTTCTTCCTAATTTGATGATTTAATATAAATGAGTTATTAATTTTATGTGAAATTGCATAAAATCCAGCACCAACTTGTTTTTAAATGCATTTTAAAAATACAAATGTGACACGCGTGCACCTACGTGTAAAATTATGACAAATAGTTTTTAAAATTGTTCGAATATTGTTTGTATTGTTCGAAGATTTTCGTATGTCTGGTCTCAAAAATTATTTTCTTCCTAATTTGATGATTTAATATAAATGAGTTATTAATTTTATGTGAAATTGCATAAAATCCAGCACCAACTTGTTTTTAAATGCATTTTAAAAATACAAATGTGACACGCGTGCACCTACGTGTAAAATTATGACAAATAGTTTTTAAAATTGTTCGAATATTGTTTGTATTGTTCGAAGATTTTCGTATGTCTGGTCTCAAAAATTATTTTCTTCCTAATTTGATGATTTAATATAAATGAGTTATTAATTTTATGTGAAATTGCATAAAATCCAGCACCAACTTGTTTTTAAATGCATTTTAAAAATACAAATGTGACACGCGTGCACCTACGTGTAAAATTATGACAAATAGTTTTTAAAATTGTTCGAATATTGTTTGTATTGTTCGAAGATTTTCGTATGTCTGGTCTCAAAAATTATTTTCTTCCTAATTTGATGATTTAATATAAATGAGTTATTAATTTTATGTGAAATTGCATAAAATCCAGCACCAACTTGTTTTTAAATGCATTTTAAAAATACAAATGTGACACGCGTGCACCTACGTGTAAAATTATGACAAATAGTTTTTAAAATTGTTCGAATATTGTTTGTATTGTTCGAAGATTTTCGTATGTCTGGTCTCAAAAATTATTTTCTTCCTAATTTGATGATTTAATATAAATGAGTTATTAATTTTATGTGAAATTGCATAAAATCCAGCACCAACTTGTTTTTAAATGCATTTTAAAAATACAAATGTGACACGCGTGCACCTACGTGTAAAATTATGACAAATAGTTTTTAAAATTGTTCGAATATTGTTTGTATTGTTCGAAGATTTTCGTATGTCTGGTCTCAAAAATTATTTTCTTCCTAATTTGATGATTTAATATAAATGAGTTATTAATTTTATGTGAAATTGCATAAAATCCAGCACCAACTTGTTTTTAAATGCATTTTAAAAATACAAATGTGACACGCGTGCACCTACGTGTAAAATTATGACAAATAGTTTTTAAAATTGTTCGAATATTGTTTGTATTGTTCGAAGATTTTCGTATGTCTGGTCTCAAAAATTATTTTCTTCCTAATTTGATGATTTAATATAAATGAGTTATTAATTTTATGTGAAATTGCATAAAATCCAGCACCAACTTGTTTTTAAATGCATTTTAAAAATACAAATGTGACACGCGTGCACCTACGTGTAAAATTATGACAAATAGTTTTTAAAATTGTTCGAATATTGTTTGTATTGTTCGAAGATTTTCGTATGTCTGGTCTCAAAAATTATTTTCTTCCTAATTTGATGATTTAATATAAATGAGTTATTAATTTTATGTGAAATTGCATAAAATCCAGCACCAACTTGTTTTTAAATGCATTTTAAAAATACAAATGTGACACGCGTGCACCTACGTGTAAAATTATGACAAATAGTTTTTAAAATTGTTCGAATATTGTTTGTATTGTTCGAAGATTTTCGTATGTCTGGTCTCAAAAATTATTTTCTTCCTAATTTGATGATTTAATATAAATGAGTTATTAATTTTATGTGAAATTGCATAAAATCCAGCACCAACTTGTTTTTAAATGCATTTTAAAAATACAAATGTGACACGCGTGCACCTACGTGTAAAATTATGACAAATAGTTTTTAAAATTGTTCGAATATTGTTTGTATTGTTCGAAGATTTTCGTATGTCTGGTCTCAAAAATTATTTTCTTCCTAATTTGATGATTTAATATAAATGAGTTATTAATTTTATGTGAAATTGCATAAAATCCAGCACCAACTTGTTTTTAAATGCATTTTAAAAATACAAATGTGACACGCGTGCACCTACGTGTAAAATTATGACAAATAGTTTTTAAAATTGTTCGAATATTGTTTGTATTGTTCGAAGATTTTCGTATGTCTGGTCTCAAAAATTATTTTCTTCCTAATTTGATGATTTAATATAAATGAGTTATTAATTTTATGTGAAATTGCATAAAATCCAGCACCAACTTGTTTTTAAATGCATTTTAAAAATACAAATGTGACACGCGTGCACCTACGTGTAAAATTATGACAAATAGTTTTTAAAATTGTTCGAATATTGTTTGTATTGTTCGAAGATTTTCGTATGTCTGGTCTCAAAAATTATTTTCTTCCTAATTTGATGATTTAATATAAATGAGTTATTAATTTTATGTGAAATTGCATAAAATCCAGCACCAACTTGTTTTTAAATGCATTTTAAAAATACAAATGTGACACGCGTGCACCTACGTGTAAAATTATGACAAATAGTTTTTAAAATTGTTCGAATATTGTTTGTATTGTTCGAAGATTTTCGTATGTCTGGTCTCAAAAATTATTTTCTTCCTAATTTGATGATTTAATATAAATGAGTTATTAATTTTATGTGAAATTGCATAAAATCCAGCACCAACTTGTTTTTAAATGCATTTTAAAAATACAAATGTGACACGCGTGCACCTACGTGTAAAATTATGACAAATAGTTTTTAAAATTGTTCGAATATTGTTTGTATTGTTCAAAGATATTCGTATGTCTGGTCTCAAAAATTATTTTCTTCCTAATTTGATGATTTAATATAAATGAGTTATTAATTTTATGTGAAATTGCATAAAATCCAGCACCAACTTGTTTTTAAATGCATTTTAAAAATACAAATGTGACACGCGTGCACCTACGTGTAAAATTATGACAAATAGTTTTTAAAATTGTTCGAATATTGTTTGTATTGTTCGAAGATTTTCGTATGTCTGGTCTCAAAAATTATTTTCTTCCTAATTTGATGATTTAATATAAATGAGTTATTAATTTTATGTGAAATTGCATAAAATCCAGCACCAACTTGTTTTTAAATGCATTTTAAAAATACAAATGTGACACGCGTGCACCTACGTGTAAAATTATGACAAATAGTTTTTAAAATTGTTCGAATATTGTTTGTATTGTTCAAAGATATTCGTATGTCTGGTCTCAAAAATTATTTTCTTCCTAATTTGATGATTTAATATAAATGAGTTATTAATTTTATGTGAAATTGCATAAAATCCAGCACCAACTTGTTTTTAAATGCATTTTAAAAATACAAATGTGACACGCGTGCACCTACGTGTAAAATTATGACAAATAGTTTTTAAAATTGTTCGAATATTGTTTGTATTGTTCGAAGATTTTCGTATGTCTGGTCTCAAAAATTATTTTCTTCCTAATTTGATGATTTAATATAAATGAGTTATTAATTTTATGTGAAATTGCATAAAATCCAGCACCAACTTGTTTTTAAATGCATTTTAAAAATACAAATGTGACACGCGTGCACCTACGTGTAAAATTATGACAAATAGTTTTTAAAATTGTTCGAATATTGTTTGTATTGTTCGAAGATTTTCGTATGTCTGGTCTCAAAAATTATTTTCTTCCTAATTTGATGATTTAATATAAATGAGTTATTAATTTTATGTGAAATTGCATAAAATCCAGCACCAACTTGTTTTTAAATGCATTTTAAAAATACAAATGTGACACGCGTGCACCTACGTGTAAAATTATGACAAATAGTTTTTAAAATTGTTCGAATATTGTTTGTATTGTTCAAAGATATTCGTATGTCTGGTCTCAAAAATTATTTTCTTCCTAATTTGATGATTTAATATAAATGAGTTATTAATTTTATGTGAAATTGCATAAAATCCAGCACCAACTTGTTTTTAAATGCATTTTAAAAATACAAATGTGACACGCGTGCACCTACGTGTAAAATTATGACAAATAGTTTTTAAAATTGTTCGAATATTGTTTGTATTGTTCGAAGATTTTCGTATGTCTGGTCTCAAAAATTATTTTCTTCCTAATTTGATGATTTAATATAAATGAGTTATTAATTTTATGTGAAATTGCATAAAATCCAGCACCAACTTGTTTTTAAATGCATTTTAAAAATACAAATGTGACACGCGTGCACCTACGTGTAAAATTATGACAAATAGTTTTTAAAATTGTTCGAATATTGTTTGTATTGTTCGAAGATTTTCGTATGTCTGGTCTCAAAAATTATTTTCTTCCTAATTTGATGATTTAATATAAATGAGTTATTAATTTTATGTGAAATTGCATAAAATCCAGCACCAACTTGTTTTTAAATGCATTTTAAAAATACAAATGTGACACGCGTGCACCTACGTGTAAAATTATGACAAATAGTTTTTAAAATTGTTCGAATATTGTTTGTATTGTTCGAAGATTTTCGTATGTCTGGTCTCAAAAATTATTTTCTTCCTAATTTGATGATTTAATATAAATGAGTTATTAATTTTATGTGAAATTGCATAAAATCCAGCACCAACTTGTTTTTAAATGCATTTTAAAAATACAAATGTGACACGCGTGCACCTACGTGTAAAATTATGACAAATAGTTTTTAAAATTGTTCGAATATTGTTTGTATTGTTCGAAGATTTTCGTATGTCTGGTCTCAAAAATTATTTTCTTCCTAATTTGATGATTTAATATAAATGAGTTATTAATTTTATGTGAAATTGCATAAAATCCAGCACCAACTTGTTTTTAAATGCATTTTAAAAATACAAATGTGACACGCGTGCACCTACGTGTAAAATTATGACAAATAGTTTTTAAAATTGTTCGAATATTGTTTGTATTGTTCGAAGATTTTCGTATGTCTGGTCTCAAAAATTATTTTCTTCCTAATTTGATGATTTAATATAAATGAGTTATTAATTTTATGTGAAATTGCATAAAATCCAGCACCAACTTGTTTTTAAATGCATTTTAAAAATACAAATGTGACACGCGTGCACCTACGTGTAAAATTATGACAAATAGTTTTTAAAATTGTTCGAATATTGTTTGTATTGTTCGAAGATTTTCGTATGTCTGGTCTCAAAAATTATTTTCTTCCTAATTTGATGATTTAATATAAATGAGTTATTAATTTTATGTGAAATTGCATAAAATCCAGCACCAACTTGTTTTTAAATGCATTTTAAAAATACAAATGTGACACGCGTGCACCTACGTGTAAAATTATGACAAATAGTTTTTAAAATTGTTCGAATATTGTTTGTATTGTTCGAAGATTTTCGTATGTCTGGTCTCAAAAATTATTTTCTTCCTAATTTGATGATTTAATATAAATGAGTTATTAATTTTATGTGAAATTGCATAAAATCCAGCACCAACTTGTTTTTAAATGCATTTTAAAAATACAAATGTGACACGCGTGCACCTACGTGTAAAATTATGACAAATAGTTTTTAAAATTGTTCGAATATTGTTTGTATTGTTCAAAGATATTCGTATGTCTGGTCTCAAAAATTATTTTCTTCCTAATTTGATGATTTAATATAAATGAGTTATTAATTTTATGTGAAATTGCATAAAATCCAGCACCAACTTGTTTTTAAATGCATTTTAAAAATACAAATGTGACACGCGTGCACCTACGTGTAAAATTATGACAAATAGTTTTTAAAATTGTTCGAATATTGTTTGTATTGTTCGAAGATTTTCGTATGTCTGGTCTCAAAAATTATTTTCTTCCTAATTTGATGATTTAATATAAATGAGTTATTAATTTTATGTGAAATTGCATAAAATCCAGCACCAACTTGTTTTTAAATGCATTTTAAAAATACAAATGTGACACGCGTGCACCTACGTGTAAAATTATGACAAATAGTTTTTAAAATTGTTCGAATATTGTTTGTATTGTTCGAAGATTTTCGTATGTCTGGTCTCAAAAATTATTTTCTTCCTAATTTGATGATTTAATATAAATGAGTTATTAATTTTATGTGAAATTGCATAAAATCCAGCACCAACTTGTTTTTAAATGCATTTTAAAAATACAAATGTGACACGCGTGCACCTACGTGTAAAATTATGACAAATAGTTTTTAAAATTGTTCGAATATTGTTTGTATTGTTCAAAGATATTCGTATGTCTGGTCTCAAAAATTATTTTCTTCCTAATTTGATGATTTAATATAAATGAGTTATTAATTTTATGTGAAATTGCATAAAATCCAGCACCAACTTGTTTTTAAATGCATTTTAAAAATACAAATGTGACACGCGTGCACCTACGTGTAAAATTATGACAAATAGTTTTTAAAATTGTTCGAATATTGTTTGTATTGTTCGAAGATTTTCGTATGTCTGGTCTCAAAAATTATTTTCTTCCTAATTTGATGATTTAATATAAATGAGTTATTAATTTTATGTGAAATTGCATAAAATCCAGCACCAACTTGTTTTTAAATGCATTTTAAAAATACAAATGTGACACGCGTGCACCTACGTGTAAAATTATGACAAATAGTTTTTAAAATTGTTCGAATATTGTTTGTATTGTTCGAAGATTTTCGTATGTCTGGTCTCAAAAATTATTTTCTTCCTAATTTGATGATTTAATATAAATGAGTTATTAATTTTATGTGAAATTGCATAAAATCCAGCACCAACTTGTTTTTAAATGCATTTTAAAAATACAAATGTGACACGCGTGCACCTACGTGTAAAATTATGACAAATAGTTTTTAAAATTGTTCGAATATTGTTTGTATTGTTCGAAGATTTTCGTATGTCTGGTCTCAAAAATTATTTTCTTCCTAATTTGATGATTTAATATAAATGAGTTATTAATTTTATGTGAAATTGCATAAAATCCAGCACCAACTTGTTTTTAAATGCATTTTAAAAATACAAATGTGACACGCGTGCACCTACGTGTAAAATTATGACAAATAGTTTTTAAAATTGTTCGAATATTGTTTGTATTGTTCGAAGATTTTCGTATGTCTGGTCTCAAAAATTATTTTCTTCCTAATTTGATGATTTAATATAAATGAGTTATTAATTTTATGTGAAATTGCATAAAATCCAGCACCAACTTGTTTTTAAATGCATTTTAAAAATACAAATGTGACACGCGTGCACCTACGTGTAAAATTATGACAAATAGTTTTTAAAATTGTTCGAATATTGTTTGTATTGTTCGAAGATTTTCGTATGTCTGGTCTCAAAAATTATTTTCTTCCTAATTTGATGATTTAATATAAATGAGTTATTAATTTTATGTGAAATTGCATAAAATCCAGCACCAACTTGTTTTTAAATGCATTTTAAAAATACAAATGTGACACGCGTGCACCTACGTGTAAAATTATGACAAATAGTTTTTAAAATTGTTCGAATATTGTTTGTATTGTTCAAAGATATTCGTATGTCTGGTCTCAAAAATTATTTTCTTCCTAATTTGATGATTTAATATAAATGAGTTATTAATTTTATGTGAAATTGCATAAAATCCAGCACCAACTTGTTTTTAAATGCATTTTAAAAATACAAATGTGACACGCGTGCACCTACGTGTAAAATTATGACAAATAGTTTTTAAAATTGTTCGAATATTGTTTGTATTGTTCGAAGATTTTCGTATGTCTGGTCTCAAAAATTATTTTCTTCCTAATTTGATGATTTAATATAAATGAGTTATTAATTTTATGTGAAATTGCATAAAATCCAGCACCAACTTGTTTTTAAATGCATTTTAAAAATACAAATGTGACACGCGTGCACCTACGTGTAAAATTATGACAAATAGTTTTTAAAATTGTTCGAATATTGTTTGTATTGTTCAAAGATATTCGTATGTCTGGTCTCAAAAATTATTTTCTTCCTAATTTGATGATTTAATATAAATGAGTTATTAATTTTATGTGAAATTGCATAAAATCCAGCACCAACTTGTTTTTAAATGCATTTTAAAAATACAAATGTGACACGCGTGCACCTACGTGTAAAATTATGACAAATAGTTTTTAAAATTGTTCGAATATTGTTTGTATTGTTCGAAGATTTTCGTATGTCTGGTCTCAAAAATTATTTTCTTCCTAATTTGATGATTTAATATAAATGAGTTATTAATTTTATGTGAAATTGCATAAAATCCAGCACCAACTTGTTTTTAAATGCATTTTAAAAATACAAATGTGACACGCGTGCACCTACGTGTAAAATTATGACAAATAGTTTTTAAAATTGTTCGAATATTGTTTGTATTGTTCGAAGATTTTCGTATGTCTGGTCTCAAAAATTATTTTCTTCCTAATTTGATGATTTAATATAAATGAGTTATTAATTTTATGTGAAATTGCATAAAATCCAGCACCAACTTGTTTTTAAATGCATTTTAAAAATACAAATGTGACACGCGTGCACCTACGTGTAAAATTATGACAAATAGTTTTTAAAATTGTTCGAATATTGTTTGTATTGTTCGAAGATTTTCGTATGTCTGGTCTCAAAAATTATTTTCTTCCTAATTTGATGATTTAATATAAATGAGTTATTAATTTTATGTGAAATTGCATAAAATCCAGCACCAACTTGTTTTTAAATGCATTTTAAAAATACAAATGTGACACGCGTGCACCTACGTGTAAAATTATGACAAATAGTTTTTAAAATTGTTCGAATATTGTTTGTATTGTTCGAAGATTTTCGTATGTCTGGTCTCAAAAATTATTTTCTTCCTAATTTGATGATTTAATATAAATGAGTTATTAATTTTATGTGAAATTGCATAAAATCCAGCACCAACTTGTTTTTAAATGCATTTTAAAAATACAAATGTGACACGCGTGCACCTACGTGTAAAATTATGACAAATAGTTTTTAAAATTGTTCGAATATTGTTTGTATTGTTCAAAGATATTCGTATGTCTGGTCTCAAAAATTATTTTCTTCCTAATTTGATGATTTAATATAAATGAGTTATTAATTTTATGTGAAATTGCATAAAATCCAGCACCAACTTGTTTTTAAATGCATTTTAAAAATACAAATGTGACACGCGTGCACCTACGTGTAAAATTATGACAAATAGTTTTTAAAATTGTTCGAATATTGTTTGTATTGTTCGAAGATTTTCGTATGTCTGGTCTCAAAAATTATTTTCTTCCTAATTTGATGATTTAATATAAATGAGTTATTAATTTTATGTGAAATTGCATAAAATCCAGCACCAACTTGTTTTTAAATGCATTTTAAAAATACAAATGTGACACGCGTGCACCTACGTGTAAAATTATGACAAATAGTTTTTAAAATTGTTCGAATATTGTTTGTATTGTTCGAAGATTTTCGTATGTCTGGTCTCAAAAATTATTTTCTTCCTAATTTGATGATTTAATATAAATGAGTTATTAATTTTATGTGAAATTGCATAAAATCCAGCACCAACTTGTTTTTAAATGCATTTTAAAAATACAAATGTGACACGCGTGCACCTACGTGTAAAATTATGACAAATAGTTTTTAAAATTGTTCGAATATTGTTTGTATTGTTCGAAGATTTTCGTATGTCTGGTCTCAAAAATTATTTTCTTCCTAATTTGATGATTTAATATAAATGAGTTATTAATTTTATGTGAAATTGCATAAAATCCAGCACCAACTTGTTTTTAAATGCATTTTAAAAATACAAATGTGACACGCGTGCACCTACGTGTAAAATTATGACAAATAGTTTTTAAAATTGTTCGAATATTGTTTGTATTGTTCAAAGATATTCGTATGTCTGGTCTCAAAAATTATTTTCTTCCTAATTTGATGATTTAATATAAATGAGTTATTAATTTTATGTGAAATTGCATAAAATCCAGCACCAACTTGTTTTTAAATGCATTTTAAAAATACAAATGTGACACGCGTGCACCTACGTGTAAAATTATGACAAATAGTTTTTAAAATTGTTCGAATATTGTTTGTATTGTTCGAAGATTTTCGTATGTCTGGTCTCAAAAATTATTTTCTTCCTAATTTGATGATTTAATATAAATGAGTTATTAATTTTATGTGAAATTGCATAAAATCCAGCACCAACTTGTTTTTAAATGCATTTTAAAAATACAAATGTGACACGCGTGCACCTACGTGTAAAATTATGACAAATAGTTTTTAAAATTGTTCGAATATTGTTTGTATTGTTCGAAGATTTTCGTATGTCTGGTCTCAAAAATTATTTTCTTCCTAATTTGATGATTTAATATAAATGAGTTATTAATTTTATGTGAAATTGCATAAAATCCAGCACCAACTTGTTTTTAAATGCATTTTAAAAATACAAATGTGACACGCGTGCACCTACGTGTAAAATTATGACAAATAGTTTTTAAAATTGTTCGAATATTGTTTGTATTGTTCGAAGATTTTCGTATGTCTGGTCTCAAAAATTATTTTCTTCCTAATTTGATGATTTAATATAAATGAGTTATTAATTTTATGTGAAATTGCATAAAATCCAGCACCAACTTGTTTTTAAATGCATTTTAAAAATACAAATGTGACACGCGTGCACCTACGTGTAAAATTATGACAAATAGTTTTTAAAATTGTTCGAATATTGTTTGTATTGTTCGAAGATTTTCGTATGTCTGGTCTCAAAAATTATTTTCTTCCTAATTTGATGATTTAATATAAATGAGTTATTAATTTTATGTGAAATTGCATAAAATCCAGCACCAACTTGTTTTTAAATGCATTTTAAAAATACAAATGTGACACGCGTGCACCTACGTGTAAAATTATGACAAATAGTTTTTAAAATTGTTCGAATATTGTTTGTATTGTTCGAAGATTTTCGTATGTCTGGTCTCAAAAATTATTTTCTTCCTAATTTGATGATTTAATATAAATGAGTTATTAATTTTATGTGAAATTGCATAAAATCCAGCACCAACTTGTTTTTAAATGCATTTTAAAAATACAAATGTGACACGCGTGCACCTACGTGTAAAATTATGACAAATAGTTTTTAAAATTGTTCGAATATTGTTTGTATTGTTCGAAGATTTTCGTATGTCTGGTCTCAAAAATTATTTTCTTCCTAATTTGATGATTTAATATAAATGAGTTATTAATTTTATGTGAAATTGCATAAAATCCAGCACCAACTTGTTTTTAAATGCATTTTAAAAATACAAATGTGACACGCGTGCACCTACGTGTAAAATTATGACAAATAGTTTTTAAAATTGTTCGAATATTGTTTGTATTGTTCGAAGATATTCGTATGTCTGGTCTCAAAAATTATTTTCTTCCTAATTTGATGATTTAATATAAATGAGTTATTAATTTTATGTGAAATTGCATAAAATCCAGCACCAACTTGTTTTTAAATGCATTTTAAAAATACAAATGTGACACGCGTGCACCTACGTGTAAAATTATGACAAATAGTTTTTAAAATTGTTCGAATATTGTTTGTATTGTTCGAAGATTTTCGTATGTCTGGTCTCAAAAATTATTTTCTTCCTAATTTGATGATTTAATATAAATGAGTTATTAATTTTATGTGAAATTGCATAAAATCCAGCACCAACTTGTTTTTAAATGCATTTTAAAAATACAAATGTGACACGCGTGCACCTACGTGTAAAATTATGACAAATAGTTTTTAAAATTGTTCGAATATTGTTTGTATTGTTCGAAGATTTTCGTATGTCTGGTCTCAAAAATTATTTTCTTCCTAATTTGATGATTTAATATAAATGAGTTATTAATTTTATGTGAAATTGCATAAAATCCAGCACCAACTTGTTTTTAAATGCATTTTAAAAATACAAATGTGACACGCGTGCACCTACGTGTAAAATTATGACAAATAGTTTTTAAAATTGTTCGAATATTGTTTGTATTGTTCGAAGATTTTCGTATGTCTGGTCTCAAAAATTATTTTCTTCCTAATTTGATGATTTAATATAAATGAGTTATTAATTTTATGTGAAATTGCATAAAATCCAGCACCAACTTGTTTTTAAATGCATTTTAAAAATACAAATGTGACACGCGTGCACCTACGTGTAAAATTATGACAAATAGTTTTTAAAATTGTTCGAATATTGTTTGTATTGTTCGAAGATTTTCGTATGTCTGGTCTCAAAAATTATTTTCTTCCTAATTTGATGATTTAATATAAATGAGTTATTAATTTTATGTGAAATTGCATAAAATCCAGCACCAACTTGTTTTTAAATGCATTTTAAAAATACAAATGTGACACGCGTGCACCTACGTGTAAAATTATGACAAATAGTTTTTAAAATTGTTCGAATATTGTTTGTATTGTTCGAAGATTTTCGTATGTCTGGTCTCAAAAATTATTTTCTTCCTAATTTGATGATTTAATATAAATGAGTTATTAATTTTATGTGAAATTGCATAAAATCCAGCACCAACTTGTTTTTAAATGCATTTTAAAAATACAAATGTGACACGCGTGCACCTACGTGTAAAATTATGACAAATAGTTTTTAAAATTGTTCGAATATTGTTTGTATTGTTCGAAGATTTTCGTATGTCTGGTCTCAAAAATTATTTTCTTCCTAATTTGATGATTTAATATAAATGAGTTATTAATTTTATGTGAAATTGCATAAAATCCAGCACCAACTTGTTTTTAAATGCATTTTAAAAATACAAATGTGACACGCGTGCACCTACGTGTAAAATTATGACAAATAGTTTTTAAAATTGTTCGAATATTGTTTGTATTGTTCAAAGATATTCGTATGTCTGGTCTCAAAAATTATTTTCTTCCTAATTTGATGATTTAATATAAATGAGTTATTAATTTTATGTGAAATTGCATAAAATCCAGCACCAACTTGTTTTTAAATGCATTTTAAAAATACAAATGTGACACGCGTGCACCTACGTGTAAAATTATGACAAATAGTTTTTAAAATTGTTCGAATATTGTTTGTATTGTTCGAAGATTTTCGTATGTCTGGTCTCAAAAATTATTTTCTTCCTAATTTGATGATTTAATATAAATGAGTTATTAATTTTATGTGAAATTGCATAAAATCCAGCACCAACTTGTTTTTAAATGCATTTTAAAAATACAAATGTGACACGCGTGCACCTACGTGTAAAATTATGACAAATAGTTTTTAAAATTGTTCGAATATTGTTTGTATTGTTCGAAGATTTTCGTATGTCTGGTCTCAAAAATTATTTTCTTCCTAATTTGATGATTTAATATAAATGAGTTATTAATTTTATGTGAAATTGCATAAAATCCAGCACCAACTTGTTTTTAAATGCATTTTAAAAATACAAATGTGACACGCGTGCACCTACGTGTAAAATTATGACAAATAGTTTTTAAAATTGTTCGAATATTGTTTGTATTGTTCAAAGATATTCGTATGTCTGGTCTCAAAAATTATTTTCTTCCTAATTTGATGATTTAATATAAATGAGTTATTAATTTTATGTGAAATTGCATAAAATCCAGCACCAACTTGTTTTTAAATGCATTTTAAAAATACAAATGTGACACGCGTGCACCTACGTGTAAAATTATGACAAATAGTTTTTAAAATTGTTCGAATATTGTTTGTATTGTTCGAAGATTTTCGTATGTCTGGTCTCAAAAATTATTTTCTTCCTAATTTGATGATTTAATATAAATGAGTTATTAATTTTATGTGAAATTGCATAAAATCCAGCACCAACTTGTTTTTAAATGCATTTTAAAAATACAAATGTGACACGCGTGCACCTACGTGTAAAATTATGACAAATAGTTTTTAAAATTGTTCGAATATTGTTTGTATTGTTCGAAGATTTTCGTATGTCTGGTCTCAAAAATTATTTTCTTCCTAATTTGATGATTTAATATAAATGAGTTATTAATTTTATGTGAAATTGCATAAAATCCAGCACCAACTTGTTTTTAAATGCATTTTAAAAATACAAATGTGACACGCGTGCACCTACGTGTAAAATTATGACAAATAGTTTTTAAAATTGTTCGAATATTGTTTGTATTGTTCAAAGATATTCGTATGTCTGGTCTCAAAAATTATTTTCTTCCTAATTTGATGATTTAATATAAATGAGTTATTAATTTTATGTGAAATTGCATAAAATCCAGCACCAACTTGTTTTTAAATGCATTTTAAAAATACAAATGTGACACGCGTGCACCTACGTGTAAAATTATGACAAATAGTTTTTAAAATTGTTCGAATATTGTTTGTATTGTTCGAAGATTTTCGTATGTCTGGTCTCAAAAATTATTTTCTTCCTAATTTGATGATTTAATATAAATGAGTTATTAATTTTATGTGAAATTGCATAAAATCCAGCACCAACTTGTTTTTAAATGCATTTTAAAAATACAAATGTGACACGCGTGCACCTACGTGTAAAATTATGACAAATAGTTTTTAAAATTGTTCGAATATTGTTTGTATTGTTCGAAGATTTTCGTATGTCTGGTCTCAAAAATTATTTTCTTCCTAATTTGATGATTTAATATAAATGAGTTATTAATTTTATGTGAAATTGCATAAAATCCAGCACCAACTTGTTTTTAAATGCATTTTAAAAATACAAATGTGACACGCGTGCACCTACGTGTAAAATTATGACAAATAGTTTTTAAAATTGTTCGAATATTGTTTGTATTGTTCGAAGATTTTCGTATGTCTGGTCTCAAAAATTATTTTCTTCCTAATTTGATGATTTAATATAAATGAGTTATTAATTTTATGTGAAATTGCATAAAATCCAGCACCAACTTGTTTTTAAATGCATTTTAAAAATACAAATGTGACACGCGTGCACCTACGTGTAAAATTATGACAAATAGTTTTTAAAATTGTTCGAATATTGTTTGTATTGTTCGAAGATTTTCGTATGTCTGGTCTCAAAAATTATTTTCTTCCTAATTTGATGATTTAATATAAATGAGTTATTAATTTTATGTGAAATTGCATAAAATCCAGCACCAACTTGTTTTTAAATGCATTTTAAAAATACAAATGTGACACGCGTGCACCTACGTGTAAAATTATGACAAATAGTTTTTAAAATTGTTCGAATATTGTTTGTATTGTTCGAAGATTTTCGTATGTCTGGTCTCAAAAATTATTTTCTTCCTAATTTGATGATTTAATATAAATGAGTTATTAATTTTATGTGAAATTGCATAAAATCCAGCACCAACTTGTTTTTAAATGCATTTTAAAAATACAAATGTGACACGCGTGCACCTACGTGTAAAATTATGACAAATAGTTTTTAAAATTGTTCGAATATTGTTTGTATTGTTCGAAGATTTTCGTATGTCTGGTCTCAAAAATTATTTTCTTCCTAATTTGATGATTTAATATAAATGAGTTATTAATTTTATGTGAAATTGCATAAAATCCAGCACCAACTTGTTTTTAAATGCATTTTAAAAATACAAATGTGACACGCGTGCACCTACGTGTAAAATTATGACAAATAGTTTTTAAAATTGTTCGAATATTGTTTGTATTGTTCGAAGATTTTCGTATGTCTGGTCTCAAAAATTATTTTCTTCCTAATTTGATGATTTAATATAAATGAGTTATTAATTTTATGTGAAATTGCATAAAATCCAGCACCAACTTGTTTTTAAATGCATTTTAAAAATACAAATGTGACACGCGTGCACCTACGTGTAAAATTATGACAAATAGTTTTTAAAATTGTTCGAATATTGTTTGTATTGTTCGAAGATTTTCGTATGTCTGGTCTCAAAAATTATTTTCTTCCTAATTTGATGATTTAATATAAATGAGTTATTAATTTTATGTGAAATTGCATAAAATCCAGCACCAACTTGTTTTTAAATGCATTTTAAAAATACAAATGTGACACGCGTGCACCTACGTGTAAAATTATGACAAATAGTTTTTAAAATTGTTCGAATATTGTTTGTATTGTTCAAAGATATTCGTATGTCTGGTCTCAAAAATTATTTTCTTCCTAATTTGATGATTTAATATAAATGAGTTATTAATTTTATGTGAAATTGCATAAAATCCAGCACCAACTTGTTTTTAAATGCATTTTAAAAATACAAATGTGACACGCGTGCACCTACGTGTAAAATTATGACAAATAGTTTTTAAAATTGTTCGAATATTGTTTGTATTGTTCGAAGATTTTCGTATGTCTGGTCTCAAAAATTATTTTCTTCCTAATTTGATGATTTAATATAAATGAGTTATTAATTTTATGTGAAATTGCATAAAATCCAGCACCAACTTGTTTTTAAATGCATTTTAAAAATACAAATGTGACACGCGTGCACCTACGTGTAAAATTATGACAAATAGTTTTTAAAATTGTTCGAATATTGTTTGTATTGTTCGAAGATTTTCGTATGTCTGGTCTCAAAAATTATTTTCTTCCTAATTTGATGATTTAATATAAATGAGTTATTAATTTTATGTGAAATTGCATAAAATCCAGCACCAACTTGTTTTTAAATGCATTTTAAAAATACAAATGTGACACGCGTGCACCTACGTGTAAAATTATGACAAATAGTTTTTAAAATTGTTCGAATATTGTTTGTATTGTTCGAAGATTTTCGTATGTCTGGTCTCAAAAATTATTTTCTTCCTAATTTGATGATTTAATATAAATGAGTTATTAATTTTATGTGAAATTGCATAAAATCCAGCACCAACTTGTTTTTAAATGCATTTTAAAAATACAAATGTGACACGCGTGCACCTACGTGTAAAATTATGACAAATAGTTTTTAAAATTGTTCGAATATTGTTTGTATTGTTCGAAGATTTTCGTATGTCTGGTCTCAAAAATTATTTTCTTCCTAATTTGATGATTTAATATAAATGAGTTATTAATTTTATGTGAAATTGCATAAAATCCAGCACCAACTTGTTTTTAAATGCATTTTAAAAATACAAATGTGACACGCGTGCACCTACGTGTAAAATTATGACAAATAGTTTTTAAAATTGTTCGAATATTGTTTGTATTGTTCGAAGATTTTCGTATGTCTGGTCTCAAAAATTATTTTCTTCCTAATTTGATGATTTAATATAAATGAGTTATTAATTTTATGTGAAATTGCATAAAATCCAGCACCAACTTGTTTTTAAATGCATTTTAAAAATACAAATGTGACACGCGTGCACCTACGTGTAAAATTATGACAAATAGTTTTTAAAATTGTTCGAATATTGTTTGTATTGTTCAAAGATATTCGTATGTCTGGTCTCAAAAATTATTTTCTTCCTAATTTGATGATTTAATATAAATGAGTTATTAATTTTATGTGAAATTGCATAAAATCCAGCACCAACTTGTTTTTAAATGCATTTTAAAAATACAAATGTGACACGCGTGCACCTACGTGTAAAATTATGACAAATAGTTTTTAAAATTGTTCGAATATTGTTTGTATTGTTCGAAGATTTTCGTATGTCTGGTCTCAAAAATTATTTTCTTCCTAATTTGATGATTTAATATAAATGAGTTATTAATTTTATGTGAAATTGCATAAAATCCAGCACCAACTTGTTTTTAAATGCATTTTAAAAATACAAATGTGACACGCGTGCACCTACGTGTAAAATTATGACAAATAGTTTTTAAAATTGTTCGAATATTGTTTGTATTGTTCGAAGATTTTCGTATGTCTGGTCTCAAAAATTATTTTCTTCCTAATTTGATGATTTAATATAAATGAGTTATTAATTTTATGTGAAATTGCATAAAATCCAGCACCAACTTGTTTTTAAATGCATTTTAAAAATACAAATGTGACACGCGTGCACCTACGTGTAAAATTATGACAAATAGTTTTTAAAATTGTTCGAATATTGTTTGTATTGTTCGAAGATTTTCGTATGTCTGGTCTCAAAAATTATTTTCTTCCTAATTTGATGATTTAATATAAATGAGTTATTAATTTTATGTGAAATTGCATAAAATCCAGCACCAACTTGTTTTTAAATGCATTTTAAAAATACAAATGTGACACGCGTGCACCTACGTGTAAAATTATGACAAATAGTTTTTAAAATTGTTCGAATATTGTTTGTATTGTTCGAAGATTTTCGTATGTCTGGTCTCAAAAATTATTTTCTTCCTAATTTGATGATTTAATATAAATGAGTTATTAATTTTATGTGAAATTGCATAAAATCCAGCACCAACTTGTTTTTAAATGCATTTTAAAAATACAAATGTGACACGCGTGCACCTACGTGTAAAATTATGACAAATAGTTTTTAAAATTGTTTTAGATCTTGTGTTACTTCAATCTATATGTTAAATTATGCACCTTTATAATGTTGGTTGCAGTATATTTGTATATTAAAATAAATGGGATACCTATACAATATTTAAAATAATATGTACAATATTTACTCGGGTTTCATTACATGGTGAATTATACAAGTTATCCACTTATATTTCCAGATTTCAACCAAAATAAATGTAAATTAAAATCTTGATAGAATAACTAATTAGTGAACTATTTTTAATCTGATCATTAATTTTTTTTTACATTTTTTTGTCTGGGGCTTATAACGTCGCACTGTTCTGCAGCGGGGCTTATGGCGACGGTTGAATGATTATGATGATGATTGTTATATGATGATGAAGAGTAGGAAATGATGGAAGGTGGGAAGGAGGCGGTCGTGGCCTATTGGTAGGGTACCTTTCCAGCATTTGCCTGTTGACTGAGGGAATACCACGAAAAAAAACCCGGGCCTCCGGAATACAAGTTCAGAGCGTTAACCACTCACCCAACCTGTTCCGTATGATTTAAATTAAATTTGTACAAATTGTAATGGAATGATGAGTCGTATGGTATTGGCTGCAATAAACAATGTATAGAAACATCGTGATACAGTGATATAAGTTTTGTGGGAAAATTGGCCTGATCCGTTACTTCGTTTGACGTTAGATGCGGAAAACAAAAACATACAAAAAAACCAGGAGATTCGAGCCGTACATTTCAAGTAGAGACGCTCGCTCCGCTCGCTTGATTATTTAGCCTCCTTATTTAGAACTAGAATTTATTGACCTCGAATAAAGTAATCTATATATAACTTTATTAGAGTTCAATAAATGAATTATGTGATTATGTGAGAGATGTTTGCAAATAGAGATGTTTTTGAGACACATATTCTATTTCTCTTGGCAGGCGCATAGAAAGAGGGGGGGGGGGGGGGAATGGGGGAAAAAATCCTCCCCTTCTGATTCAATTCCCCGCCCCACGTTCTTATACATTCATATGTCAAGATAAAATTTGTTTAAAAAGTGTTAAAATTGCGTAGAAATGCACCAATTCATGCCGAAACTCCCAATTTTTACGGGGGTGTGCGCCCCCAGCCCCCATTGTCTTCGTAGACATTAGTATCTCCAGCTCAAGTTCTTTTACAATATTGCCCCCCCCCCCCCTTGCAAATTTAGTTCCTACGCGCCGTTTTCTCGGAGTACTTTATATAGTCGGGCGTTAGCTCGACGCTGCCAACCACCGCTTTAATATCAATAGTTACCAAGCTAGAGCAGACTGAGTTTCCATAAATGCTTTCAGTGATTTTATCGAATTTTCGCATTGAGCTTTCTTAGCAGCAATGGGATAAATGACTACTTAACCTGTTGTATCTCGAAAACTGATTGATATTGTATCAACAATCGGAGAATAAGGGGATATTATTCTAAGTAACGTGGGACATGTATTTTAGGGATAAATAACGTTTGCATGAAGGTGCGGGAACTTACTTTAACAATAAATCATTGTTGAACGTGGTTTAAAAATTTAGGCGCCATTTACAAAAACAATTGTGTAAAAAAATGATTTCGAGTTAGGTACACTCAAAAAAATCTATATATATATATATATCTATATAAATAAAATAAAATGTCTAAAGTAAAATATAATTAGTAATGTAAAGGTGAGGGAGTCATAGTCTGCAATTTGTGACGTATTTCCTCCAAAAAATTTAAAAAATGTGTTCCAAAAAATGTGTTATGAGGAGTAAGTCGTCAATCCACGATTTGAAAGAGAAGATTATTTCTTAGACTTCAGATTATTTTTAGAAGGCGGAGAAATAAAAATTATACACGAACTGGAAAACGTTAAAATTTTATTTCTATACCCATAAAAAAGTGTCAATGTGGGATACATTTTCAATGTTGTGTTTTGCTAGAAATGAGATATTGAAATTTGGGGATTAGCAAAAATAATTACTATTTGTCTCGTATGAGTGGAAAAACAAGAGGTTAACAACTCGCCATTTTAGTGTAGGTAAACCTGAATTATGTATTTTTGTATTTTGTATTTTATTTTTGTCTATGCTTTTTTTATTCATTTAGGCCCGGAATAACCAAAGTTAAATTGTGCTAGATTAACTAAATTTTGGATTAAATTCAATTGTTTCACTTATTTTGAGGTATCTGATTGGCTGTGCCGCCAATTTAGTCCAATATTTAGTTAATCCGGCTCAGATTAACTTTGGTTAACCCTTATATAATTTTTTATTTCGTCTGATTTTTTCTTCTTTTATTTGTATTATTTTTACTTTTTGATTTTCTTGATTTTCAAAAGATATATTGAGGAAACAAGGAAATAAACGAGTATAGAAACACATTATAGAAACTTCTTTATTTGTATGGATATATTCAAGATTAAAATTAAATTATTATTTATAATTGGTATTTTAGACTTGGTCTCAAGAGACACTTTCCAGCTCTAGACTGTCGCTTGACTTTCATCAACATAACTGACGTCACATTACAGCTGATGCTCGCAAATGAAGGGATACTTAACCCAGATTGGATTATCATGGAACTCCCCGGACGTGCGAAATCCCAGAACATAGTCATAGCCGGCATCTTTCCCCGGTCTTCCAGAGTACCATCGTGCATAGCTAGTTATGTTCAAAGGGCCCCCTGAAAACACGAAGCAAATACGTGTCTTTGATGAAGTACTTGGAAAACGCTCGAAGCAATGCGTTAATGAGCGAGCACCGATACGTGCAATACATGCGGCTCATTGTCACTTTGATAAGCATGTACACTCAAACCCCTCAAACCAATAAAAATCGGTACTCTAAAAGAAAAGGGTTGGCTGATTAAGGTTTGATGGCATCTCTAGTATGTGGGCTCTTATTTCATTGATAATAACAAGGATTGATTGTCAAGGAACCTTACCAGCAACCATATCCTTTTTTTTCGAGTACCAATTTTTATTGGTTTGATTGAGATTAATTCAAATGCAGTGATGATGTGTGAACTCATTGGCAGTGGGTCCCTTCTACCTCGGAGGTACAGAAATCATTACATAATAATATACATTTACATAATACCGGGTGGCTATAATATCACTACAATATCGAAACTATTTAAGGTATGGTTCTGAAATTTTTACCCATTTTAGAAAACATAGTCAATATTTATAATGTGAGAGTTCATACTTTGTATAGAATAGGAAAGAAGTAAAAAATGATTGAAGTAACAGACAGTTGAACAGAATAATCCAGATAAATTGACGGGTTTGAAGAATGATTTGGAATGGGAATTATGTGAATTTATGTTGTTTGGTCCAATATTTTCTTTGTGGACTATGCGCAAACGATGTTTCCATTGTAATATAGATTTCTAAATCTGTGATACCGAAATTAGTGGCCACGATCTTTTATTTTTGTGTGAAGATTTTTTGTGTGCTGTAGAAGTTTGGTTATAAAGTTCTCTAACGCTGGTATAAACTGTATTTCAGCGTCATAATTCAAATGGCTGTAACAAAAAATCTGATAATGTGTTGCACATTTGTGTGGTAATGTGTGCACATTTGCTCACATTACATTTTCATATGTTTTCATTTTCAATAATGTGTGAAAGCTCTTTAGGTATCTCGTATGGTTCTCCGAAGTGACCTCTCAAACAGGTGCTTATTTTGCGCCACTCGGTATGTTTAGGTAGTACCATAGCCAACTGACATTCGTGGATGAGAAGTACTGGTACACTCGGCACAACAATAACTGTTTGGCGAAGAAATTTGAATAACTGTTGGTCATGTTCCATACCAATCAACGCTTGTTATTGCTGTTACTGTTATTGTCTTGTTGTAAGGAGATCACTTGTACTGGCTATACTTCTGATGGTGCGATCTAACATTTTTCAGTCAATCAGATCTGTTGAGCGATCAATTTTAGTTGTGCCAAGTGTATAATGAATAAACACCACCACCCACCTAGCACTGTCTCCCATGTTGTACCCAGCAATGGTTTGTAAACTCCAAGCCAGGCCCAAGTTGAACCACTAGCGCCAGGAATAGTGCCTAGTTGCCGAGCAAACAGCTTCTTGAAGATCTCCAACTCCGCGTTAGAGTCTAGGATCATAAGATGGCTGCCCTCTTCTGCGCATGCGGCTCGTGCTTCTGTCCAGGATACAGGCGTGAGATGGAATTTGTAATGACCTTGACCAGGGACCAGCTCGTAGTCGGCTCTGGAGAACACAGATGGCTCTGGAGTAGTAGTGATGGAGGCTGAAATACATGGGAAAGGAAATCCATGAAATCTACAGTTCGTTTTTCCTATGTTTGAACTCTCTACAGACCGAGACACCGTCAGTTGTTCTGTTAGGCCGAGAAAGACAACATTGCAAGGTGAGCGCGCAATGAAGTCTTTCACGGCCTAGCAGAACAACTGACTGTGGCTCCATCTGGTGAGAGTTCATAAAGTTCATTAAAAAAAAACTGTAGTGTGATACTTTTTGTGGATATTAGGACTGTTTGTTTGTCTCCACTTTTTGCCAACCACTATCTTCAATTGTACCCAAATGGTAAAGCAGTTCACAATATCATTGCAGTTTTGAACTACTTAACCATTTTGGTGGAGAAATTGCTGAAAAGTGGTGACAGGCGAACAAAACCTATTATGTTTCCTATTCGAGAAAACACTATTGTATACACTATTGTATAAGTAGGTACCTAAAAATATCTGCTGTTTGTTATGGCATCAAAAGTAAATTTATAACTAAATATAAATTAAAATTGTTTCTCCTGTTTCACGTCACTTGAAAACACGAACTTTCTAAACAAATAAGTGAATTGATAAACTTTCCAGTAGCACCTAGACACTTTCCTCTCCATCACGTATCGTGGAAAAATGTGTCGATCATCCCTACGCTTATACCATCCCGCCATACAACGGAGCGCTGGTATACCACTGTACGATCTCCGTTGTATGGCGGGAGGGTATAAGCGTAGGGATGATCGACACATTTTTCCAAAGCTGTACTTGCGCGATTAGGGCACTAGTCAAACTATCTCCCGCTTAGATGGCGCCACTACCGCATTTGTCTACTCACAACTAATACTCGCGAAACACTATTTTGACGGGCTTAAGAAGATGTACTTAATGTTTAGCTGGTAATCGGACAGTTTACCGACGGACACTATACCGAAAATTAGGGGCGGACTTTTTACCGATACTTCCCGTACAACCATGCTATTTTTTATGTACAACTTAGCCGTCGTAGGTTGTTTGTTACATGATGAATACACAAACATCAGCTTGATTAATACCTGGATAAAATATAAATACCTGACTTGATGCCTGGAGGTCTGACACCTTGAAAGTCTGCCGATTTCAAGGTCTGACCAATGAACGTGAGGCTGACTTCCAGGGCTGTTTTGTCGGCGCCACATTTGAATGTCCTGGGTTCCACTTGCACCGCCCAAGTGTGCGCCTGCGCAGTGCTGCTCTGCTCCTCACTGCGACGCAGCACCACCTGAGTCAATGCAGAGACTTCACTCTTACTTCACCTTCACCTCTCAGACTTCACCTGAGTCAATGCAGAGACTTTACTCTTATCACAAATATCAAACTAGCAAAGATTGAACAGTACAATAAAGAAACCAAGAAGCACCCACGTTCCATTTTTTTATACTGTTTTTTTTCTGACTAAATCCCAAAGTCCACATAGTTGCACAAAGATTAAGACAACTGTTGGCAAATTTCATACTCGAAACTGAAGCGTGGCTTTTGGGTACTTCTTGTTTTGTAGGGCAACTAATAGGTACAAGTTGGCAGCAATATCGTTGTTCTTCGTCGAAGGTTGCGGCTTTGAGAACCATTTATACATACCAAGTTACATTTGCTAATTTTAGCTATGCATATTGAAACTAAGTCGTTTCTCTAATGCCCATTATTATTTATGTGTATTATTTAATAACAAAGCAATAAAGAATCTGATAGGTGGAATTTAGGACTTAGGAGTTTGATTGTGTCACTCAGAAGTGAATTTTAGTTTCAACAAAATCATTCGTGGATTTCTATCCAGAATATTATTTTATACTGAGAGTTAGAAACTTATGAATAGCACTTTGTTTATCTTTATTATATTCAAATAGGTAAATATCGTTTTAGCTCACTGCAATTAATTATGTATATAAACACAGGTTTCTGCATGCCTTCTATGCTAATATATAGAACATTGAGTTTATCTAGCTCCACGTTTATATTATATATCTAATGCGTCAAGTATATGCACTCTTGGTTGTTTGATACAACCGGTTGACTCTGGGTAAAAATTTTCGCTGGCTCTCAATTTAAAAATGTCCTGGAACGATTTAAGCAGTAAATTGTTGCACCTACTTCAGAGATCCAGCTCCCCGTGAGATTGCGCGCGCCGTTCAACACCACCGAGATAGCTTGAGTTCGATCCTCGACGCACTCCGAGCCCGCCTGGCTTCGAACCAACGGCATCCAGACGCCGAGGAGCACGACTACAAGCTGGAGAAACATGGCGCACTTTGATGTCAGAGGCGGGCTGGTGTCACGTTATATACCACAGCTGGGGGAGTGGGGGAACAAGGCGGGTGTCACGTTTTATACCACAGCTAGGGGAGTGGGGGAACAAGGCCGGTGTCACGTTATATACCACAGCTGGGGGAGTGGGGGAACAAGGCCGGTGTCACGTTATATACCACAGCTGGGGAGTGGGGGAACAAGGCCGGTGTCACGTTATATACCACAGCTGGGGGAGTGGGGGAACAAGGCTGGTGTCACGTTATATACCACAGCTGGGGGAGTGGGGGAACAAGGCTGGTGTCACGTTATATACCACAGCTGGGGGAGTGGGGGAACATGGCGGTGTCACGTTATATACCACAGCTGGGGGAGTGGGAACTAGTTCTGACTTTGGTTGCGGTTTTCGAAGGATTGGTACAAATAATTCATACTTGCATACTTCATATAGAATAATGTATAGTACAATGTTTAGTTATCTTTGATTGAGTGGAACGTGTTTGCTTGGAAATGTTAGACGTATCGGTGCTCGCTCATCAACGCGTTACACGGGGATGCAGTGGGACCAGTGCGGGCAAGGAGCTTCTTTTTTGGACACGGACAGGGCAGGGCGCACCTTATGCCATCCTTGTCAAAATCCATTAAATTCATCCACTCATTTTTATTCCTTAAAATTACAAATAAATTGCATCTTAACTTTTGTCACTAGAGAATTTAAAAATCTCCTATTAAATATCTGCCCAAAATATGTAAAATCATCACTAAAATATGTAATTTTCCTAAAAATTCCCGACGGTGACAAATGGGGAGGCATTGCCCCTCACCCCCCCCCCCCCCCCCAACCCCGCGGGCTCGTGATTATTACGGATTAGGTTCGTTTTCGACGCCCTGGAACTTCCTGCACCCCTGGCGTTACACTGAGCGTTTTCCTAGCAATAATTTTGTTTGGTTTATGGAATCAATTATACATGTTGACTTTACATAGAAGATAAAGAACTGTTTGAGTCAGGAAACCGTTCCCAAAAAGGAAGTTTCAGGTTTTAAGGCTGAGTCGAGTTAAAAATAAGTAAAAAGGCACGAACAGGAAGGTCGGTTTTCCTGTCATGTGGTTTCGTTAACAGGTGTGAGTTTTTCTTGTAATTTCATAATTCTGCCTCAAAGGAAGGTGAATTTATTCTGCCTCAATTACTTATTGACAATACGCTAGTAGAAAGTCTTCTATGTGTCTCCATGAAGTAATAAATGCAGAACAAAACACATTACAGTTTGACGATAAAACGTTAACTTCGATATTCATGAACGAAACATGAAGGTAATGAAACATTGAGAGCCATGCCGCCCGATACTCCAGTTTTGTTTCAATGAAACATTGAGAGCCATGCCGCCCGATACTCCAGTTTTGTTTCAATGAAACATTGAGAGCCATGCCGCCCGATACTCCAGTTTTGTTTCAGGTCACTTTTGGTTAGGGCAAGACATAATTTTGTATTAATGTATTTGGGTACCACTCAATGACCTATTACACTACTACTTATGGTTATTAGAAATAACTGTATGTGGGGACATAACCTTTTTCTTTGACTATCAAGAAAGAAAATTATTCTAGTAGCAACAATTGTTGGTGATATTTGAGGCTTAGTTCATCCAAACATTCTACGTACCTATAGTCGTTCATAATTTATTTCTTATAATTTCCAAACAATCTTAAAGCTCCAGACCGAATTGACTGATAATTTGTTTAATCTATAAAATATTGGTCTAGGGAATATGCAATGTTTTAATAAGGTTAAAATTCTGTATTTCAAAATAACGGAATATATGTTGGTTAAACACACTATTTTCATTCTCAAAAGTGTATTATTTTTATTCATAAATGTGAAATTTAAATGCAGTGGACATTTTGGAGGGAAAAAGCCATCCCGGCGTGTGATGTCATATTTTATTGTAACATGGCAACATCATCATTGTTGATAAAAATTACATCATCTGCCGTGATGGCGTTTTACCGCCAAAAAATACACTGATTTTGAATTTCATATTTATGAATGAAACTTACACCTTTTAGTGTCAAAATAGTTTGATTTACCAACAAAAATTTTGTTATTATGAATTATGGTTTTTAATAAATTCGTGCATAATTCCCTATTGCCATACAGTTGAACTGAGACTGGACATGTCCAGAGAATAGTTTAATGACATTAGCGTGTTTTGTTGTGTGTTGGGGGGGGGGGGGGGGGGACTGAAATTCCAGTTCCGCCACTGACTTGAGTGTGTGTCAAGTCGATTAATTGATCGGTGACATTGTCAACACGTCCAGCAGTGAAACAATGAATTCTCTACCCCTGGGTAATAAGAGTAAGATTAAAGGGTAATGCCGAGACTTCTTAATATTCTGGTTCTACCAAGAACTTCTTGTTGTTCGCACTGTTCTGTTAATAGGCTTATGTCATGATATTGTAATTATGGCATGATCATGAATGAATGTAAGTAGAAGATGAAGAATAGGCTAGGATAAAAAAATCTCGCCGAAGAAATAAAATAATATACATATTCCTTGTTTATCTCATAATCAAACGAAACATATTTTTCAACGCAAGCCATTAGCGATGTCCTTATAAAAGTATAGAAACACAAGTTCACAGCTCAATTCGGCTGCACTCTAAGGTAAACATTGGGGATAATATTTCGTAAATATTGTTATAACTTTTGAACCATTCAAATTATGAAAAATTATCAATCAATTGACTTTATCAATAAAAACAGTTCCTACCAAATAATAATAATCTTTCTCCCGGTTCCAAGAATTGAGTCGGGGGGTGGGTATGGCCACCTAGGGTAGGTAGGGTGGGTAGGGCCTCGGACTCCTGAGCTAGCCAAGCTTGGCTCTTACGAAATATGAAGAAAAATAATATTGACTTTTTTCGGTCGAATTACCTTACCTTCGTGCGCTGAAGCTCCATAAAAACGCACGCCCAGCTCTGAGTCGCAGCGACTGTAAGGCAGTTCTTTAGAATGATTATGTAAATAACCACTACCAATCCCAATGCTGCATAGTAATCCCATCGATTATAACTTCAAATTACATGATTGTGTTCTTTGCGTTTCCTTGTTGTAGTGAACAATTATTTTAATCAGCTTTTGCCGTCTCATGGGTATAATTGTATGCTCTTTGCGGCACATTACATTAACAAATTAGTATTCAACTTTTGATACAACTCTAGTTCTTGGGGTGGAGCATATTTCATGTCAGTTTATCATAAGAAAGCTGACGAGCAACATGTTCTTCATGCTATGTTCTTCAGGTAGTGGCGGCGTGGAATGGTAAAAGTCTTGGTAAGTATTGATATACTCTTAATTATACTTAAAGGATATGCCACCACACTATACAAACTTTTGACTCATTATCCTTCTATCGGCCTTAGAATATATTATAATGGCAAGACAACAAATACAAACAAGTATAGATTATCATTAAATAATTATATAAATGTATGCATAGTATTTAATTTATAATTATAAATACCGGGTGGCCCAATAAAAACGCACTATTGGGAAGACATTAATGTGACAAAACTTCTGCACAAATCAGGCTGAAATTTTCACTTAATATAAAAAACATACTAAGGTTTGATGTTTGAAAGTTTGAAGAACATAACTTTTGTGGGAAAAACGTTACAGCTGTTAGAATTTGGTTATTGTAAAATTGAATATACGACGCTTAAATGTCAATCATCTGGTCAATGTCTAGAGGAGCCACAACGAGGTCCGCATGATGCCCGCCTCCACCATCCCCGTGAGCCTGGACAACGACGTCCTCTACTCGCGAGAGAAGAGTCCGTGCCGTAGCGCCACCCCCGGCGCCAAGCAACAAGGACAACACAATATGTTGGCGCCACTCAAGCCGCTCTGGGTGGCGCTGAGGTTTCTCGGCTTCTTTCCAGTACACAACAAGCAGGGAGGTAGAAACAATTAATGTGTACAATTGCTAAAGAATACGGCATACTTTTAGAGCTGTAAAAGTGAACTTGAATATTTAAGGTGAAATAGTGACATTAGATGATGCTGTTTTTGAAATTCTGTTTGGGATCGATTGCAAACTAAGCAATGTAACAATGAATTGTTACATCATGATTTATAAGTATTAGGTGGCTCATCCAATCGGGCATTGTCTCAGATTTTCATAATTTTTTGTCTACTTATTATTGATAATTATGCCATACACAATCCCAGAAAAAAATTAAACACTTCTCGTGTCTATAGTTTCTGAGATAAATTGGGTTTTCTTCCCCAAGAAAACCCACTTTGAACAAAATACTTATTTTATGATAGATAGTTATACATTCTTTAAGGGAAAAAATTGAAAACAATACCAACGTGTGCTATTTTAAAAGTAACAAACCAAAAACGAAATGATTTTGTACAATCTCGGAAGGCAATAAAATAAATATTTTGGAATGTTCGATCGGTTGAGCCTTGTTAATTGGGGATGGACTTTGTAAAATGTATTGAGTTTTGTTTTCGAAACTCAAGATTTCGCAGTTTTCGAAGTTTCAAACAAAGTAGATCCCTTGTACACTTTTTCGAAATTTGAATTTAATTAGATCACAAGCGTGGGTTTTAAATCCTTAGTTAATAATGGAGCAATTCCTATTAGAAAGACACGCACATGCGTACACCCACTTCCAAGAGTTCCTATACCGATTTCACAACTACAACATGGGTATTTGGCTGGCTTCTTTTGACGCTGACCCTACATCACAATTGATCACTTTTTAAGTGCTAGTGACACGTAAACCTTTTACAATATACGCCTAATTCAGCCAATTACATTGTGATAAATTACTTAATGAGCAATTTATATTCACTCTTATATGTCTTGATAAAACTTACCCCCAATCGCGACTATCAGTCGTACACATGCGTAGTACCTATACGTTTCCTAAAATATTGATTTTTGTATAGGTACATAGGGGTGATTTGCAAGACTGGTTTTATCTCTGGCTTTTATCACAACATGACGGGGCGGCTGTACCCGTGCGCGAACGAGCACTAATGCGCGGACAGTAAATTTTCAATTTGGAATTAAGAAATAAGATGCTCATTCATTGTTTGAAGATTTCCTATGCCTTATTAAGATAAGATACATAATTTAAGGTCGGTCATATATTTTTCCCGCCAAAAGTCGTTTTGGAGCGGTTTTAGAGGGAAATACGAAATATAAATTGCTATATTTGGCGAACGGTTATGAATATCGAAAAAGCAAGAAAGGCATGACATTGTATTGAACCTTTATCTACATTTTCATCGCTTACTGTCACTTTGCTCCTACTATGTAGTCAGCATTTGTCGGGCACAAAAACGCTCCGTGCGAGCGACGGACGAGAAACGGAGCGTTTTCGTGCTCGACTAATTCTGACCACATAGTAGGAGCAAAGTTATGACAGTAAGCGATGAAAATGTAGATAAAGGTTCAATACAATGTCATGCCTTTCTTGCTTTTTCGATATTCATAACCGTTTGTCAAACATAACAATTTATATTTCGTATTTCCCTCTAAAACCGCTCCAAAACTACTTTTGGCGGGAAAAAAATTGATGACCGCATTTGAATTTTTTCTATACACTAGGAAAACGCTCTGTGTAACGCGTTGATGAGCGAGCACGGATACGCGCAACACCTCGAACCGAAATTCTGTAATTTCGTCACAGACTTGTATAAAAATATCCAAAAACTCCTTAAATATTGGCCCAAATAACTATGCAAAGTTTTAAGTTGATCGATTGATCAACTTTATGATTGAACGGTTCCGTGTTAATTTTCAAAAATCACAAAATCTCCTTCAAAAAATATATACATGGGACCACTCATATGATATAAGTGTGTGTACACAATATCAAATCGAGTGTTGAACGGTCATTATCAGTTTCATATTATGCGTTTGAAAGTTTCTACTCTAACTACCTTGCCTTGTACTGAAGATTCGAAGTCGCCATGAATTTGACAGCCAACACGCAAAATGTCCCTAAAATGACAAAAACTTTTGAAAATAACGACAGATTAGACTGAAAATTGGCAAAAATACCTTAAATGTTGGTACCAATGACCATGCGAAGTTTTTAGTTGGTCGGTCAATCGGTTCTAGTTTAAATGTCAAAAATCACAGGAAAAATGGTTTCAAATTTGAACCAATGGGAGGATTTGGCTGAAAATTTTTATGATTGGGTACAATGTTGGTTGCAATGACTTTGCTAAATTTCAAATTGATTGAACCAACCAATCGAAAGATAATTTTTCTAAAACTTGAACCAATCACAGGAGCCCGTTCAAAAACGATCCCAGGGACCGCATAGATTACGTTAACATATGTGCAAAGTTTCAGATCGATTGAATTTGCGGTTTAACCTGGGCTGTGCGGACAAAAAAACAAAAAAACAAAAAAACAAAAAAACACACAGAGAAAGTGCCATAAGAGTACCGTGGTGACGCTCGCTACGCTCGCTCAATAAGTAGCGTATAGGAAACCTTGAAACAATAAAAATACATATTATTTCCCAATTCCAAGCATTTAAAATTAGAGCGTCCGCGCACTGGTATACCGGCACGCTACTCATAGACTGGTCTGATATTAATACCTCAATTTCTTTTCCCTAAAGGTCGTCGGTTCGAGTTCACTCTACTCTCTCCCTCCATGTGCTACTCTGTCTTCTTCTACCTCACATTCAACATCTACTCCTTCTTCGTCACTCAACATCGCTTCAACATTCTGCTGCAACACTTGGACGGCAACTTCAACGCCTCCATCTTCCACTACATGTGTGTGTTGTATTGTCTGCCCGCGTGGTGCATGCCGGTGTTGCATTGGATGCAGGCCGGTGCAGTGGCCAAGTACATCAACCAATGGCACTCTCTGGAGGTACTTAGTATGTACAATGAATTGCATAATGTATAGTATAATTTGCTGTGAGAAATGAACGGAAGAAACTAATTGATTCAATTGATATGATAATAATATTATCCCTTGTATCAATTACCCTCTCTATAAGAGTTATTTCGGCATAATTTCACTAAATCATTTTTAATAAACTTTCACAGCGAAAGACTGCCAAGAATAATCATTATTTGTCACGTTCAAAACATGCGTGGCTTGATTCTAATATCAAATTGTTTTCTCAAAAGTATTTAGTGAAATATTTGACTGTTACCTACTCGGTAAGGCACCCAGCGATAAACCAAATTGACAATTTTGAGCAAAAATCAAGCAATTATTATTGCCTACTACTTAAAAAAAATATCTAATAATTTCGTTGGATCATTTCGTTTCCCATCGCCCCCAACAAAATGGCTGCATTGAGCAGCAGAATCGATCTCTCTTGCCCCACTTGTGAGTATCAATACCATTTTCAGACGAGCTACTTCGCAGCGACCTCCACCGTCTACCCTTACAACCACCGACAAAGGCGTCAAGTGTGGCTTATCTCGCTGTTCATCCCCGCGTCAACCGCGGCGTTGGTTGTGACGGGTTTCCTTCTCCTAGACGCATTCGTCGTCTGGGAGGCCTTCTCTTTCTTCTGCACTCTCACTGCAATCAGGTTCCACTCTGCCGTGTGGTTCTTTGTCTGTCAGTCGCTCGGAGACGTTGCCACTTGCATCGCAGACTCTCTGGAAATAGAGGTAAGAGGTTTGGGCAGCACAATGACATGGTATACTCACTGCCATCAGGTTCCACTCTGCCGTGTGGTTCTTTGTCTGTCAGTCGCTCGGAGACGTTGCCACTTGCATCGCAGACTCTCTGGAAATAGAGGTAAGAGGTTTGGGCAGCACAATGACATGGTATACTCACTGCCATCAGGTTCCACTCTGCCGTGTGGTTCTTTGTCTGTCAGTCGCTCGGAGACGTTGCCACTTGCATCGCAGACTCTCTGGAAATAGAGGTAAGAGGTTTGGGCAGCACAATGACATGGTATACTCACTGCCATCAGGTTTCACTCTGCCGTGTGGTTCTTTGTCTGTCAGTCGCTCGGAGACGTTGCCACTTGCATCGCAGACTCTCTGGAAATAGAGGTAAGAGGTTTGGGCAGCACAATGACATGGTATACTCACTGCCATCAGGTTCCACTCTGCCGTGTGGTTCTTTGTCTGTCAGTCGCTCGGAGACGTTGCCACTTGCATCGCAGACTCTCTGGAAATAGAGGTAAGAGGTTTGGGCAGCACAATGACATGGTATACTCACTGCCATCAGGTTCCACTCTTCCGTGTGGTTCTTTGTCTGTCAGTCGCTCGGAGACGTTGCCACTTGCATCGCAGACTCTCTGGAAATAGAGGTAAGAGGTTTGGGCAGCACAATGACATGGTATACTCACTGCCATCAGGTTCCACTCTGCCGTGTGGTTCTTTGTCTGTCAGTCGCTCGGAGACGTTGCCACTTGCATCGCAGACTCTCTGGAAATAGAGGTAAGAGGTTTGGGCAGCACAATGACATGGTATACTCACTGCCATCAGGTTCCACTCTGCCGTGTGGTTCTTTGTCTGTCAGTCGCTCGGAGACGTTGCCACTTGCATCGCAGACTCTCTGGAAATGGAGGTAAGAGGTTTGGGCAGCACAATGACATGGTATACTCACTGCCATCAGGTTCCACTCTGCCGTGTGGTTCTTTGTCTGTCAGTCGCTCGGAGACGTTGCCACTTGCATCGCAGACTCTCTGGAAATAGAGGTAAGAGGTTTGGGCAGCACAATGACATGGTATACTCACTGCCATCAGGTTCCACTCTGCCGTGTGGTTCTTTGTCTGTCAGTCGCTCGGAGACGTTGCCACTTGCATCGCAGACTCTCTGGAAATGGAGGTAAGAGGTTTGGGCAGCACAATGACATGGTATACTCACTGCCATCAGGTTCCACTCTTCCGTGTGGTTCTATGTGTGTCAGTCGCTCGGAGACGTTGCCACTTGCATCGCAGACTCTCTGGAAATGGAGGTAAGAGGTTTGGGCAGCACAATGACATGGTATACTCACTGCCATCAGGTTCCACTCTGCCGTGTGGTTCTTTGTCTGTCAGTCGCTCGGAGACGTTGCCACTTGCATCGCAGACTCTCTGGAAATAGAGGTAAGAGGTTTGGGCAGCACAATGACATGGTATACTCACTGCCATCAGGTTCCACTCTGCCGTGTGGTTCTTTGTCTGTCAGTCGCTCGGAGACGTTGCCACTTGCATCGCAGACTCTCTGGAAATGGAGGTAAGAGGTTTGGGCAGCACAATGACATGGTATACTCACTGCCATCAGGTTCCACTCTGCCGTGTGGTTCTTTGTCTGTCAGTCGCTCGGAGACGTTGCCACTTGCATCGCAGACTCTCTGGAAATAGAGGTAAGAGGTTTGGGCAGCACAATGACATGGTATACTCACTGCCATCAGGTTCCACTCTGCCGTGTGGTTCTTTGTCTGTCAGTCGCTCGGAGACGTTGCCACTTGCATCGCAGACTCTCTGGAAATGGAGGTAAGAGGTTTGGGCAGCACAATGACATGGTATACACACTGCCATCAGGTTCCACTCTTCCGTGTGGTTCTATGTGTGTCAGTCGCTCGGAGACGTTGCCACTTGCATCGCAGACTCTCTGGAAATGGAGGTAAGAGGTTTGGGCAGCACAATGACATGGTATACTCACTGCCATCAGGTTCCACTCTTCCGTGTGGTTCTATGTGTGTCAGTCACTGGGAGACGTTGCCACTTGCATCGCAGACTCTCTGGAAATGGAGGTAAGAGGTTTGGGCAGCCAGCGTCATGATACCATTTAGTGAGGATCTATACTCAAGAATGGCACTTGTGCTTTTGAACTGTCCTGGTCAAACCATCGAACTTATTAGATCTATGAAATTTTACTAAAACGAAGAGCGGTCACATGAAGTATTTCAAGTCCTTTGATTCGTTGAAATTTGAAAATAAACCCGTTGACCGATCAGCTTCAAAACTTGCGTGGTCATTGGGAAGACTTTAGGAGTTTGTGATTGTTTTTAGACCAAGTCAAGAACTTCATTGAGCGAGCGTAGCGAGCGTCACCACGGTACTCTTATGGCACTTTCTCTGTGTGTTTTTTTTTTTTTTTTTTTTTTGCCTGCACTGCCCAGGTCAAACCGCACAACCAATCGATCTGAAATTTTGTACACATACTAACGTAATCTATGCGATCCCTGGGATATTTTCTGAACGAGATCCTGTGATTGGTTCAAATTTTATAAAAATTATCTTTCGATTGGTTGGCTCGATCAATTTGAAATTTAGCAAAGTCATTGCAACCAACATTTTACCCAATCATAAAAAATTTCAGCAAAATCCTCCAATTGGTTCAAATTTGAAACCATTTTTCCTGTGATTTTTGAAATTTAAACTGGAACCGATTGACCGACCAAATAAAAACTTCGCATGGTCATTGGTACCAACATTTGTGGTATTTTTGCCAATTTTCCCTCTAATCTGTCGTTATTTTCAAAAGTTTTTGTCATTTTGTCATTTTGCGTGTTGGCTGTCAAATTCACGGCGACTTCGAATCTACAGTTCAAGGCAAGGTAGTTAGAGCAGAAAGTTTTAAACGATATGAAACTAATAATGACCGTTCAACAGATTGATCTGATATTGTGTACACACACTACATATCATCATATGGGTGGTCCCAGGTATATTTTTTGAACGAGATCCTGTGATTTTCGAAAATTAACAAGGAACCGTTCAATCATAAAGGTTTAATCGATCAACTTAAAACTTAGCAGGGATTGGCACCAATATTTTTGGAGATTTTGGTGATTTTTATACAAGTCTGTGACGAAACTAAAGAATTGTTGGCTTTTAATGACATTCGATAGACATAATTTCGGTTCGAGGTGTTGCGTGTATCCGTGCTCGCTCATCAACGCGTTTCACAGAGCGTTTTCCTAGTTATGTTTAATGACATTCTACGATTGCTATGCATTGTCAAAATGTGTTGAAGGAAATCTCATACAAACATTCACTGCTCCTGTGACACATTTGAGTGGGTTGTCTACCCAGCTTTCCCAAGGTCTGTAAAGAGCAGTAACTTTCACACAATACGAAAGCTCGCTCATCAACGCGTTAAGCAGAGCGTTTTCCTTCTATTTATTATGATATTACCAAGAATCTACAAGCAGCATGGAAGTGATTTATATGGAACGACTAAAGAGACTAGACCTACACTTCCCCCTCCCCACCAGTGGGAAGAGCGTCAACTTCCAATGCTGCCAATGCTAATTCTTGAAGAACAAATCAGTCCGTCTGAGTTACTACCATCAGCGCCATCTTCCACGTGACAATGGAAGTAAATGAACAGTCGATGGCTCAGTCGATACATTATCGTCAATATCCGGATAGTAAACGCATTCAATACGCAAAATGTATTTAAAAATACATTTGTTTATGCATTTGTATATTTATTGATAAATATATACGTATATATTTATATAAATATTTACATATTTAGATTATACGAAATGAATAGTTCTCTCAGATCCCACCACCACAGCGTTTCTGGAGCGCTGCGGTTCGTAACTCAGATTTTAGAACGATTCGTATTGGCCATTTTCAGACCGCGAAAATCTGGAAGTTGACGCTCTTTACGTGTGGTGAGGCGGGGGAAGTGTAGGTCTAGTCTCTTTAGGAACGACCCTACTCTCCCTGTGGCAAGCTCCGTGCTCAACCGGTCATGTAGTGTACTACTTGTTCACAGCTGCACGCTACAGACCCGCACCGACTGAGCCAGCGTGTGCGACGCTACTGCTCCCTGTGGCGAGATCTGTCCCGCCTCGTGTGCTCTACCGGTCATGTCTTGTACTACACACTCGGCTTCGTCCTCGTGCTCTGGTTCACGATCTTGGTACTGACGATGTACGGAGTCATCTCAAATGGCATTGTAAACATGACATCCCCGAGGTCGATCGCGTTGTCACTGTGTTCTGCGCATGAGTTCATCATCCTCTGGACCATTGTGTATTCAGCTCAGAAAGCGACAAACAAAGTGAGTGTTTTACACTTTCGACCGATAACATTCAACATTTGTTTTCTTCATTTTTTATTGAGTAGCTTAAGTATCGGTGAATTTTAAATTTGTATATTGAATGAATTACTTCCTTATTGGTTTGCTTACTTAGTGTTCAGAGGACTACACCGGCAATTCTGGCAAAATTCTGACAATTTAGACGTGGGTTCCAGGACCCTTACCTTATATCGCCAAATTGCAGTAGCACCGTGTTACTCTAGCACAACTTTTGTTTTAAAAGTTTTAGCCATAAGAGCTAACATTGTCGCCATGGCAAATAGCCGATCGTGCTACAGTAACACGGTGCTACTGAAAAATTGGCTATATTAGATAAGGGTCCAGTGTACTTTAGGTTCGTTCTTTCACCTCAAGTGAAGCTACCCTGAAATAATTGACCAAAAGGCTTGAGTTGGTGTAGAATTTTCCTCACAAAACGATTGGCGATTGGTGTACTTGTCATTAGTGTAGAGCGAACGAACATATCTGTTAACAGGGGCGTAGGAAGGAGGGGATTGAAGGGATTACTCCCCTCTAACCTAAAATTAGGTTTGGCGTCCCAAAATCACTTCGGTATAAATTGATTAAATTCTAAAACAAAACACAGCCGGATACCCTATTAACACTGAGGACTCGATCATGATCCAAAATCTCGATTGAGTTGTAAGAACGCAATCGAAATCTGAATCATGATCGAACTCAAGGTCAAACAAAAGAAATCATGAATTTTAAAAACGAAAACGTACAAATGCATGCTCTTATTGCATGTAACAAGCATAATAAAGTTTAACTTGAAGTTGCCTCCATTTTGATTTCGATTGTAATTGAACTGGATCATGATCGAATTCTCAGTGTGAACAGGGTTTGTGCATTTCAGAGCCCCAGAATCACTTTTCAATTGCTTAAACTCTAAAAAACGCCCTGCGGGGCTTGGCTACACCCCCAGCCCCCCAAAGGGTGCCGCAATCCCAACCCAATGAAAGTAGTTCCTACGCAGTTGCCTATTAATATTATAATTAATGTTTCCAGGTTGGTCCTGAGTTTCTTGAACGCCTCTCGACTTTCTACACCTCCGACACATCGGCTGCAAATGAGGTGAGGCATTAATATTACAAATCCACTTTTAACGAGAGCCACTGCGTTCGCTACTCCTGGTTTTCTTGTGTGCAGTTGCTCGAGTTCCAGAGGACCGTGACTGCTAATCTGCCCGTCATCAATCTAGGAGACTATGTGACAGTCAACAAGGCACTCTTCATATCGGTGAGTCACGTCATTTGACTCATGAGTGTATATTTGACACCTTAACTGTGTCAAGAATAATAATTAGAATAATTATTCAAGAATAATTTTCATGATTTTTACAGAATCCTCTGACAGGTTGTAAAATGAGGATTAATACAAGTCTACACTCTGCAATTACTACTTGAAGTATGGCCGTACCTAGGGACATTTAAAAAATAAATGTATTTTTGAAAGGAGAATAAATTTTATTTTTCATACGTAATATTTTTCGTTATCAGTGTAAGTTTGTTCAAAACTTTCAGATTCAACAACTTTCGTTCCATATATTGATATTGATTGAAATTTTTACACAATCGACCCTAATCTATTTTGAACATAATTTAAAATTTCCAGTTGGATATCATGCGTAGTTTTGAAGAAACAGCGTCCCGGCCTTTGGAAGTTTTCTGGACGCGCGCTATTTGAGCTCCGTATAATCAATTTTATGACAACCAAATTTGAACAGCTGTAACCAGGGTTGGGTAAGTATATGTATAAAACTTAATTATACGTGACATGTATAAAACGTACGTATAATACGTAAAAAAACGTATAAAACGTAAAAACCTAGAAAAACTAAACTTATCGCGAACTAATGTTACTAATAAACTAATGTTTGAATTTGGTGGTTCATATGTTTTTTCAAATGTTGGCACTACTAAAGCAACCCATACCACCGTGCATTAGGTTATTTGAGCGAGCGAATCGAGCGTCTCCTTTTTTGCTCTTTTGCCAGGGACCTCCGCTTTTTGTGTTCCGTACCGTTTTGCGTTATCCCCAATCGAGCTGAAATTTTGCACACAATATGTTCGGACCATCTCTGGGCGTTACCTACATACCTACTCTAAGTCTGATTATTTTAAAAATTTTAAAAAAATATCTTCCCATTGGTTGGTCCGATCAATTTGAAATTTTGCTAATTCATTGCATCCTACATTGACTAAAATCTGTCAAAGTTTCAGCTAAATGCTTAAATTGGTAAATAATATCTTCCGTTTGGCAAAATCAAAATGTTTCGATAAAAGTTCAAATTTTGCATGGTAATCAAGACCTACATTATCTAACATTTTGCACGTCATTTTAAGCCCAATCAGTCAAGTAGGTAATTACAGAATTATAGACATTTTATGAGTTTGAAATCGCTTAGAGTTTATCGAAAATTATCTTTTCAGTCTTTTCAGCATTTTCTCCACCAAAATGGCAAAGCAGTTTAAATAAAACTGCAATGATATTGTGGACTACTTTACCATTTGGGTAGAAGGTAACTTTGTGAAAATTGGTGACAGGCAAACAGACTTGTTATCTTTTGTTGTTACCTAGTTATCTTTTATCTTTTTGAGATAACTGTGTTCGGTAAGAGATGTTGCACGTTTCGGTGCTCGCTCATCAACTCGTTACACTGAGCGTTTTCCTAATGTGACAGCCTTCTTTGTGTACAAGTGCATTCTTACCTTCATTGTGTAGGTACCTTTATATTGTGGAATTTCAAGGGCTAACTGAGTGAGCTTGCTGGTTTTAATAAATTTGTAAACAAATTTAAATCATAACATGTATAAAACGTATAAAACGTCGACATATTATACCTACGTATTATACAGTATTATACATACGTAATATACGTGTTTTATACGGGACGTATTATACCTACCCAACCCTGGCTGTAACTGTTTTCAAACAATAGTAATGTTTTTGAAACTTGCACATATTAAATTTTGGTATGTTTTCTAATATGCGTAAAAATTTCAGAATCCTATCTCTAATAGTTTCGATATAGTGACCTCTCAATCAGGGTGATTTTTTTGCGCCACCGTATTTGAAAAATCGCTTGAGCTGCATTTCGTCATGAAACAAATAAAAAAAGCATCGGTGCTTAAAAGTGTATCATATCATACTGCCTATCCCCTATAGAGTTTAATCAACAGTTCGCGTTCTCAAAGCTTCACTTCATGAACATGTGACATTCACGCATTGCTTCTAGATCCAGCCCCCCACATGTGATGTGTAACGCGTGTTATGCATGTTTGTTGCAGCTGATGTCCTCGATGGTGACGTATCTGGTGGTGTTGCTGCAGTTCAAGATGGGCGACACATCGCCGGCGCATGCGCACAATGACACATTGTAGTTGAAATTGTAGTTGATTTCACGAGCACGAATAAAACAGGCTTGAAAATATCAATTTGCAATCGTCTGCGTGAACAAAGTTTCATGTTTTGAAAGTTTTCAAGGCATCTTGTGACGAGCATGTGTTGTGATTTATCTAGATAGTTAAATAATTGGTTATCTTTATCTTTATCTTGATAAAAATATTGTTATCTATTGGCAATTATCTAGATAAAAAATATAAAATTCAAAATGCATTAATGTGTATGAACATGCACGAACCTCAAATGTCAGATGATATGAAAAAGGAAAATTATCTCCGTAGTCGCTTTAGTTGGCTTGTTTAGACGGTATAATTTTTAAAAACTCGAGATCCGAATTTAGGATTTGAATATAATTAGGGAACAGTCGTATTTGGTAAAAAAAAATCTATTATCTTTTTCAATTACTTTTTATCTTTATCTATTCTAGATGATTTATTGTAAATGTATCTATTATCTCATCTAGATAAATTTTTGGCAGGTTATCTTTATCTTTGTCTAGATAAAAATAAAATTATCTGATCACAACACTGGTGACGAGTATCGAACGATGCTAAAAATATCTTATGTATTGTACAATGTTTTATTCAAATGGTCAGTGCAAACATTCTAATATATATTTTTTTAACAATAGACGATTCCGAAATGTAACTGAGTGGCTCTGGTTCTGAAATAATTCATATGCAGTCTGGATTTCCAGATATCTATTGACGTGTGAAACTCATTGTTGACAAGTTCGTCAATAGGTACGTGGAAATCAAACAGCAAGTGAAATTTTCTTAGAAACCAGAGCCTCCAAGATACTTCACTGGGCGATGTAAATATATTCTCCAGTGTAAGCGATTTTTTAAAGTTAACTTTAGGTAATCAAATAAATCAACAAAAATATGTTTTCTTCGATTACCGTATTGAATGTAAGTTTTTATGTTATAAATTGTGTGTTTTTACGATTTTTGTGCAGGAAATTAAAAACTTACATTAATAAAATAAAAGTGATATCATGCTTTGATTGGTTAATTTTGTATGTTTCATTATACACCCATTCTGAAAATACAATAACAATAACAAACAACATTCATGAGAATGTTCAGATAAAAGAACACTTTAAATACGAAAGTGCTTGAAACCAAATACATAATTTTATAAACTATTAAACTATTATTCCCTGAACTATTATTCACATTTTGTACGAACTTCTTTTGTTTCATACATCAACAATTTAAAGAAGATAGTTTTAGTCAGTTTCATCTAATTACAATCAGTTAATAAATGACATTTTGTAATGAGGCATTACACCAAGATGTCGTAACACTCACCACCTCCACCCCCCCCCCCCCCCCTCTCTCTTTCTCACTCGCTCTATTTCTCTCTGTCACCACATGCCACTACAAAAACCTTACAAAATATTGACCGTGGAATATTTATCTTCCGGGAGTAGGTGTATAATTTATTTTAGTAATTTATATAATCGATGAGCCCTTCATTACAAACTTCTTATAAATAATAAATGCCAAGTTCGACAGTAAGGTTATATAAATTTAGAGTTTACTGTACGTTCGCATATTGTTTTTGCCGTAATTGACTAATTGAATAGATAAGTACGTAATCATTTATTAAAAAGCTAAATAATTACAATCGACGAAAGCTTTCATGACATTATCCTTCTGACCTTCATTCCACTCAACGAATTAGTGTGAAATATTTATTATGTTGGAGTTGTGAAAGATGTCAGTGGGTCAGAGCTAATGACAATTGATTCTTATCCGTGGCTATTATTAAATATGTCAGCATTGTGTTTATGGTCCAAGTCCAGTGAAGATTTTAGACATTTTTCTCAGGGCGGGCAAATAATAGCTTAGGTCGGGCACAACAAATGTACGAAACAGTATTTTATAAACTATAAATTATTAACAAGAAAATCATTCTCTTACGTTTGAAAGCAAAGGGGGTCTTTGGGGAAGTAGCGCCTGAGGGTTCTTCTGGCCGCTACCTCCGGAAAATGTTTGAATTTATTGAATGGAAATAATCGAGTTTGAAGTATTTTCTGCATAATTTTACAAACATTTCTTCAGTAAAAGTGCAACATATTGAATTCTCATAATTTTCTTCACATTTCGAAACAAGTTGTGTAATTAAAAATCTTCAATTGCATTAGTTTCACGTTTTTTTTTACAATTACTTGTAATTAAAGGGGGGAAAGGAACAAAGTTCAAGTTGGAATTTCCCAGCCGACATTTTCCATGTTTTAACAAATTAGAAAGAAAATAATTCAAATTTGGAGTAGGTCAAAGTAAAAGTATTTAACAAGAAGAAGTATTAATGAAGTTAAGAAGAAACGAAAGAAGAATTAACGAAAGAAGAACGAATAAAGTATTAAAGTAATCAACAGAAGTATTCAACAAGAAGTCGTACTGTTAAATTATTACATTTAATATTGATTTTTTTCACAATATTCTATGTAGAATATCCTTTTGCATCATCAATATTACAGGCTATTCCATTTCAAAAGGGGAATGGAAACCATGCCCATTCCTATAATTTCTACCACGCTATTGGTTAGTTGGTTCGAGGCGGGAAACAGATTCATAGAAGCCCCAGGTAGTGCCAACCTAGCTGAGAAAGTACTAACATATTACAAGTTACAACAGATTAAAATTACTTTTTAAATGTATTTTGTTGACCCAGGCTATTAAATAGAGGATTTTATGGCAACAAGTGATAGATTATTTACTTTATGACTGATTTAAAGATCTAGTGGTCGTTCAAACACGTGAGTGATTATCACCAAAGCAAAATTTTTATGGTAGTGGTACTGCAAACTATGCCATCTGTGGGAGAATTGCGAACTTCTTGGAACTTCCATTCCCCTTTTGAAATGGAATAAACTGTGTTATTATTGTATTAAGTTGCCACTAGATACTAGATAGTTGTTGAGTGTATGCGAGTTGTGTTGACAGAAAGCTCATTGCAGTTTCTTACTCATATAAGTAATTTTAAATTGTTATTATTTCGTTGATTGCTGTCCAAGTAGCAATCATTTATATAACGAATGTTTGCTTGCTTAGTACTTATATAAATGAAAGTTTTCTCGCCCTCTGTTACAAAAGAAAATTGATAGATTATTGCATATTAAATGAGTGTTAATGGAATGTTGTAACTCCCTTGATGCTTGTCCGATATAATTTTAATTAGCAAGTGCAAAAGAGTTATTGATATTTTCTAAGACAATAATCTATTGATGTGTTTGCTGATCTAAATAGGGGCATTAGTGATGACGTCTGTCCGAGCGAATATAAATAAGCGCAATAAATTCAGTTCTGACAGTTTAACCTACATTCCGATTGCGTAAGTCTCGTAATATTCTGCTGAAGCGTTTCTTAGATAAGTTAGTTTCGCTTTTATTATTTTCCCGTTGACTTAAAACGTAAGTATAAGGGCATCGTTGATTATATTACATTATATTATAACATTAAACTAAAAATAAATTAAATTAAACAAAACAAAACAGATGCAATTATTGCAATAAAATGAACAAAATGCAAAATATTGAACGTATGAAATATAGAAATAAAATGTGTTGAATAATCTTAACAGTACCCAGACCTTTTATCATTTATTATCTTTTTCATTTATTTGGGAAAAAACATATTTAAAAATAAAGTCAATCAAGAGAACCATTAGTTAAAAAAACAAACAAGATACAAGATAACAAAAACGACATTCAAAAAAAATATATTAGTATGGAATCCATAAAATATAATAAAATTCGTTCGTATAACTGCCTTATCTCATATTTAAATATTTTAAAATCATTCTCGTTGTCGTAGTTTACCTATGCATTTCAGAGGTACAAACATTCTCGCGCACCGACATCTGAAAATGTTCAGTTCACATTACTTCTCCCAGGCATGAAGAACAACGCCACACATCACGTGACCATGCCCCGTCAAGTCCGGAACCCGAAGCTCCATATCCGCTGTGACGTCAACAGCCGAGATATCCCGAGCAAACTGTTGGAGGACTTCACTGCTCGAGACATCTCCAACAAGCTGTTCTACCACTCGAGCCGACTGGATGACGTCACTCGAGGGCCCAGCGATCTGTTCTACCACTCGAGCAGACTGGGTGACGTCACTCGAGAGCCCAGCGAGCTGTTCTACCACTCGAGCCGACTAGATGACGTCAGAATGCAGGAGAGCAATCAGAAGCAGATCCTGAGCGTCCTTAAGCCCATGTGGATAGGTCTGAGGATGATAGGATTGTTCCCAATTTACAAGAACAAGCAAGGTAAGGAGAAGATGTATGACGAAGATAGGTGACGACATTTTTTCAAGATGTATTGACTTGGAGCGATGTGGAAAAGTGTAACTCACTTAGTGACCCTCTGTAGATACGTTTTATCTCCTTAAAAAAATACTTTTCTCGAACTGTTTCCTTCATGAAAATATTGTCCATCAGTATCATCATTACAAGCCTAGTAATGCTAGTACTAATGCTGTCTTGTCTGTATACCATCAGAGAATAAGAATAGAATGTCCATGAAGGTAAACCTGAATGGTTCCGCAATGTTCTTCAGTCGATGTTCCTTCAACTTATGGGATTCTACTCGGCAGCTGTTGCGCATGTCAACTACTTGCGAGCCGAAAGGCTGCCAACTTCAAGGACTAAATTCCTCCATATGTTCACAGGAATGTGGGTGTTCAAGATATGTTCATTTGCATGGCTCTTCAGCCTGATCTTTCATCAACTGATGGGAATGTACTCTGGAGCCGTAGCGCACTCCAACTACGTGCGAGCGCAAAAGGCTGCCAACTTCAACGGTCAAATATTCTCGACGCTCTGCATCTTGTACTGCTCCCCGCCTTCCATGTTGCCTCTAGTCAACTGGTTCGAGGCGTCCAAGGTCGCGAGATATCTCAATAAGTGGGAGGAGTTTCAGGCAAGTTCACAGTAATGTGGAAAACACACGTGTTGTTTATGGGTTAAAAGTTGAAATATGACAAAGAGTGGAATCACTTGCCTTCTCCACAGAGATTATTCCGTGACGTGACTGGCTCGAGCTACCACTGCACCAGGGACAAATGCTGGGTCATCTTCTTCACCGTCATGCTCCCGACGTTCGCCTGTTTCATAATGAACGTGCAGTACATCCTGTTGAAGAGCATCGAGTACTGGGAAACCATGTACTACTCCTTCACACTCACACTTGTCTACTACCATGTGGCGATGTGGTGCTTCATCTGCCGTGCTCTCATTGAGATAGCAGAGTACATCGCTGGGAAGTTGGAGATAGAAGTAAGTACATCCTGTTGAAGAGTACTGGGAGACCATGTACTACTCCTTCACACTCACACTTGTCTACTACCATGTGGCGATGTGGTGCTTCATTTGCCAAGCTCTCATTAAGATAGCAGAGTACATCGCTGGGAAGTTGGAGATAGAGGTCGGTATACTTTCTTCTTCTTTCTCTTATTGGTACGCCGTATCCTGTCGATGGTTGGAAAAGATCAGGCCTCCACTCTTTGGATGCTTCTGCTTGAAACTAAGGACCAGTCCAATCAATCCCTTCGGTTCTTGGGTCACAAAGCTTAAGTCATTTCCTTTCCAGGAAATAACTTTGTCCTTCAACTTTCCTTGCATGAGTAGCTGCAAGTGTCTGTAGTTTGTCACGCCTCATTACCGAGGAATTCTAGTTATTATCCTTTACAAGTTGTGTGTTTTTTTTTTTTACCATAACAACACCACATACTTCCGCCATTGAGGGAACAGGGAGTAAAGTGAACTTTGTGGCCATCGACGTTATCAGAATTAGGATCTGTATCATCATTGACGACGTTATCATTGTGAAGATAGATGTTAGAACCTAGTACATAAACTGCAAATGTTCACTCATTAGAGATCCTTCGGGAAGCTGCGTTTATAGACACAGAAGATTCAGGAAGATCAGTGAAAACAAATCGGGATTCTTCCTCTGCTTTAATTGTTCAAAATAATAAATCAATACGTTCGATCCTTAGGTAGTGTACTCGAAGTGTCTTCTCTTCCCCCCCAGTTCCGTGAGCCATGCAAGATGGCCGCCCTGCTGCCGCGCTACAGAGCGCTCTGGCGGCAACTGAACCAGCTGACCGTTGCCACGGGCGACACTCTGTGCTACAGCATGGGCTTCATCGTGACCTTGTGGTACGCGCTGCTAGTGCTGGCGCTGTACGGCGGCATCCCGGAAAGTCGAGAGTCTGAGTTGACCAGCAGGGAGATGGGACTAGCGTCGAATGGAATCTCGCTGCTCTGTATATTGTTCATTGTCTGTGATCATGCGCAGAAGGCGGCTGATGCGGTGAGTAACGCGCACTTGATCGTTCTAGACTATTAATAGCTTAATAAAATATAATAAAACGAAGAAGTTGATATACCAGGAATGTTTATTATAGAAACCCTACTCTGGACGACGCCGGTACTAAATATAAAAACACAATTAAAATAAAATTAGAGTAGGCCTGGGGTGGGATTACATAAAATGATAACTATCTTGTCACGGTGACAAGCTTCTCACTCAATGCTATTCACGGCCTTCTAGGGACTTGTCACCGTGACAAGGAAGTTATCATTTTATGTGATCGCACCCCTGAAGAAGACAACCGAATGGGTTATCGAAATATTTCCACCGTATTTTAATTGTGTTTTTATATTTAGTACCGGCGTCGTCCAGAGTAGGGTTTCTATAATATTCATAGCTTGCACGAGATTGTAGGAAAGATAGGCGACGGAAAAATAGGCGACGAATTTTAGGCGAAAACCCAACTAGGAAAGATAGGTGACGGATATTTAGGCGACAAGAATTCAACCATGGGCGGAAATATAGGCGAAAAACTTTTTCATGCAAAATACCTATTCTTGTCCCAAAATAATTGTAACAAATTTTCTCCAACATTTTCTGCCACTACCACATTTTCTACCTGAAATTGTGATATCAAAATATGTTATGTACATATTAACACTCAGAAATGCATAATAAAAACAAATTTGTATTGTAATTGAAAAAAAATCAAATACAAATAAAAATATAAAATAAAAAAATATGAAATTTTTTTAAAAAAACTTAAAAAAATTAAAAAAAAAAACTAACCAAAGTAAAAGAAAATAAAGTGAATTTGAATAAAAAAAGATAAGATTTAATAATAGAGAAGAAAGATAATAAATAAAAAGATAAAAAATCCGAGTGGTTAACAACTCGACATATTTGTGTCGAACACATTTTTTTTAAGACTTTTTGTGTGTTCTATTTTTTGACGTTTGCCTATATTAAATTTAAATTTTACTTTAAATTTTTCTTAAACGACTGCATAATGTAACCAATAATTTTGGGAGTTTTAAAATTAAATGTATCTGCCAATGTAAAAAAGGGTTTGAAACAAACAAGGGTATTTCGAAAAACAAGTGATGCCGGTCAGCCTGGAACACCTGGTGGGATTTCCAACCATCCCGACCAAGCAGAGCAGGTGCAACTCGATAACCTGGCTCTACTCTGATCTAAAAGTCTGGACGCTGTTTCATGTTCTTCTGCACTTTCATTGCAAAAATAAAAATATTATAACAAATAACACATTAATAATGTTAAAAAATAAAATCCTTGATCACAACATAGATATCGATCAATGATTTGATCAGTTGATTAACAACTTAATAAATTAGTGTTATAAGTAATTTTCCATGAAAAAGTTTTTCGCCTATATTTCCGCCTTGGTTGAATTCTTGTCGCCTAAATTTCCGTCGCCTATCTTTCCTAGATGGTTTTTCGCCTAAAATTCCGTCGCCTATATTTCCCTCGCCTATCTTTCCGTTTACCTTTGCACGAACTTCTTTTGTTTCATATCAGCAATGGAAAATTATTGAATTTTCCACCTGAGGACGGACATTTTGTTGGCACGTTGACTGGTCTGATTTGTAACTTTATTGAGATAAAGCGTCTCTGGAGCCTATACAATTTCCCAGGTATACCTACTCATATAAAATATCTCAAAAATATCGTCAAAAAAGTAGAGAATCACAGCTATTCTGGGATGCTATCAAGAAAAAATATCGTCAAAAAAGCAGAGAATCACAGCTATTCTGAGATGCCATCAAGATGGTGGCAGGCAACAATGAGATGACATCACGTGCAACCTATGAATATGTTATCCCAAAGTTATGAAAGCTTATTAGGAATCATAGCTATTCAAAGTTCTGTTAATTAAAAGAGTTGATTAGGGCTACACTGGCATGTCAAACACAAATTACATTCCTAGAATGAGCAATAAGACTGTTACTGTTAAATGTATGCTTTACCAGAGTATTGAAAAAGCGGACCTAAGGAGGTTTATCCTATCTCTCAACAAGTTTAAGAAGTATGTGTTCTTTTTATCATACAAGTAACGAATTGATGATGATTTAAACGAGGTTTAGATAATAGAATCGAAAAACTCTGCATTGTAACATTTATTTTAACAATTCTTGAGCTAATGTTACTGCTGTTGCACCGTTTGGAATTCTTACAATATTCTGCAAATTCTTAAAATTACCAAAACCATCACCAAAACTTCGTTTTTATGAAATAAATCCCACAAATTATCTTGACATATCTCTTTATTTATTCTCCGTACTACTGATTATTTCAAAAATATAATTTCAGATTTTCATCCTACACCTGCCACCAATTGTAAAATAATATAATTAAAACCATTACAAAGTTTCAATAACATGCAGGTTCCTCACGATAATTGAATCGCAGTTTAATATGAATGTTTTCTTAAATGAGAGGAGCCTGATTTCTGATTACCAGGTGGGAGCTGGTTTTCTGAGTCGGCTCTACAAGCTGAGCTCCACTGACAGTGCAACTGAATACAAGGTAAAGTCCTGCAAGAAGCTGTCTATTGTTCTACATTCCACAACTCTGCATTCAACATATTGTGTTTATTCTTCAGCTGGAGGTTTTCTGCAACGAGGTGTTCGCCAACAAACCGATCATCAGTCTCGGAAGTTACGTCGTTGTCAACAGAGCTTTGTTGACATCGGTAAGTTTAATATTTATACTGGGTGGAAATTGTGTAATTGTTTTCATATCGATAAATGATTCATATCGATTGGCTAATGTCTTATGGGTTTCAGTTATTGTCTGCGACGGTGACGTACTTGGTAGTGTTGGTACAGTTCAAGATGAGCGAGCCAGTGACATCCCAAACCAATATGACGTCATCAACAGCCAATCAGACACGCCAGTGACGTCATCAACAGCCAGTCAGACAAGCCAGTGACGTCATCAACAGCCAGTCAGACAAGCCAGTGACGTCATCAACAGCCAGTCAGACAAGCCAGTGACGTCATCAACAGCCAATCATACAAGCCAGTGACGTAATAAAGCAACCAGTCAATCCAATGACGTCATAAACAGCCAATCAGAAAAGCAGTGACGTAATAAAACAACAATCAGTCAAACCCCTGACGTCATCAACAGCCTATCATAAAAGTGTTTCTGTGAGAATCAGCCAAGTACATACACTTGTGTCTATAGCATGAGATTATTCTCACTAAGTATTCTTCGTCAGTTCACATTCTGCAGTAGTCTCGTAACGAGCACAGTATATCTAGGTGTCATAATGTAAATACTAAATATGTTCAACAACATTGGCATTGCAATACTGAAATGTTTCAAAAGCGTTTTTAAGAGTTCTACGGAAGTGCTAAATATTATAGTTCTTGATGAGGTTTATTAATGCGTCTGACGATAGTTTACAAAACTTATAGTTTTATTAGATTATTCAACACTTGATGAAGTTCAATAACAAACAAATATGAACAAAGTAATTACCTTTATTTGCCCTATTAAAAGTGCATAACAATTTCAAGTAATTGTGTATCATTGTCTCAGTGAAACCCCAAGCAATGATTTAACAGAGTATTGCAAAACTATCGGAAGAGATAATAGCACTTTTATAAGAGACTAGGTACAAGAACCGGTTAAATCGAAGAAACTGGTTCTGATATAGGTATTCAAGGTCACAGTTGAATCACATTTGAAAATCAACATAAATACTAAAAATCAACTGCTCTGCAATATGTCATATTGAAACTAAATACACTACAGCAATATGCAAACATGAGCAATTCGTCTGCTCTCTGTGGCAGCATGAGCCGGTCAAGTCGATTTGTCTGGTTCTTGCTCCCGGCTCCTCAATCGAATACTCGGGTCGTAACTGTACACTCCCCTGCAAGTGAAAGGTACACTCTTTACTTCCACCGCAGTACAGCTGCGTAAGTTGTGTTGCCTAGATACAGGAGGGCTCTACCTACTGGCAATGCTGCTAAACCAGTCGTGCAGGAAATCTAACTGCAAGGTTTTACCTTTCTTTTGGAGTTGACCGTACAATCAAGACGGTCCAGAGTTCTGTCGATGTAGTTGGCAATAGTGTCCACCGAGCGCTAGCAGCTCTGTATGCGTCCCTGCTTCGACCACCGCCCCCTCGTGTAGCACGCAGATCATGTCGGCGTGCTGGATGGTTGCAAGGCGGTGGGCGATCACGATGCACGTGCGACCCTCCCGAGCAGCGTCCAGAGCCCCTTGGACCACCTAGATAACAACAACACAGTGAATATTTTGTTTTTCAAAGCTGATCCATTGTGCAGTGGCTCAAGAGAGAGAAAAGACCACACTCACCCTCTCACTCTGACTGTCCAGAGCAGACGTGGCTTCGTCCAAGAGCAGGACTCTGGGGTTCCTGATGAGAGCTCTGGCGATGGCGACGCGTTGCTTCTGACCGCCAGAGAGCTGAGCTCCTTTCTGTCCCAGACGTGTGTTGTAGCCCTGAAGAAGAAGAGCAGACAGAGCTATTAGAACACATACCACCACAATGTTTAGAAGAGATTGTGATCAATATTAGTAGAATATGAAGTAATCGAGACAAAGGTTTAAAAGATTTTAGTAAAATGTCAAAGATACACCTAATGCAATCAGTAGAATGGGTTTTCGATACATTTTTTTTTAAAATGAGGACGGCTAATTAATGCAACTTTAACATCGTACTGTACTGCAACTAGGCTAAGGCGACAAATGATTATGATGATTGGTAGTTGATGACTCTGGTAGGAAACATTCCCAGCATTACAACACGCATCACCTAATTCGTGGAGTGGTCTGTGACATAAGAGCACAAATTCACTACTAAAGTGTTTAAAGTAGCATGTAGCATGCAAAGCACTAGAACACAGATTCAACCAAAAGATTTAAGACTGCTAAATAGTGAGTTTGACCCAATTGAGTTTTTAATCGATTTTTATCAATATATTTTACCAATATAATTGTTGATAAATTGAATAAGGCTTTGTACGAGTCTCCAGAACTATTCAATGATATTAATTTAATAGGTTGGAATGGTATATTAGTTTTATTTTGTCCTACAGACGTTTAGTGACATATTTTTAAAAAATTTCAGGCACTAAAAGTCTGTAGGACAAAATAAAAACAAGTACACTATTCCAAGCTATGCAATTATTTTCATTGAACTGTTCTGAATACTCGTACAAAGCCTTATTTTATCAACAACATTGGTAAAAGATATTAAAAAAAATCGATATAAAGACTCTACAAGGCCACGCTCTTTACTCAGCCGTTTTAGGTAGCATGTAAGGCATTAGAGCACAAATTCAACCAAGAGATTTAAGTAGAATGTGAGGCATTAGAACACAAATTCTCCTGAGATTTAAGTAGCATGTGAGACATTAGAGAGCACACACCACGTGTACAACTCACCAAGGGCAAGGAGCTCACGAAGCTGTGAATGTTCGCCTTCTCCGCCGCCGCCACGATCTCGCTCATCTCCACGCGACGTCTGTTGTCCCCGTAGGCGATGTTCTCGGCGATCGTCCTGTCGAACAACACCGGCTCCTGTGACACGATGCCCAGCTCCCCGCGCAGCCGCTCTAGCCGCACGTCGGCGATGTCGGCGTCGTGCAGACTCTGGAATAGTCAGGACAAGTGAGCGTCACCGCGGTGTCGAACAACACCGGTTCCTGTGACACGATGCCCAGCTCCCCGCGCAGCCGCTCTAGCCGCACGTCGGCGATGTCGGCGTCGTGCAGGCTCTGGAATAGTCAGGACAAGTGAGCGTCACCGCGGTGTCGAACAACACCGGCTCCTGTGACACGATGCCCAGCTCCCCGCGCAGCCGCTCTAGCCGCACGTTGGCGATGTCGGCGTCGTGCAGGCTCTGGAATAGTCAGGACAAGTGAGCGTCACCGCGGTGTCGAACAACACCGGCTCCTGTGACACGATGCCCAGCTCCCCGCGCAGCCGCTCTAGCCGCACGTCGGCGATGTCGGCGTCGTGCAGACTCTGGAATAGTCAGGACAAGTGAGCGTCACCGCGGTGTCGAACAACACCGGCTCCTGTGACACGATGCCGAGCTCCCCGCGCAGCCGCTCTAGCCGCACGTCGGCGATGTCGGCGTCGTGCAGACTCTGGAATAGTCAGGACAAGTGAGCGTCACCGCGGTGTCGAACAACACCGGTTCCTGTGACACGATGCCCAGCTCCCTGCGCAGCCGCTCTAGCCGCACGTCGGCGATGTCGGCGTCGTGCAGGCTCTGGAATAGTCAGGACAAGTGAGCGTCACCGCGGTGTCGAACAACACCGGCTCCTGGGACACGATGCCGAGCTCCCCGCGCAGCCGCTCTAGCCGCACGTCGGCGATGTCGGCGTCGTGCAGGCTCTGGAATAGTCAGGACAAGTGAGCGTCACCGCGGTGTCAAACAACACCGGCTCCTGTGACACGATGCCCAGCTCCCCACGCAGCCGCTCTAGCCGCACGTCGGCGATGTCGGCGTCGTGCAGGCTCTGGAATAGTCAGGACAAGTGAGCGTCACCGCGGTGTCGAACAACACCGGCTCCTGGGACACGATGCCGAGCTCCCCGCGCAGCCGCTCTAGCCGCACGTCGGCGATGTCGGCGTCGTGCAGGCTCTGGAATAGTCAGGACAAGTGAGCGTCACCGCGGTGTCGAACAACACCGGCTCCTGTGACACGATGCCGAGCTCCCCGCGCAGCCGCTCTAGCCGCACGTCGGCGATGTCGGCGTCGTGCAGGCTCTGGAATAATAAGCAAACGTCACCACGGTACTCTTATGGCACTTTCTCTGGATCCTTTTTGTAAGCTATGCCCGGGAACCCTATTTTTGAGCTTGTACGAGCGCTCGCATAATCGAGCGTGTGACGTTCGTCCGAAGGAAATGGCATTCAATAAGCCAAATCAGTTTATTGTTTTGTTTTGTCTGACGTCAGGCAGCCGTGAATCCGTATGATATTTGACTCGAACGATCTCGAAAATAGCCAAACCAGGCCAAACCGTTCAACTGATCGAACTGAAATTTTGTACACAGATTTAATGTCATATGAGTGGTGTCGTGTATAATTTCTGAACAGGATCTTGTGATTTGTTTGAAATTTAAACTGGAACTGTTTGACCGATCTACGTCAAATTTTGCATGGTCATTGGGACAAACATTATAGGCAATTTCGAAGTTTTCATACCAATCTGTAACTTCAAAAGTTTTTGATATTTTACGGACACTTTAAGCATGTTGGAAATATTTAAATTTATTAGAAGAAATATAGATATTTTATCACTGCTTCTCGTTTCGGCTCTTTCCACGGTCTGTAGAGCAGAAACTTGGAAACGCATATCAAATCGCATTCAATATGAAGGCTCTCTCATCAACGCGTTACACATAGCGTTTTCCTAGTAGAGTAGTTTCGTCACCCTTGTTGCTAGCTTCCAGCATGGCTGACAATGGCATGTGTAGCCTCTAAAGAAGGCGGGCTCACCAGCTTGCCCGACGTGGGGTCGTACAGTCGCTGCAAGAGCTGCACGCAAGTCGACTTGCCACATCCGCTGGCGCCGACCAGCGCCACCGTCGCCCCCTTGCTGACGGCCACGTCAAGGTCGCGGAGCACCTGCACCTCGGGTCGCGTCGGGTAGCTGAAGCCGACGCCGGAGTACTTGACGTCGCCGTCCAGGCTCTGGAACAGGAGGTCGGGGAGGTTTCAGCAAGGCCTGTACCTTTGAAGGCGCCCAGTGAAATTGATTTATCAGAAATAGTCAGCCTTCTTGAAATAACACGTCCTCTGACGTATGTGTAAATATACAGCCAATGGAACGTGTCCATAGATGGTTATCGATTTCGTATTATCATTGTCATATCATCACTATAGGGCCACAATTCTCGGAACAGTTATCACGTCATATATGACGAAAAGTCATTGAGCGAGCGAAGCGAGCGTCTCCCTTTGGCTCTTTTGGCACGGACCTCTGTTTTTTTTTGTTTTTTTTTGTGTGTGTTTTTTATTTTTCTGTTACTGACGATATACAAGTCACAGTTTTTCTTTGATCAAGCTGAAATTTTGCACACATGTACTGACCATTTCCGGGCGTTGCAAACCCTAGTTTTTTTGAAATCCATTGATTGGTTCAAATTTAAAAAAAAATATCTTTCGATTGGTTGGTTTGATCAATTTGAAATTTTGACAAGTCATTACCACTACCATTTTACCCAATCATACAAAGTTTCAGCCAAATACTCCCATTGGTTAAAATTTAAAACCATCTTTACTGTGATTTTTGAAATTTAAACTATAGAACCGTTTGACCGATCAACTTAAAACTTTGCATGGTCATTGGGACCAATATTATCTGTGTTTTGACAATTTTCAGACACATCTGTGTTTAAATCCAAAAGTTATTGACATTTTACGGACATTTTGCTTGTTGCTATGGATCACGGCAATATTGACGCCTCAGTTCCAATGTTCCAAAGTAGTTAGAACAGAAACTTTCAAACGCATAATTATGACACTTATAATCAACAGATTGATCTGATATTGTGTACACACACTTATATCATAGGTCCCAGGTATATTTTTGGAACAAGATCCTGTGATTTTTGAAAATTAACAAGGAACCATTCAATCATAAAGGTTCAATCGATCGACTTAAAACTTTGTATGGTTATTGGGACCAATATTTTTGGAATTTTGGAAGATTTTCATACAAGATTTCGGTTCGAGGTGTTGCGCGTATCCGTGCTCGCTCATCAACGCGTTACTCAGAGCGTTTTCCTAGTAATATTAACATGCATGAGATATACGACAATCCTCATTATGATATCATAACTTGGAGTTTTGACGTGATAACTGTTTCGAGAATTGACCCCCTTGAGGATGAACCAAGCATTTTGTCCATATTGGTAGTTTCCGAGGTTACCTTGCCGTCGTCCTGTGCAGGATCAGTGACGCGGGGATGTCGGTCAAGCAGTTGAAACAATCTACCGGCAGCCAGGCGAGCCATGCCGAAGTTGGGCACGTAGGCCAGCGACTGTCCCATCTTCCTGGAGCCGAATATAAGAGCGTCGCCCACTCTGTCGGGAACAAGATGTGTTATAACCAAGATGTCGGTCAAGCAGTTGAAACAATCTACCGGTAGCCAGGCGAGCCATGCCGAAGTTGGGCACGTAGGCCAGCGACTGCCCCATCTTCCTGGAGCCGAATATAAGAGCGTCGCCCACTCTGTCGGGAACAAGATGTGCTATAACCATGATGTCGGTCAAGCAGTTGAAACAATCTACCGGCAGCCAGGCGAGCCATGCCGAAGTTGGGCACGTAGGCCAGCGACTGTCCCATCTTCCTGGAGCCGAATATAAGAGCGTCGCCCACTCTGTCGGGAACAAGATGATGTATTTTACATGCACTGTTTCAATCTGTGCAATGTGACAACCCTAAAGAAGAAAAAAAAATATCTAAATTATAGAAAATGCAAGACATTCACAACGTTAGAAGCTATAAAGTTTTACCAATCATGTTTGTGCAAAGCTAACTTTTGACAACTTGTACTAAGACATTGGGCTTTTGGGGTTTCGTTCCCGATGGCCATATATCGATGGTAAACTCAACAAACCATAAAACGGTATTCGTAAAGTTCCTTGACAATCAATCCTTATGAAATCAGGGCTCACCTACTAGAGTTAGGTTAGATGACCCGTTAGCATAGACTTCATCGGATGATGACATCATATTTTTTTCAGCCAATCTGTTTCTTTGGAACACCGTTTATCTTTTGTTGGGTGTACATGATGATTAGGGCGCATCTTACATGATGACGTTCCGGTACGGCATCCCCTGCGTAGCGACGAGAACGCCGCCGTACCAGAAGCTGAGCGAGTAGCAGGAGAACGGCACGGACTGTCCGATGGCGAAGACGAGACCTCTGAACCTCGTCCTGCGCCACCCCGCCTCCTGCGCATGTGCGAGACTCTGCGAGTAGCGGCGCAGCACGGCGTGCTCAGCGCTCAGCGCAGCCACGGTGCGCACCTGCGAGATCGCCTCCACTGCCACCTGGCGGTAGAGGAGTCAATGCTGAGAATTACTTCCGACTCCGTGCCTATCTCCATACGTTGAGCAAGTTTAATGGCGCGTAGACAGAACTTGAACTCCAACTCCAAGTTCTGAGCAAATTAGGTTTTAATTTAGTTTCATATTTAGGGAGGTCATGGGGATGGGTCAACCCAATGGGCACAGGTCCTGGGGAGTTTCGTACTGCTGGGGAAGCCAGTCCGGTCCGGGGTTAAACCGGTAGGTGGAAGAGTTCGGCTTGTGGGCCCCGATTCGGGGTGATGTCCGCCACAAGGAAAGACGTCGGGCCGAGGACGGCTGTCGGTCTGGGAAGTCTGTCTGCTTATGACTGCTGACTGCTGACCCGCTGTCTGCTGATTCAGAGGAGGGCATGGGACGACGTCGACTCTTGGGCCCCTATTTTCGAGATTGTACGTCCTTCCGAACGAAATAGCATTCAATCTGCCACGCCAGTTTATAATTTTGTTTTGTCAGACGTCAGGCAGCGTGAAACCGTATGAAATATGTCTCGAACGATCTCGAAAATAGGTCCCCTGGCTCTTTTGTCTGTGGCCTCACCACTGCTCTGTCCGGTCTGTGAAGCCAGACAGAACATGATCATAAAAGCTCGCCGGCCTAGCCTCAGGGATCACTGACCAGCACACTCTCACAACTAAGGTGACAGAAAGCTTACGAATGGTCTCTTTTATCAATTACACATGTCAGTCTAGTTTGGTCTAGTAACCTTGGTCGCCGCCTCGAACGCAGTCGTCTCGTCCCCCGCCGCGCCGTACATGACGCGCGAGTCGACGAGCACGGCGAGCAGCACGACGGGCACGACGACCACCGACACGAGCGTCAGACGCCAGGAGAACAGCGCCGCGACGACGACGCCGACGACGAGCGTGGAGGCGGCCTGGAAGATGACGGCGAGTCGGGACCCCGTCGCCTGGGCCAAGGTCAACGATAAAGCACAACATATACATTGTTTGAATTACATATCCTTGTAGGCCTATAGTCACTCACCCCCTGCACGCTTGCCACGTCGCCCGAGAGCCGCGCGCAGAATGTGCCTACACTGTTGCCGTCTAGTCACTCACCCCCTGCACACTTGCCGCGTCGCCCGAGAGCCGCGCGCACAATGTGCCTACACTGTTGCCGTCTAGTCACTCACCCCCTGCACGCTTGCCGCGTCGCCCGAGAGCCGCGCGCACAATGTGCCTACACTGTTGCCATCTAGTCACTCACCCCCTGCACGCTTGCCGCGTCGCCCGAGAGCCGCGCGCACAATGTGCCCACACTGTTGCCATCTAGTCACTCACCCCCTGCACGCTTGCCGCGTCGCCCGAGAGCCGCGCGCACAATGTGCCTACACTGTTGCCGTCTAGTCACTCACCCCCTGCACACTTGCCGCGTCGCCCGAGAGCTGCGCGCACAATGTGCCTACACTGTTGCCATCTAGTCACTCACCCCCTGCACGCTTGCCGCGTCGCCCGAGAGCCGCGCGCACAATGTGCCTACACTGTTGCCGTCTAGTCACTCACCCCCTGCACACTTGCCGCGTCGCCCGAGAGCCGCGCGCACAATGTGCCTACACTGTTGCCGTCTAGTCACTCACCTCCTGCACGCTTGCCGCGTCGCCCAAAAGCCGCGCGCACAATGTGCCTACACTGTTGCCGTCTAGTCACTCACCCCCTGCACGCTTGCCGCGTCGCCCGAGAGCCTCGCGCACAATGTGCCTACACTGTTGCCATCTAGTCACTCACCCCCTGCACGCTTGCCGCGTCGCCCGAGAGCCGCGCGCCCAATGTGCCTACACTGTTGCCATCTAGTCACTCACCCCCTGCACGCTTGCCGCGTCGTCCGAGAGCCGCGCGCACAATGTGCCTACACTGTTGCCGTCTAGTCACTCACCCCCTGCACGCTTGCCGCGTCGCCCGACAGCCGCGCGCACAATGTGCCTACACTGTTGCTATCTAGTCACTCACCCCCTGCACGCTTGCCGCGTCGCCCGAGAGCCGCGCGCACAATGTGCCTACACTGTTGCCGTCTAGTCACTCACCCCCTGCACGCTTGCCGCGTCGCCCGAGAGCCGCGCGCCCAATGTGCCTACACTGTTGCCGTCTAGTCACTCACCCCCTGCACGCTTGCCGCGTCGCCCGAGAGCCGCGCGCCCAATGTGCCTACACTGTTGCCATCTAGTCACTCACCCCCTGCACGCTTGCCGCGTCGCCCGAGAGCCGCGCGCACAATGTGCCTACACTGTTGCCATCTAGTCACTCACCCCCTGCACGCTTGCCGCGTCGCCCGAGAGCCGCGCGCACAATGTGCCTACACTGTTGCCGTCGTATAAATAACTGCAGCTAATTTCACGCCTTGCCAAAGGTAAGCTTTCCTTCCCACAGCCCAGGCGGCTCTGTATATGCTTTGTGCACAATGTGCACAATGTGTTGCCGTCTAGTCACTCACCACCTGCACACTTGCCGTGGCGCCCGAGAGCCGCGCGCACAATGTGCCTACACTGTTGCCATCTAGTCACTCACCCCCTGCACGCTTGCCGCGTCGCCCGAGAGCCGCGCGCACAATGTGCCCACACTGTTGCCATCTAGTCACTCACCCCCTGCACGCTTGCCGCGTCGCCCGAGAGCCGCGCGCACAATGTGCCTACACTGTTGCCGTCTAGTCACTCACCCCCTGCACACTTGCCGCGTCGCCCGAGAGCTGCGCGCACAATGTGCCTACACTGTTGCCATCTAGTCACTCACCCCCTGCACGCTTGCCGCGTCGCCCGAGAGCCGCGCGCACAATGTGCCTACACTGTTGCCGTCTAGTCACTCACCCCCTGCACACTTGCCGCGTCGCCCGAGAGCCGCGCGCACAATGTGCCTACACTGTTGCCGTCTAGTCACTCACCTCCTGCACGCTTGCCGCGTCGCCCAAAAGCCGCGCGCACAATGTGCCTACACTGTTGCCGTCTAGTCACTCACCCCCTGCACGCTTGCCGCGTCGCCCGAGAGCCGCGCGCACAATGTGCCTACACTGTTGCCATCTAGTCACTCACCCCCTGCACGCTTGCCGCGTCGCCCGAGAGCCGCGCGCCCAATGTGCCTACACTGTTGCCATCTAGTCACTCACCCCCTGCACGCTTGCCGCGTCGTCCGAGAGCCGCGCGCACAATGTGCCTACACTGTTGCCGTCTAGTCACTCACCCCCTGCACGCTTGCCGCGTCGCCCGACAGCCGCGCGCACAATGTGCCTACACTGTTGCCATCTAGTCACTCACCCCCTGCACGCTTGCCGCGTCGCCCGAGAGCCGCGCGCACAATGTGCCTACACTGTTGCCGTCTAGTCACTCACCCCCTGCACGCTTGCCGCGTCGCCCGAGAGCCGCGCGCCCAATGTGCCTACACTGTTGCCGTCTAGTCACTCACCCCCTGCACGCTTGCCGCGTCGCCCGAGAGCCGCGCGCCCAATGTGCCTACACTGTTGCCATCTAGTCACTCACCCCCTGCACGCTTGCCGCGTCGCCCGAGAGCCGCGCGCACAATGTGCCTACACTGTTGCCATCTAGTCACTCACCCCCTGCACGCTTGCCGCGTCGCCCGAGAGCCGCGCGCACAATGTGCCTACACTGTTGCCGTCGTATAAATAACTGCAGATAATTTCACGCCTTGCCAAAGGTAAGCTTTCCTTCCCACAGCCCAGGCGGCTCTGTATATGCTTTGTGCACAATGTGCACAATGTGTTGCCGTCTAGTCACTCACCACCTGCACACTTGCCGTGGCGCCCGAGAGCCGCGCGCACAATGTGCCTACACTGTTGCCGTCTAGTCACTCACCCCCTGCACGCTTGCCGCGTCGCCCGAGAGCCGCGCGCACAATGTGCCTATACACTGTTGCCATCTAGTCACTCACCCCCTGCACGCTTGCCGCGTCGCCCGAGAGCCGCGCGCACAATGTGCCTACACTGTTGCCATCTAGTCACTCACCCCCTGCACGCTTGCCGCGTCGCCCGAGAGCCGCGCGCACAATGTGCCTACACTGTTGCCGTCCTCGTCGTGCCAGCCGATCTCCTGTCTCATCATGGCGGCGAACACTGTCGTGCGCAGGCGCGTAGTGAGCTTCAGTCCGACCAGACTGAACATGTAGTCCTGCGAACAAGGAGGCGTTTCACATGTCTGCAATCCAATCTGACACTCTTTTCTTCCCAGTGCTCGGCGAGTTTTGAGAATAGAGAGCGCTGCGAAAAGCATATACAGAGCCGCCTGGGCTGTGGGAAGGAAAGCTTACCTTTGGCAAGGCGTGAAATTAGCTGCAGTTATTTATACGTTATGTTGCTGCACATATTACGCACTTATCACTTCTGAAAATGTACAAAAGTGTATACAAATTTATTTGCAATCAAAATAATAATAAGATGTACACAATTACACTAAATCTCATCACAATAATAATTTGCGCGCCTTGGTTCTAATTCCGAGATATTTTGAGTAAATTTGTTGACTTTGATCGGTTGCTAGGTTACGGCCAATGAGAAATGAAACAGTTGAAGATCATCTCCCAATAATTTTGCCTATTTCTTTCAACGCACGGTGCCTATAGGGTAGTTGCATTATCCTGGTTGCTATGGTAACATGCCTCAATCTTGTATACTTTTTTGGGGGACAAGCAATTTTCCAATAATTTAATCGTATTTTAAAGACAGATGTGAAAGAGAGATAAGAAGAACAAAAGGGTATAATATGAAGAAAGATAAGATTGCTTATTGTTACTTATTTACTGAAAGCATCTGCCCCCAGTAAGATTTAGGTCAGTTGTGACGTCATATGAGATCGCCAAAGCTGCCAAAGTTGACGCTGCGCTCGGAGTATGATATTAGGTGATTTTAAGAATGGCGCCGTCATTGTGACAATTATTTAATATAATTGTTGCTATTTATGTAATAGTCAGTCATTTCAGTCATGGATAGTATTGCTGCACTTGACAATTTGATTTGGCAACGCAAGAGGTTGTAATCTGCCATGGGTAGTAATTTGTAACGCTTCGCATTTTCAATTTTTCAATAACTGCTTTCGTTCTTAACTTTTTCTCTCAGGATTTCTTGTACTCATTAACTTAAAACTTAATTAAAATGATTTATTGATCGATTTAAAACAATAACAGATTTGTTTAGTACAACAAATGTGCAAATGACGAGACAGCTAAATGACAGCTAGAAGAAAGTCTGCAAAGTCTGTGCTGCAATCTAGCGAGAAAATGTTGTAGCATCGCCTTATCCTGACATCACTTTACAGCTCGTTTTTCCTATGCTTGAACTCTCTACAGACCGAGACACCGTCAGTTGTTCTGTTAGGCCGAGAAAGACAATATTGAAAGGTGAGCGCGCAATAAAGTCTTTCTTGGCCTAGCAGAACAACTGACTGTGGCTCCATCTGGTGAGGGTTCATACAGTAAAAAAACAGACTGTATATGATTCAACAATTCGATTAAACAAGAAAACTGACGCACTCTGGGGGCCAATTCTTGAGATTCACGTTTTGAAACCGTGTCACGGTTTCGTTGTTTAAAAGGTAAAAAAAGTTGAAGGCTAACCAATAGTTGTCAACTGTTTCAAGTTTTGTACAAAGCAAACGAAAAACGGTTTGAAAACGTGAATCTCGAGAATTGGCCTCGGGCTTATTCTCGAAAAAGTTATCACGTCATAAGTTATGAATAATAAAAAAGTCATAATATTAAAATGGTGAGAGATAGGACAAACCTCCTTATGAATCATAACTTGGCAGTTATGACGTGATAACTTTTTCGAGAATAAGCCCCCTGGTATCGATTGTGGTACCAGAATGTAACCAGAAGGGCAAATTTGTATAAAAGTATAAATGATTTTTGACTCTAAAAGTAAATTCATAGCTACATTTAAATTTCATTTGTTTCTCCTTTTTCACTGTACTTGGAAGAACGAACGAATTTAGATTATGGATCTAAAATGACAAATACACATTAACAAGTATAAGTTCATGGTTATAAGTAACACGTTAGTTGTGTTATTGCTCATTATGATGCTATAACAATATTTTATTGTTCTGCCGATATAAGGCTTTGTTAATCTGATCCGGGGAACAGTTCTCCATGCTCAATATAATGACCTTGCACACGGCCTATATGATCAGAATTACATAAACTTTTTTTTTAATTGTTGATGTTTGACTCCATCACACGGAGTTGAAGGAGCACATTGGCATTTCCAACGCCCTCGTGGCCCTGATTCTATAACTCCATTGCGACCGCTTAGCAATTATTTCAATGTTAATCCTTATGGAAGAAATTGCTAAGCGGTCGCAATGGAGTTATAGAATCCCACCTCGTATCTTCTCGCAAATCCAGCCAGAGACAGGGCATCACTTTGATTGAAGATTCGAGACCGATTTGAAGTAAGTGTAACACAGTAACAGTATATTGATTAAGGTGGCTGGATCGATCGATTTTCTGAAGTATTGGAGAGCTTTCAATAATTTATTAAGTGAAAAAAAATCACGTTTATAAATTCTTTTAGCACATAATTTACTATTATAATATACTGGGTAGTTGAAATAGACAACATTTAAATGGTATTTATTTTATACGTTATCTTATTATTTAGAGCAGTATTAATGCCACAAAGAAGTTAGTTTTGAATTGGAGATTGAAGATTTTTCTATAATTTTAACAATACGGTACAATATGGCAACATCGTACTTTGGAAATTTGAATTTGTGTGGAATCATGATGGCTGAGGTTGCTGAGCTTACACCTAGAGTTTACTTTCATGAAAAGTCAAGGTATCTTTAGTAGGCATTTAGTGCCTTCTAACTACCTTGAGCACTCCCGTGTTGCCAAAAGTTTTTGACTTGATTCGTAATAGACCATTTTAAATATTATCTCGATGGCTCTGCTTTCTAAGAAAAATCATATGCAGTTTGATTTCCAGATACCTTAGACCGCTGTCATTAAACGATCGAAATATCATTATTATAGGTACACTACAATATCTAATAGAAGTACTTCACTATTTCGGTAAATAACCAAATATCAACTTCAATTCTTAATTGACCAATGTAGAACTCCTCCCCCCACTACGTCATAAAACAAAAGTCAATGTTTGGTCACTGACAGCTGTAAGTGACCAAACAACTGTCACTTAACAGCTAACAGCTGTTTCTTACATAATTTAACAGTTTTACAATCTACAAATTGCCATTAATAATAGCAATGCTTTAAGCTATCTACTTGAATCTTGTTCAGTCTCAATTAACTTATCATAAGAGAGGTAGGGCCTTTTTAAGTTGACGAAACAATCAAGTGAAAGGAGCCACTAAAAAGTAAAACCCTTTGGCAACATACCTGACAAAATATAATTTGTTTCGTTGCACCACTGTAATAATTGTCCAGCATATCATCAAACATGATTTATATGAGTTTAAATATATTGATTGCACTATTTCAACTGGTAAATTAAACTATTAAACACGTGTGAGCTAAATTCTTTGATCTTTTTGAATTTCATTTGTCTAAATAAAAAATTGTTATTTTCTAAGAACCCTGGAGTTACTATGGCAATACTTTTGTCTTTCATAAGGCAACGCCCACCTTCATTGGTCAATTTTTATTTTCAATTCTTGTTGATATAAAAAAAGTTCGTGCAAGTACGAATGTTAATTTTTATCAGGCTCCCACAGACCCACAGCTATAATAAAATCGTACAATTAGTCCATAATATAGCAATTATTCAAAAATTCGCCCCCAATCGTAGGTCTGAATGTAAGAGACTTTAAAACGTTAAATCTGTAGATAAGTCATCTTTCTTTATTTCAGGGACAGGTGAGCCATGGATTTCTCTCCTATGCAATTCGATCACACTTATGACAGTTTCGACGAGCCAGTTCAAATATTGGTTCAACCGCCAGAATACGCTGTGGACCCTCTAGAGATTAAGACAGAGTCGGACATTGAGTTCAGTTACTCATCCAATGTCAAGGAGTCATCGTCGCATCTCAGAACTTCGCCTCACTTTGTATCTTGCAACGAGAACTGTGATGAAGACATCGAATACAAGGGACATGACTTAGCTGCAGAAACATCCTTCATGCAAGATCCATTGGATATTAAAGACTACATTGTTTCACAAGATAAAGAAACTGAATCGACTTGTACGGAGTTAGGGGAACAAACTGATCATGTAAATCCCCTGACTGAAGGATTCGAATCACATTCTTTTTCACATCAAAATGTCATAGAGGAGAAGACATTTCCGTTCATTACCAAGTCTGATTTAAAAGATCTTGAGAAGCCTTTCCAATGTACGGATTGTCCAAACACATTTAAAACGTTGATTATTTTAAAATCGCATAAAATAATGCACGGTGGAGGGAAATGTTACGAGTGTCCTGTGTGTAAAAAATGCTTTAAAAGAAGACACAATTTGAATCACCATAGGAAGTGTATGCACCCGGAAACTGTAGAGGCTTCAGAGAAAGACAAGAAGAAGACGCCAAGAGATACGACCGTCACAAGTGGCTCAAATGTCAATGATTTAGATAAGCACTTGGCAAATGTACACAGAGTTGATCGCAAGTTCAAATGCACAACATGTGGTTCCAGTTATTTATCGAAATGGGACCTGACACGACATATAAAAACTCACAATAGAGTCATCCCATGCCCGATATGCGGTCTTACTTTTGCCAGTTATTCCAGCTTCAAGAGTCACAAAAGAATTCACATCAACATGGGACCCTACGAATGTTCAATCTGTATGAAAACCTTCAAATTAATGACATCTCTGAGAAAACACTTAACAATGCGGAGTCAAAGATTACACTGCTTCATTTGTCAAAGGATTGTCTGTATTAAATCACAACTACGTAAGCACATGATAGTTCACAAGCGTAATGATGCACATGATTTAAATTTTAGTTTGGATCATCGATGTAAAACGTCTTGCAAAACTTTTATTTCTAAAGATATCATTGAAAATCCTTCACGTGTACATGAAAATGGTCAACGAGTAAAATGCAACTGTGGAATCACATTCAAGTCCCACAAGGAGTTTGATGAACATTCTAAACAAGGATGCAGTCTGGTTTCATGTTCTCTGTGCGATGAAACGTCCACAGATCTAGCGACGAATCACCAGGAGAAAAGCCTTGAGGATGGCGATTGGCAAGAGACATTGAGAGTACTATTAAAGAAGAACGCAATTTCACCGGAGATTCCTATTAAACAGAGGACGTTTTCTTGTTCAAACTGCAATAAGATATTCTGTGCTCTTTCCATGTTGCAAAGTCACCAAGAGCAACATTTGGAAGAGGCAAGGAGAGACACAATGTTGGTGGAAAACAAGGCGATGATGTCGATGATGACGATGACGATGATGACGACGACGACGAAACTTCGTTGTAAAATGTGTGGTGAAACTTTTATATCTGAATATCTTCTTGTAAAACATGTGCGAAAACACGAAAATGGACACCGTATTGAGTGCAACTGTGGATTTCTCTTCAGATCCCACAGGGAGTTTGATGCACATGCTAAACGAAAGCAAGGTTGCTGTCAGCTTTCATGTTCCCGGTGTGATACAACGACCTCCGTTCCTCCTACGAATCACCAGGAGAAAAACCGTGTGGATGGCGATTGGCAAGAAACTTTGATTTTAAAGGAGAACGCAATATCACCGGAGAATCCTAAAAGTAACCCTATTACGTTCTCATGTTCGTTCTGCAATCTAACATTTGGAGCTCTTTCGATGTTGCAAAGTCACAGAGAGGAACATCTGGATATGGCAAGGAGAAACTCATATATTATGGAAAACAAGGCGACACCGACGACAAGGATGACAATGTTTTGCGTAACGTGTGGTAAAACTTTTATATCTGGATCTCTTCTTTTAAAACATTTGCTAATACATGAAAATAGACACCGTATTGAGTGCAACTGTGGATTTTTCTTCTCATCTCATATGGAGTTTGATGCACATTCTAAACGAGGACAAGGATGCAGTGCTATTTCTTGTTCCCTTTGCGATAAACCGTCCTAAGTTCTTCCGACGGAACGCCAGGAGAAAAGCCATGTGGATGTCAAATGTCAAGAGAATTTAAGAGTGCTTTTAAAAGATAATGAAATATCGCAGGAGAATCCTAAAAGTATATTGAATATATTTTCATGTTCGCTCTGCAATAAAACATTCGGCGCTCTTTCGATGTTGCAAAGAACAACATCTGGATGTAGCAAGCAGAGACACAATGTTGGTGGTAAACAAGACGACCCCAATATCATGATGAGCCTGAATTGATTCAAATAAAGTATTACCACATACCTCTGATTACTTACTTACTTTTAGAAGTAGGAAAACGTTTTGTGTATCGCCGTTGATTCGAAAGTCTTTGATTGCTCACTGTCATTTTGCTCTTACTAGTATCCCTAACAGCGACCTCACTTTAAAAAAATTGCCACGCTAGATTTGGATCACAGCCGTCTGTACACTCGTCGTTCGTTCCTCCTCAGCTCCAGTGCCTGTTACCTGAGGAATGATTGTAGGAACGAACGGCAAGTGTGCAGACGGCTGTGATTTGGACATTCGCAAAGACTCTCTGTTTTTGTATGTATGTGCTGCTCTTTCATGTTTTTAATAGTCTTCGTCTCTGACATTTAATTTCTCAATACAATCACAAACTCTTGTGTTTACAGTGACAATTTCAAGAAAATTCATATTTTGCTAAGGGGATAAAATGTATAATAGAATCCCCCTAGAGATTATGAATTTAGATAATGAAAAGATTTTTAGGCGACATTGTTCAAAATTTGTTAGAGATAACCTATCAACCTAAAACCTAAAAAACCTACACAAATGGCCAAGTCAAAACTTTTCAAAAAATACTTGGTGCATCGTTTTTTTTTAGAGGATAAAAGATATATTTTATGTATATATACACGTATGTTTGATTTTCGGCCTACTTCTATAATATTTATATGAACGATGCGCCAAGCATTTTTTGAAAAGTTTTGACTTGGCCATTTTTTTGATATCACTACTTTTCAGTGCTGAATCTTTAGATTTCTTCTGTTTTTTTTAGAGTAAGAGACTTGGCTGGTATTTTTACACGGAGTGTTTTATGGGGTAAAGATCTTACTACTACTAATCTAGTGGAGCGGTCGCTCCACCCAGCCAAGTCGTACTATACACTCACAGTCACTCAACATACCGTAAATGCCTAATAAACTGAGGAGCAGACCAAACACTTTTACTGTAAGCAACAACATGGCATTTTCGGCCTACTGGATCTCAAAATTGGTAAATCTCACATTGTTGCGAAATATCTTAATTTCGAGCTATGGCCCACCCCACTACATATACCAAATTTGGGAACAATAGGTTATGCCATTTGCGCGCTAGAGGACCGAGAAAACAGTGAAATTACACCACTTTCTGATTCTGAAGATGATGATGATTCTGATGATATCACGAAACGTCGCTATCACCGCCACAGCCTAAACGGCTGAACCGATCGACCTGAAATTTTTACCACATGTGCACTTTTGGCGTCTGAGGTGCCTTTTTATAAAACCAACCGGAAGCCGCCATTTTGAAACCGAAAGTGACGTCATAACTCAAAAACGTCTGGACCGATTAGAACGAAATTAGCGCCATTCGATTTAGATGGTCATCTATATGAAGTATCAATAAAAAAAATATTATTTTCTTATTTTCTAAACCGGAAGTGACGTCATAAATACGCAATATTTAACTTATTTCAACAAATTATACTTAAAATACGTACATAATTAACTTACATTGTAACATAGACAATACAATTTATATATTTAAGGTAGCAGTGTTCTCGGCCGCCATTCCTGAAACCGGAAGTGACGTCATATATCTAAAACGCCTGTACCGATTGCAACTGAACTAGCTCCTGCGTATTCATTCTGCTATTTATTTGAAAAATCAATTGTGAAAAATGAATAAATAAATTAATGGTACCGGAAATGGCGGCAGGAACCACTAAATGAAACCGGAAGTGACGTCATATATTACAAACGGCATGACCGATTTTACGGAAATATAGGGATTAGGAATTCAGATGGTCGTTCATGAAGGTATCAACTAGATAAAACTAGATTGTTTTCTTATTACCTATACCGGAATTCGGCCGCTATTTCAAAACCGGAAGTGACGTCATGTATCGAAAACGGCTGGATCGATTATAACGAAACTTAAGCTATTCTTCTTGGATAATCATTTTCATCTTATACCAAACGCAACTTTTCATAGTAACCAAATCGGTTGAGGCGTATTTTTTTAAAGAAATTAGTCCCTGCTCGGACATGTGCTACAAGCTGTATGAATAAACTAACAAAAGAAGTGATATCCCAGAAAAAACACTCCGTGTAAAAATACCAGCCAAGTCTCTTTAACTATAAAAAAAAAATAGAAGAAATCTAAAAATTCAGCACTGAAAAGGAGTGATATCAAAAAAGGAGCCAAGTCAACGAATTTTCCAAATTTTAATCGTACCATTGAAATAAAAATATCAACCCCCGAGAAATACTTAAAAAAAGGACTTGGCGCATCGTTTTTTTAAAGACATTTTTCTATTCTTAAGCTTATGCCACTCACATACTACGTAGTTCAGAAATGCCTAGAAAAATTGGGACAAAACTTTCAAATTAAATATTGAACATTCTGTAAAATATTTTAAATTTAAATATAAGTACGCAAAGAAACATAGCATTGTCTTACAAGCAATAAATACAGAACAGTTGTGTTTGTGATTGGTAGGTACCTATAGTTTTGTGGGTACATCAACATACCTACTACAGCATTATACTTTGAACCTTCTCGCCGTGTAATTAATTGCTATTAATTAACATTTTATACCAAAAAAATTCATAAATTACATAACGTATTACTTTAGATAAAAATCTAGTCAGTAATTATTTGAGCAGCATGGCTCAGTGCACTAGTCACTTATACAAATCTCATTGACGGCCTTCTTGTAATGAGCGCTTTCGCTATTTCCCTCAGTCACGATATTGAGAAGTATGATTGATTAATATGACCCTAGAAATAGTGGCAATAACGAATAGACTAGGCCGCTTCCGTTTATTCGTTATTCGTTTATCCGTTTATTTCCTCTGAATATTGACAAAATACCAAAACTGCCAGTAGGTAAGAGTACTAGTTATATTAAAACGTAGTATGATTCGTCGATAATGAATGTGATATACTCAGGAAAATATACTTGTAGAGTTCTTCCTATACTTTTAGGATAGAAAAGTGTCTTTAAAAAAACGATGCGCCAAGTCCTTTTTTTAAGTATTTCTCGGGGGTTGATATTTTTATTTCAATGGTACGATTAAAATTTGGAAAATTCGTTGACTTGGCTCCTTTTTTGATATCACTCCTTTTCAGTGCTGAATTTTTAGATTTCTTCTATTTTTTTTTTATAGTTAAAGAGACTTGGCTGGTATTTTTACACGGAGTGTTTTTTCTGGGTACTAATACTACTGAAGGTAATAGTTAAATATTAAATATGTTCGCCCTTTATTGTAGGTATCAAATACTTACTTTACTTTTTTATGCTAGGAGATCACTGTTCTCGATTAATATCCTTTTGTTTGCACTTGACATATATTTCAACAGCAATAAACAATGTTGCCATAGCGTCCAGAGATTTTTTGATTTATAGCGTTTTCCACTGACTGCACTGGTGCTGCACTGGGTTGCACTGAGAGCGGGTGTCGTTTTCCACTGGGAAATCCAGTGTGCACTGGAGTGGTTTTTTAGATTTTCACTGGCAAAGTTGCACGCTCTGAGGGCAAATTTTTAGCACTGAGAAAATTCTCAGGGCAATCGAGTGCTCTCGAATATTACAAGATGGACGCTTGAAAAATGGTTGATGTTTATAACCAATTTGAATCTTCAAATAACATTGATAGTTTAATTGGTCAACAATGGATGATCTAAAACGAATTCTATGAAATGCTTTGCTATTTTTAGGTTATGTTAGCACTGGAATATCCTTGTTTTCCACTGGGGTTGCTTTTTTTGCCGCACTAGTGAAGAGCATGACGTCACAGAGCAATTCTTTGCTCTCATTCAGTGCATGCCAGAGGAAAACGCTATTAGTTTCTTCATGCTCTCTCGAGAGTGTACAAGAAGAAGGCACTGGATGGTTGAGTCAGTATTAGCGCGATCTGTGCTGAGTTTTGTGTGAACAAATCCATTAACATTGCGTGTGACAACTTATATGTTTTTTTATAGTGATAATTTTTTCTTTGAATATCGTTGAATACATTTGACAAATATTTCAAAACAATCACAAAAGAAAGTAAATTTCCAATCTTGATGATTTCAACTCTGATTTCTTCCCATTTATTCTATTCGTGGTTGATGAACCTTGATCACGGCCCATAGGATCGGGGGTTACGGAAATTGACAGTTGCTAATTTTTACTCTAGCAAAGCTATCGCAGGTATTAAAACTACTACCTACCTGGTTTCTTGAAACGCGGTTAATTTGATTTATCAAGTATATACTTTTGCTTCTCTAATAAACGACTCAGACATAGATACGTTTGAGATGCAATTCGATCACATGTATGACAGCTTCGACGAGCCATTTGATATATTGGTTCAACCGCCAGAATACGCTGTGGATCCACTAGAGATTAAGACTGAGTCGGACATGGAGTTCAGTTACTCATCCAATGTCAAGGAGTCATCGTCGCATCTCAGAACTTCGCCTCACTTTGTATCTTGCAACGAGAACTGTGATGAAGACATCGAATACAAGGGGCATGACTTTGCTGCAGAAACATCCTTCATGCAAGATCCATTGGATATAAAAGACAACATTGTTTCACAAGTTGTAGAAACTGAATGTACCGGGTTAGAGGAACAAAATGAAACTACAGTAAATTATCTGTTCGCAGACTTGCAGGAAACCACAACATTTCCACTTAGATTTGTCATCAAGAATGAAAGAATGGATGAATCTGTCGATGGAACATTCAAGATGGAAATTGAAGTTAAACTTCCAGTTGTTGGAACGATTGAGTACGAAAGCAAATCATTTATTCCGTGCAATTTCAAGTCAGATTTAATTAATTTCGAGAATCCTCTCCAGTGTATAGATCTAAGACGATTTAAAGGTAACCTGAAGCGCCATTTGCAGAAAATTCATCCGAAACCTGAAGATGTTTCTGAGCAAGACAAGGATGAAACTATAAGTAAGACGACTGTCACAAGTGAGGCAGAGTTAGCTTGTGTTAATACAACACTCAGTCGATATTCATGTGCTGAATGTAATGAATCATATTCAAATATCAAGGATTTAAACACTCATTTGGCAACCACACAAAAATGTGTTCGCAAACACAAATGTACTTCTTGCGATCGCAGTTATTTAACAGTGAAATCATTGAAGTGTCATTTTAAATTGCACACAGGCGAATTCACATGCCCGATCTGTGGTAAATCTTGTTTGAGTTCATATAACTTAAAGAGGCATACACTAATGCACACGAACTTGAGACCCCATGAGTGTTCACTCTGCAAGAAGACATTCAAATATAAGCATTCTTTGACAGCACATTTAAAAGCGCCGTGTCTAAGATTTCATTGCTACATTTGTCAAAGGATTTTCTGTTCTGAATTCTACCTACGTCAGCATAATCAGGATATTCACATGTTTAAATTGTGACTGAAAACTGATTCTTATTCGAATTATCGTTTGTAAAATCGTTGTGAAGTGAGATGTGAAACTTTCAAATCCGAATCTCATCTTGAAAAACATTTTAATTTTTAACTATGCTAAAGGCACCGAGAGAAATGCCAAATTGTCGGATATTCCGGAAGTAAATTGACAACATGAAAAATAATTTAGTTAGCTGACTTTTAAAAAAAAATATTTTCATGTTATATTATTATTATTATTATTATTATTATTATTATTATTTTCGATGATTGTTTCTCGCTCTTTGCGGTTTTTTACTTTCATCGGCCTATTAGGCAAAATGAAAGCAAACTATTCTCTTTATCTATTGTATGTTTAAAAATTTACGTACAATGCGACAAGTGTTTAAAATTACGGACTTCTGTATGTCACAAACTAAAAGAGGAGAGAGTTCTATAGTGGATAAGTTCTTTGTAAGAGAGACGGGTACAATACCAGTGGATGAAATTATAATAGGGATGATGACAACACTATTCTGCTTCCATTGCTGTTTGATCTCATGAGCCAGGTCAGCATACTTAGCTAGTTTTCTCTGGCCGGTCTCATGAACATTGTTGGAGTTGGGAACAGCAATGTCGATTAGAAATGTCCTTTTCATTGCTTTATTGACCAAGATGATATCAGGCCTATTCGATGGTATTGTTCTATCGGTAAGCACAGTTCTATCCCAGTATAACCGGTATTCCTCATTCTCAAGGACATTTTCAGGCGTGTAGTGATAATACGGCCCAGTGAAATCTGTGAGATGGTGAAGCTGAGCAAGTTTTATATGTACAATCTTGCCTACACAATTGTGGCGATGCAAGTACTCAGTGGATGCAAGCATCGTACAACCTGACGTGATGTGTTGGATAGTCTCAGAGGCGCCTAAACACCTCCTGCATCTGTCATCAGCAACACTTGCATCCTTAACAATGTACTTGAGGTAGTTTCTCGTGGCAACTACCTGATCTTGTATGGCCATCATAAAACCTTCAGTCTCCAGGAATAAGTCGCCCCGAGTCAGCCAATAGTTGGACAATTCACTATCAACTACTTCAGCACTGAGTTCGTTAGGATGTCTTCCATGTAGGGATTTCTGCTTCCACGCACATATCTGCAATGCAGCTCGCTCCATTTTAGTGATCCCTTCTTGAGGTACAGCCACATGAAGATTCAATGGTGTGTATCCCTCGTCCGACAAGGTAATCGCTCTATGGAGTGAAGATATATCTTGCTTCTGGAGGAAGTATTTCTGAAGGCTTATAATCTGTTTGTGCAGTAAATGTGAAAGGTCAATCAGCCCCCTTCCACCCTGAGCTCTTGGAATGGTAACTCTTTCAACTGCTGACTTAGGGTGATGGCCGCGATACTTACTCAAAGTAGTTCTCGTCTTCCTCTCAATGCCTTCAATATCAGTCTTCGTCCACTTAATGATGCCAAATGAGTACGTTAGAACAGGGATCGCATAGGTGTTAATAGCTTTCACTGTGTTCTTAGCACTCAACTTTGTTTTAAGGATGGCGTTTAAGCGACTGACATACATTTCCTGGATCTTCAGTTTCATGATCTTGTGCTCTGTGCGGACTGACTGGTGGACACCTAGGTACTTATACGTCTCTCCTTCTTCCATTGGCTCAATGAGATCACCATCTAGTAACTCAAATGCATTGGTACTATGTTTGCCCTTTAGTACCGTCTGGGTCCTGCACTTGTCAAGCCCGAACTCCATGCATATGTCTCTGGAAAAGATTTCCACAGTTCTCAACAAGGAATTGACATGTACTGCTGTGCTAGCATACACTTTGATGTCATCAACATACATCAAATGTGTTACTTTGTGCTGCACTTGCTTCTTGTTCTTCAGGGCAAACCCGTGCTGACTCGCATTGAGCATGTGGGAGAGGGGATTCAGCGCAAGACAAAACCATAGAGGACTAAAGGCATCTCCCTGGAATATACCCTTCTGTATCTTAATAAAGTCAGTCGCCATTGTACCATCCTTGTGCCTAAGATGTAACTGAGTCGACCACTGAGACATCAAATGCTTGAGCAAGTTAATAAGCGAGGGAGCAACCTTATAAATCTCTAGGATTTTTACCAACCATGAATGCGGCACTGAATCATATGCCTTCCGATAATCAATAAAAGCTGTATGCAGGTTTCTACTCTTGTGCGCTGCCTGCTCAAGGATGACTGAATCGATCAGAAGCTGCTCCTTGCAACCTTGAGATTTCCTGATACAACCCTTCTGCTCAGGAGCAATAATAATAATTATTATTATTATTATTATTATTATTATTATTATTATTATTATTATTATTATTATTATTATTATTATTATTATTATTATTATTTTTAATTTTTTTTTTAAACACATATATAACACATACATGAGATACATATTATACATGCATTTACTGGCAGTGGTAATAGAGCAAAGCCCCGTAACAACATGTGCCCCACTGCCAACTGTAAGAACTGCCCCACTTGTAAGAATTAATGTTGATATTTGGTTATTTACCGAAAGAGTGGATAATTATTGATTGATGATTGATTGATTAAGTCAATATTCTCAACAGAGCCGAGGCTCCACTAGTGAGAATGTAATAGAGAAGGGAGGAGAGGAAACCCGGTACCGGCATGTAGCCTACTCCTGACGAAAGATACCAAGGGGACCAACGGCTTAACGTCCCTTCCGAAGGACGGTGTAACATTCACAGCACAGGCCTCCACAACCCGCGCCGTCGAGAGACTGATAACAGGTGGAGGGAGGTCATCACACTAACCCCCAAACACCCCAGTCTCTCTGGCCCAACGGCAGCAATCTGGCAAGGCAGAGTTGAATGGTCACCTATCCAATCGCTGACCGCGCTCAATGTTGCTTAACCTCGGTGATCTGACGAGAACCGAGGTATCCAACACACCAGCCGTTGGGTATAAGAAATATTATACAGTAATAATGACCATAAAAAAACACTCCGTGTAAAAAAACAGCCAAGTCTCTTCAACTAAAAAAAAAAATTATGAAATCTAAAAATTCTGCACTGAAACGTAGTGATATCAAAAAATGAGCCAAGTCAAAACTTTATTTGAAAATTAAAAAATACTTGGCGCATCGTGTATATAAATAGCTTAGAAGTATAGGCTAGATATAAATACATATACTTATAGTACCTATACCTACAATGCCCTAAAAAAACGATGCGCCAAGTATTTTTTAATTTTCAAATAAAGTTTTGACTTGGCTCATTTTTTGAAATCACTACGTTTCAGTGCAGAATTTTTAGATTTCATAATTTTTTTTTTTAGTTGAAGAGACTTGGCTGTTTTTTTACACGGAGTGTTTTTTTATGGGGATATCACTTATTTTTTTAGTTTATTTACACAATTTGTAAAACTTATTAGGGCAACAATGGCTAATTCCTTTAAAAAAATACGCCATTTCCGAATTAGTTACTAAAAAAATATTGTTTGGAGCTAAATTTAAACTTAAAGTGATATGCCATGAAGAATTGCGAAAGCATCGTTCCAATAGGTCCAGCCGTTTTCGAGATATGGCATCACTTCCGGTTTTAAAAATGGCGGCTGAAAGCTCTTACACATTGTAGGTATTAATATGTATATAAATACTAATATTTCATTATAAGCCTTCTGAATATATAGTTAATTTTTATATAAAGGGAAGTGAATTTAAGCAGATTTCTCTAAACTATGACGTCATTTCCGGTTTCAGTAATTAGAAAACTTTAATTTAACTATTGTTATTTCATAAAGAGGACCGTCTGAATCGATTGGCGCAAATTTCGTTCCGATCGGTTAAGCCGTTTTTGAGATATGACGTCACTTCCGGTTTCAAAATGGCGACTACCGGTTTGATTCATAAAAAGGCACCTCAGACGCCAAAAGTGCACATGTGGTAAAAATTTCAGATCGATCGGCTAAGCCGTTTAGGCTGTGGCGGTGATAGCGGTGTTTCCTGATATCATCAGATAGGTTTTAAAAGGGGTGTAATTTAACTGTTTTCACGGCCCTCTAGCACTCAAATGGCATAACCTATTGTTCCCAAATTTAGTATATGGAGTGGGGTGGGCCATAGCTCGAAATTAAGATATTTCACAACAATGTGAGATTTTCCAATTTTATGATCCAGTAGGCCGAAAATGCCATGTTGTTGCTTACAGTAAAAGTGTTTGGTCTGCTCCTCGGTTTATTAGGCATTTACGGTATGTTGAGTGACTCTGAGTGTACGGTACGACTTGGCTGGGTGGAGCGACCGCTCCACTAGATCCCCATAAAAAACACTCCGTGTAAAAATACCCGCCAAGTCTCTTCAACTATAAAAAATAGAAGAAATCTAAAAATTCAACACTGAAAAGAAGTGATATCAAAAAATGAGCCAAGTCAAAACTTAATTTTAAAAACCAAAATATACTTGGCGCATCGTGTATATAAATAGTATAGAAGCATATGCCAAAAATTAAATGTACCTAAATATATATAATATACCTATAATGCCCTTAAAAACGATGCGCCAAGTATATTTTGGTTTTTAAAATTAAGTTTTGACTTGGCTAATTTTTTGATATCACTTCTTTTCAGTGTTGAATTTTTAGATTTCTTCTATTTTTTATAGTTGAAGAGACTTGGCGGGTATTTTTACACGGAGTGTTTTTTATGGGGATATCACTTATTTTTTTAGTTTATTTACACAACTTGTAACACACATCGGAGCAACAATGACCAATTACTTTTAAAAAATACGCCATTTCCGAATTGGTTAATACGAAAAATTGTGTTTGGTGCTCAATATACCTAAGCTTAAAGTGATATTCCATGAAGAATTGCGCAAGCTTCGTTACAATCAGTCCAGCCGTTTTCGAGATATGGTATCACTTCCGGTTTTCAAAATGGCGACTAAAATTACTGCCACATAGAATTTATTTCTATAAATGTTATGTATCATTATAAGCCTTCTGAATATGTAGTTATTGTAGTAAGAGGTCATTTAAATCTAGTTCTTCATTTTCATGACGTCATTTCCGGTTTCGGTAATAGTACATCTCTACTTTAACTATTGATATTCCATAAAGATGACCGTCTGAATCATTTGGCGCTGGTTTAATTCCTAACGGTCTAGCTGTTTTCGAGATAATACGTCACTTCCGGTTTCAAAATGGCGGCTTCCTGTTGGTTTTATAAAAAGGCACCTCAGACGCCAAAAGTGCACATGTGGTGAAAATTTCAGATCGATCGGCTCAGCCGTTTAGGCTGTGGCGGTGATTGCGGTGTTTCCTGATATCATCATCATCATCAGATCAAGATAGGTTTTAAAAGGAGTGTAATTTCACGTTTTTCACGGCCCTCTAGTTCGCAAACGGCATAACATATTGTTCCCTAATTTGGTATATGTAGTGGGGTGGGCCATAGCTCGAAATTAAGATATATCGCAACAATGTGAGATTTTCTAATTTTAAGATCCAGTAGGCCGAAAATGCCGTGTTGTTGCTTACAGTAAAAGTGGTTGGTCTGCTCCTCAGTTTATTATGCATATACGGTATGTTGAGTGAGTGTGAGTGTACGGTACGACTTGGCTGGGTGGAGCGACCGCTCCACTAGATATTTTGATCATATAATGACAGCTCACAGAATTATTTTTGTTTTCAGTGCTTTCTTGAACTGACTCACGGCATAGTGGAATTTAATTTTGTAACTTCCAATTAAAACAATTGAGAGAGTGTCGCCTCAGATTTAAATAAAATTTGCTTTAGATATTGCAATATCTTCTTATTTTTACACATTTTATTATGCTAGAGTAAAATATATATGTAGCTAAACGGTGAGTACATCTTCTTACGCCTATCAAATTAAAATTTAGCGAGTTTTAATTTTGAGTAGCACGAACAGCTTACTTCACACTTCCGCACAACCCCGATGGCAGCACCCTAGCGGGCTATAGTTTGGCTAGTGCCCTATCAAAAGATTGCATTGGATTCAACTGCTGCAGTTGAAATTAAAATGGAATTAAAACCATGTGAGCAGAATCAAGTCACATTATGTACGAAGATAAGGGTATGGGGAAAGAATCCAACAAAGGCAAGGAGAGCATTGCGTAAGAACTTACTTGAACTTTAGATGCATTTCTCCATAAATCAATATCATAACCTTGAACACGGCCTGCTTGATGGGAGGATAGTAATATTGACTTTTGGTGTTTTTGATAACTGCACAATGTGATAGCGAAATAGGTGTGAATTAGTGAAATTCCTGTAAATGAAAGGTATAGTAATACATCTGATTGAAAATATAAGATTTATTAGAAATATTAGCATTGATTCGTACTAAATTTTTGTTCAACAGGTTCTCTATTATAGCTTATCTGAGGTAGGAACAGAACTCTAAAGCATTCTTTGCGATGCATTTCGATCACTTGCATGCCAGTTTCGACGAGCCAGTTGAAATATTGGTTCAATCGCCAGAATACGCTGTGGATCCACTAGAGATTAAGACTGAGTCGGACATTGAGTTCAGTTACTCATCCCATGTCAAGGAGTCATCGTCGCATCTCAGAACTTCGCCTCACTTTGTATCTTGCAACGAGAACTGTGATGAAGACATCGAATACAAGGGACATGACTTTGCTGCAGAAACATCCTTCATGCAAGATCCATTGGATATAAAATACAGGATTCTTTCACATGTAGAAGACACTGAATCGACTTGTACTGAGTTAGAACAAAATGCTGATTTAAAAAACAGGAAGGATAGTATAGAGAATTCTGTCAATGCAATTAAGATTGAGACTGAAGAGCACACAATCGATGTTAAAACTACAGTAGATGGATTAACGTCAGAATAAGATTTCAATGCAACAATTCCGTGCAGCACCAACTCAGATGTAATGGATCTTGAAAAACATTTCCAATGCCCAGATTGTTCGATGGCATTGAATACATCAGGTGGTTTAAAACGACTTCAAGAAATTCACGGCGTTAGGAAAAAGTACGAATGTCGTGTGTGTAACCGCATTTTCTTGAGAAAGAAGAACTTAAGCTTGTTTTACACGGGTCAATGTATTGATCAATGCCTTGACTTCAATGGATTGATTTCAATGCATTGACCAAAAATATTGAGAGGCCATTTACACTACTCAATGCATTGAATGAAACTATTGACGTTGCGTAGCGCTCTGATTGGTCAGATCTGTGCTTCTAATATTTTAAATTTTATGGGGTCAACAGAATTTGAATAAATGTCATTCAAATAATTGACATGGTTGAAGATAACCTAAGTTCTAGCATTCAACTAATATTTTTTTCTTTCTGTTGTGGAATAGTCTACACTTTTATGTTGCCATAACTATAGAAAAATGCTCCGTGTAACGCGTTGATGAGCATGATGATGCTCATGATGAGTATTAATCATTGATGATCAATGATCATCAATCAATCATGATCAATAAGATGAATGATGAGCAGTGGAATTTCTGTTTTGAAAACTTTATTTCTGACAGTTTCAAAACTTTAAAAAATTCAATAAGTGCAGTGATCTACTAATTTAATTTGGCTGAACACTTGTAAAATAATTGAAAAGGGCACTCTAATGGCCATGCAAAATTTGAACATGATCGGACCATTTAAATTTTTAACTAATCAGAAGATATGTTTTTAAATGCTAGACAATTGGAGGATTTGTCTGACATTTATATCCCTAAAACAAAAGTGTGAGACATTTCGATTTGAACGTCAAACGGTGTGACGTACAGGCCATTTTTACTTATCAACCAATCAGAGGGCAGCTCTCAAAACAATCCCAGACTGAGTTAGAATGATATTAGTATGTGTGCAAAATTTCAGCTCGATCTAAATTATATTTGATATTTTGAAGATTGTCAGAAGAAGCTAATACTCGAACATACTTCATATAAAATAAAATTCAAAATTTTATCAAAACTTTTAATGTACTTTTCAAAAATATAAAATTAGTATTTTTTTCAATGTCAAGGTATGATATTATATTAAATATTTTGAGTACTGTAATAAGTAATAACTATTTCACAATTAAAATAAAAAATACAAAAATACAAATTATATTTGAAAAAGTGAAAAATTTGATGGATATTCTCTTGTCAATAACTATTACTAGCAATGCTATAACTATTTCACAATTAAAATTTAAAAAAAAACGAAAAATAAAAATAATTTTTGAAAAAGTGAAAAAGTTTGATGGACATTCTCTCGTGGTAATGTTTCTTATTGAATATTGCTTACCATGCCAACTTTAATACGATTCTGATTGGTTCGTTTGCCTCAAGTCTTGATTGAAAATAGAGCTTGTTCTAAACAGAAACATTGACTGAAACTCTTGAGAGGTCTTGATCGGCCTACTGGAGCTCAATATTTTTTCACTCAATGTTGAGTTTACACAGATCAAGGTCTTGAAATCAAGTCTTGAATTCAAGGCATTGATCAATACATTGACCCGTGTAAATCAAGCTTTAGAGAACCATTTGCAGAAAATTCATTTGGACACTGCTACTTCAGAGAAAGACAAGGACGAAACAAAAAGGGAAACGAATGTCCCGGGAGAAACAGAGTTAGCGTATGTTAATAAAATACTCAGTGGGCATTCATGTACTTTATGTACTGAATCATATTCAAATATCTGTGATTTAGATAGGCACTTAGCAAATGCACACAAAGGTGTACGCATTTATAAGTGTACTACATGCGATCTCAGTTTTTTATCACAAGCCACACTGAACCATCATTTGAAAACCCACACTGCCGGCATCTCATGTTCGACATGCGGCAAATCTTGTCCCAACTATTCTTACTTGGAGAAGCATCAGATAACTCACAGTGACAAGAGATCATATGAATGTCCAGTCTGCAAGAAAACATACAAGAGAAAAGACGTTTTAGCAGAACATTTAAAAACGCACTGGAAAAGATTACATTGCAACATTTGTCAAAGGATTTTCAGTTCGAAGTTTCAATTACACCAACATCAGGTTGTTCACAAGATTAAATATTATAGCGTCACTCGTAAAACTTATTCCAGTGATGATCGTGTGAAGAGGTCTTGTTAAGTGTGTGGCGAATTGTTTAATAATGGTATTCTCTATAACTTCCATTTACTTGCACATTTACACTTGGTTAAATGCAGCTGCGGTATCATCGCTAGGTCCCACAAGGAGTTTGATGAACATGCTAAACAGGGATGCCGTCTTGTTTCATGTTCCCAATGCGATATGAAGTCCACAGTTCTCGACGAATCACCAAGAGAAATGCCGGTTAAACGGCAAGATACTTTCAAGAATGTAATTTCACCGGTGGAACCTAACAGTAAATTCAAGGTGTTGTCATGATCTCTCAGCGGTGAAATATTCGCTGCTCGTGAGATGTTGCAAAATAACCAAGAGAAAGATCTTGATGTGGGAAAGAGAACCAATGTAGGTGGAAAACATGAAGACAAATGAGTAACTAATCTGACAATTATTAATGAATTATAGTTGGACATGAATTAAATTTAGTGTTGTAAAATGTTTTAAATAAATGTGTGATGATACAGCAGTAAGTAACTTATTGAGCGAGCGAAGCGAGCGTCTCTATTTGGCTCTTTTGGCACGGACCTCTGTTTTCTTTTTTTGGCTGCTACCGTGAGCAATAGAAGTCGCACCGTTTCACCGATCGATCTGAAATTTGGCACACATTTAGAGACAACCGTTTCTGCAGACCCTAATTTTTTTTGAAATCCATTAATTGGTAAAATTTAAATAAACATCTCCTGATTGGTTGAAAAAATGAAAATGGTCTTCGATATATCTGATCAAACTTATATTTTGGCTATTCAGGTCATAGGAAAACATGTTGTTGAGCGAGCGTAGCGAGCGACTCCATTCTGAATCTTTTGACACTTTCTCTGGGTTTGTTTTGTGTGTTTTAGTGTTTGGACAGACGGCACAGGCCACAATTTTCTTTCCAATCGAGCTGAAATTTTGCGCACATACTAATATCATTCTAACTTAATCGAGTATAGTTTTTGAGAGCTGCCCTCCGATCGGTTCAAAAATGAAAATATCTCCCAATAGGGCACTGGCCAAACTTTCACCCGCTTGCATGGCGCTACCATCAAGACAAATCAACTCAAAACTACAACGCGCAAAACATTATTGACAGGCATAAGAAGAATATGTAGGTACTGTTTAGATGTATAAATTGTTAACTCTAGTATTATAACATGTTTAAAAATAAGAAGATATCACAATTTCTAAATCAAAATTCATGTCATTGCGAGACGACAACCCTCAGTTGCGGCATTGATTCCATTATGCCATGAGTCTTCAAGAGAGCCTTGGAAACAAAATGAACATACTGACAGCTGACATTACACGATCAAAATAGCATTATTACGCTACAATATCTAAATCCACTATTTCAGTAAATAGCCAAATATCAACATCAATTTTTAATTCTTATTCTCAATTCTTATGAAAATACGGTCTCTGTAACAAAAAAATACATTGATTTAAAATGACCTCCCTCGACTCTAGCTCTAACTAGTGACCGACCTGTCGTCCTATCTTTGCATCGTCCTATTGGTCGAAAATCAAAATGTTCCAATTAAGTTTAAATTTTGCATGGACATTATAAGACTACAATTTTCTCTTATTTGACAAGCTTTAGCCCAATCGGTAGATAATGTATTATCTTTTGACATTTAAATTTAGAATGTTACAAGAGATTTTATCGACATTTATTTCAAGTGCAGCTAAGATATGATTTTCTTTATAGATTCAGAGTGTAGTATCTATAGGTGGCTATTCTCAGGTTCAATGAAGTTCAGGTTATTTTACTGTGATCGAGTGGATCGTTTTTCAATTCACTGTGGTTGTATATTATATTTTTTGTGCGTTACAATATATGTTTGGAGATGTTGCGCTTTTCGGTGCTCGCTCATCAACGCGTTACACATTGCGTTTTCCTAGTGTTATAATTCATTGTTCAGGGGCCCTATTGTATATGACCATTGAATTCCCAATTCTGATGGAATTAGATTTCATGCAATGTTAATCCTTATGACCGTGACCGGAGTCCATCAGAATGGAATTGGGAAAACGTTCTAGAAAAACCTACAGAAAGCACTTGTACTGCATGAAATAGGCCATTTAAGAAAGTCAAAGCGCATGCGATAAAGCCTGACAGGTCCACAGCCGTCTAGTATGTAGTGACTAGTTCTGTTCAAGGTCCACTAAATCTTCTCCTAGCGGAGAACAGGCGAACCGCCAAATAAGGTCGTTCCATCTGACGCCATTACGGTGTAAAGCGGAAGTAAAATCAAGCGGAAGTAATCAAGTGGAAGTAAAGCGGAAACGGAAGTAAATTTTGTTGAATAACATTGATCGCTCATACTACATTAAAACCAAGACGATGAAACTGATCAATATCAAACAAAAGGTAAACATCAATTTATACTATTTTGTGACTATGCCGACCTACTGACGGACACTTCATGTGACAGTTCAGATGTTAGCTCAGCTGACTTGCGCGGTCTTGCGCATGCGTGACGTCTTCCGGTTTCCGTTTGGCTCCGCAATGGAGGACACTTTTGTATTTAACATAGTGGAAGTGTGTGCAACGACCTAATTAGCACCGTGAGGTGCTGCGCGCTAGTAGGAGCGGAGTTTTAGTGGACCTTGGTTCTGTTTAGTGTCTGTCATATTATATTTACGTGTTGTTTTCGAGAAGGCTGTGGGTGGGATGACGTCACACCAGTCCTTATAAGTGCACACTGCGCATGCGTTTAAGCCTGATAACATTAGTACCACACTTCACCAACAGATGTATCTTTACTTTCTTAAATGGCCTATTAATCTGGTGTGTGATATTTACTGCTATGTTGACCTTGAAATGACGGGGCGATGCCAAGCTATGGGGCGATGCCAAGCTAGGACGACGGGATCGGCCACTTCGGCGCTAGCGTCGAGGCTGTGCTTTTCAAATCAACGCATTTCTTACTCCACAGTCCGTATTTTCATGTTATATTATAATAATTAATGTTGATATTTGGTTATTTAACGAAATAGTGGATAATTATTAGAAATGGTAGTGTAATAATGATATTTTGATCATATATGGACAGCTCACAGAATTATTTTTGTTTCCAGTGCTCTCTTGAACTGACTCACTGCTTAATGGAATTTTGTAACTTCCAATTAAAACAATTGAGAGGGTGTCGCTTCAGATTGAAATAGAATTTGCTTTATATATTGCACTATCTTCTTATTTTTACACATTTAATTATACTAGAGTAAAAAATCTATGTATCTAAACAGTGAGTACATCTTCTTACGCATGTCAAAATAAAGTTTCGCGAGTTTTAATTTTGAGTGGCACGAACAGCTTACTTCACACTTGTCACAAAACCGATGGCAGCACCCTAGCGGGAGATAGTTTGGCTAGTGCCCTATAGGACGACAGGATCGGCCACTTTGGCGCTAGCGTCGAGGGTGTACTTTTCAATTCAAAGTATTTCTTATCCCACATTCCGTATTTTATTTTCATGTTATATTGTAAGAATTAATGTTGATATTTGGTTATTTACCGCAAGAGTCGATAATTATTAGAAATTATACAGTAATAATGATATTTTGATCATAATGACAGCTCACAGAATTATTTTTGTTTCCAGTGCTTTCTTGAACTACTCACGGCATAGTGGAATTTAATTTTGTAACTTCCAATTAAAACAATTGAGAGAGTGTCGCCTCAGATTTAAATCAAATTTGCTTTAGATATTGCAATATCTTCTTATTTTTACACATTTTATTATGCTAGAGTAAAATATATATGTATCTAAACGGTGAGTACATCTTCTTACGCCTATGGGGCGATGCCAAGCTAGGACGACAGGATCGGCCACTTTGGCGCTAGCGTCGAGGCTGTGCTTTTCAAATCAACGTATTTCTTACCCCACACTCCGTATTTTCATGTTATATTATAAGAATTAATGTTGATATTTGGTTATTTACCGAAAGAGTGGATAATTATTAGAAATGATAGTGTAATAACAATATTTTGATCATATAATGACAGCTCACAGAAATATTTTTGTTTCCAGTGCTTTCTTGAACTGACTCACGGCACAATGGAATTTTGTAACTTTCTATTAAAACAATTGAGAGGGTGTCGCTTCAGATTGAAATCGAATTTGCTTAAGATATTGCACTATCTTCTTATTTTTACACGTTTTATTATACTAGAGTAAAAAATTTATGTATCTAAACAGTAAGTACATCTTCTTACGCCTGTCAAAATAAAGTTTCGCGAGTTTTAATTTTGAGTGGCACGAACAGCTTACTTCAAAGCTTACTTCACACTTCTTACTCACTCCCGATGGCAGCGCTGCAGCACAATAGCGGGAAAAAGTTTGGCTAGTGCCCTATCAAATTAAAATTTAGCGAGTTTTAATTTTGAGTAGCATGAACAGCTTACTTCACACTTCCGCACAACCCCGATGGCAGCACCCTAGCGGGCTATAGTTTGGCTAGTGCCCTATCAAAAGATTGCATTGGATTCAACTGCTGCAGTTGAAATTAAAATGGAATTAAAACCATGTGAGCAGAATCAAGTCACATTATGTACGAAGATAAGGGTATGGGGAAAGAATCCAACAAAGGCAAGGAGAGCATTGCGTAAGGACTTACTTAAACTTTAGATGCATTTCTCCATAAATCAATTTCATAACCTTGAACACGGCCTGCTTGATGGGAAGATAGTAATATTGACTTTTGGTGTTTTTGATAACAGCACAATGTGATAGCGAAATAGTTGTAAATTAGTGAAATTCCTGCAAGAGAAAGGTATAGTACCTAATACATCTCATTTAAAATATAAGATTTATGAGAAATATAAGCATTGAGTCGTACATATGTAAACATTTTTGTTCAACAGGTTCTCTATTATTGCTTATCTGAGGTATAGATCTCTAAAGCTTTCTTTGCGATGCAATTCGATCACATGTATGACAGTTTCGACGAGCCAGTTCAAATATTGGTTCAACCGCCAGAATACGCTGTGGATCCTCTAGAGATTAAGACAGAGTCGGACATTGAGTTCAGTTACACATCCAATGTCAAAGAGTCATCGTCGCATCTCAGAACTTCGCCTCACTTTGTATCTTGCAACGAGAACTGTGATGAAGACATCGAATACAAGGGACATGACTTAGCTGCAGAAACATCCTTCATGCAAGATCCATTGGATATTAAAGACTACATTGTTTCACAAGATAAAGAAACTGAATCGACTTGTACTGAGTTAGGGGAACAAACTGATCATGTAAATCCCCTGACTGAAGGATTCGAATCACATTCTTTTTCACATCAAAATGTCATAGAGGAGAAGACATTTCCGTTCATTACCAAGTCTGATTTAAAAGATCTTGAGAAGCCTTTCCAATGTACGGATTGTCCAAACACATTTAAAACGTTGATTATTTTAAAATCGCATAAAATAATGCACGGTGGAGGGAAATGTTACGAGTGTCCTGTGTGTAAAAAATGCTTTAAAAAAAGACACAATTTGAATCACCATAGGAAGTGTATGCACCCGGAAACTGTAGAGGCTTCAGAGAAAGACAAGAAGAAGACGCCAAGAGATACGACCGTCACAACTGGCTCAAATGTCAATGATTTAGATAAGCACTTGGCAAATGTACACAGAGTTGATCGCAAGTTCAAATGCACAACATGTGGTTCCAGTTATTTATCGAAACAGGCCCTGACACGACATATAAAAACTCACAATAGAGTCATCCCATGCCCGATATGCGGTCTTACCTTTGGCACCTATTTCAGATTAAAGAGTCACAAAAGAATTCACATCAACATGGAACCCTACGAATGTTCAATCTGTATGAAAACCTTCAAATTAATGACATCTCTGAGAAAACACTTAACAATGCGGAGTCAAAGATTACACTGCTCTATTTGTCAAAAGATTTTCTGTTCAAAATCACAACTACGTAAGCACATGATTAATCATGTTTTAAATGTTCGTTTAAATAATCGCTATAAAATGATTCGCAAAACTTTAACATCAAATGATATCATTGAAAATCGATCACTTGAACATGAAACTAGACACCGTGTGAAATGCAACTGTGGAATTACCTTCATGTCCCACAAGGAGTTTGATGAACATGCTAAACGAGGATGCAGCCTACATTCATGTTTCCTGAGCGATGAAACGTCCACAGATCTAGCGACGAATCACCAGGAGAATAGCCTTGAGGATGGCGATTGGCAAGAAACATTGAGAGTACTATTAAAGAAGAACGCAATTTCACCGGAGATTTCTATTAAATACAAGACGTTTTCTTGTTCAAACTGCAATAAGATATTCTGTACGCTTTCTCTGTTGCAAATTCACCAACAGGAACATTTGGAAGTGGCAAGGAGAGACACAATGTTGGTGGAAAACAAGGCGATGATGACGACGACAACGACAACGTCGAAACATCGCTGTAAAAAGTGTGGTGAAACTTTTATATCTGAATCTCTTCTTCTAAAACATTTACTAAAACATGAAAATGAACACCGTATTTTGTGCAAATGTGGATTATTCTTTAGATCCCACAGGGAGTTTGATGCACATGCTAAACGAAAGCAAGGTTGCTGTCAGCTTTCATGTTCCCGGTGTGATAAAACGTCCACCGTTCCTCCTACGAATCACCAGGAGAAAAACCGTGTTTATGTCGAATGGCAAGAAACTTTGATTTTAAAAGAGAACGCATTATCACCGGAGAATCCTAACAGTAACCCCATTAGGTTCTCATGTTCGTTCTGCAATCTAGCATTTGGAGCTCTTTCGATGTTGCAAAGTCACAGAGAGGAACATCTGAACATGGCAAGGAGAAACACAATGTTGATGGAAAACAAGACGGAAACGACTACGACTACGACGAAAAATCGTTGTAAAAAGTGTGGTGAAACATTTATATCTGAATTTCTTCTTGTAAAACATTTACTAAAACATGAAAATGGACACCGTGTTAAGTGCAACTGTGGATTCTTCTTCAGATCCCACATGGACTTTGATGAACATGCTAAACGTGGATGCAGTCTGCTTTCATGTTCCCGATGCGATAAAACCTCCACCCCGAATCATCAGGAGAAAAACCGTGTGGATGGCAAATGTCAAGAAACTTTGATTTTAAAAGAGAACGCAATATCACCGGAGAATCCTCTTTCGATGTTGCAAAGTCACAGAGAGGAACATCTGGATATGGGAAGGAAAAACCCAATGATGTTGGAAAACAAGACGACACCGACGACAAGGATGGATTTATGCGTAACGTGTGGTAAAACTTTTATATCTGGATCTCTTCTTTCAAAAAATTTAATACCTAAACTTGGTAGTAGATACCGTGTTGAGTGCAACTGTGGATTTTTATTCAGAACTCACATGGACTTTGATGCACATGCTAAACGAGGACAAGGATGCAGTATGAAGTCATGTTCCCGTTGCGATCGAACGACCTCCGTTCTTCCGACGGATCGCCAGGAGAAAAGCCGTGGATTTCAAATGTCAAGAGAAATTAAGAGTGCTTTTAAAAGAGAAGGAAATATTACCGGAGAATCCTAAAAGTAAATTCAATATGTTTTCATGTTCGCTCAGCAATAAAACATTCGGCGCTCTTTCGATGTTGCAAAGTCATCAAGAAGAACATCTGGATGTGGCAAGCAGAGACACAATGTTGGGAGAAAACAAGACGACCCCAAAATCATGATGAACTTGAATTGATTCAAATAAAGTATAACTATATTCTCTGTACTTACTTTTAGAAGTAGGAAAATGTTCTGTGTATTGCATTAATCAGAAAGTCTTTGTATTGCTTACGATTTGCCTTGTTCACTGCCATTTGCTCTCACTAGTATCTCTAGCAGCGACCACTATTAAAAAATTGCCACGCAAGATTTGGACCACAGCCGTCTGTACACTCGTCGTACGTTCCTCAGCTTCTCAGCGCCGGTTACCTGAGGAAAAATTGTAGGATCGAACGGCGAGTGACAGACGACTGTGATTTGGACATTCGCAAACACTCTTTGCTTTTGCATTTATGTGCTGCTCTTCCATATTTTTAAAAGTCTTAGTTTCTGATATTCAATTTCTTACTACAATCCCAAACTCGTGTGTTCAGAGTGAAGGTAATAGTTTAAAATTATATATGTTCACCCCCTTTATGTTAAACTAGAATCAAAACTAGTACTTTTTATGTTAGGAGATCACTGTACTTTATTAATTTCTTTTTGTTCACACTTGGAACAAATTTCAACAGCAATAAACAAAACGTCAATCTGTTGCCAATGTGTCCAGAGAAGTTATTTTCATTCTCCATGCCCTCTCGAGAGTGCAACAAGACAATTTCTTTTTGTTTGTGCTGACTAATTTACTAGGAAAACGCTCTGAGTAACGCGTTGATGAGCGAGCACGGATACGTGCAACACCTCGAACCGAAATTCTGTCTATCGAAAATGTCATTAATAATTCTTCAATTTCGTCACAGACTTGTATGAAAATCTTCAAAAATTCCAAAAATATTGGTCCCAATAACCATACAAAGTTTTAAGTCGATCGATTGAACATTTATGATTGAATGGTTCCTTGTTAATTTTCAAAAATCACAGATCTTGTTCCAAAAATATACCTGGGACCACTCATATGATATAAGTGTGTGTACACAATATCAGATCGATCTGTTGAATATTGGTGTCATAATGCGTTTGAAAGTTTCTGTTCTAACTACCTTGGAACATTGGAACTGAGGCATCAATGTTGCCGTGATCCATAGCAACAAGCAAAATGTCCGTAAAATGTCAATAACTTTTGGATTTAAAACAAAAGTGTCTGAAAATTGACAAAACACAGATAATGGACCATGCAAAGTTTTAAGTTGATCGGTCAAACGGTTATAGTTTAAATTTCAAAAATCATTGTAAAGATGGTTTTATATTTTAACCAATGGGAGGATTTGGCTGAAACTTTGTATGATTGGGTAAAATGTTAGTGGCAATAACTTGTCAAAATTTAAAATTTATCAAACTAACCAATCGAAAGATATTTATTTTTAAATTTGAACCAATCAGGGGATTTCAAAAAAATTAAGGTCTGCAACGCCCGGAAATGGTCAGTACGTGTGTGCAAAATTTCAGCTTGATCAAAGAAAACTGTGACTTGTATATCGTCAGTAACAGAAAAAAAAGAAAAAAACACAAAAAAAAGAAGTCCGTGTCAAAAGAGCAAAAAAGAGACGCTCGCTTCGCTCGCTTAATAAACCATTTTTGTACCGTGTAATTCAAAGCTTTTATTTAAAAAATGAAACAAATAGACATTGCCCTATTTATTACATTGGAGTCGAATTCAACTCTCAAGCTCATCAGAGTCTACCTTTAGTTTCAAGGTGTGCAGTATGCTCTTTCGTGCTACTTGATCAACCTTGATCACGGCCCATAGGATCAGAGGTCACGGAAATTGACAATTGATAGTTTTTACTCTAGCAAAGCTATATCAGTTATTTAAAACTACGTGTTTTCTTGATAATTCAGGATTGATAATTGAACTAAATGCCGTGCGTATAAACATTTTTGTAACGTGGTTAATGGGATTTATCAAGTATATATTTTTGCTTTTCTAATATACGGCTCAGACATAGGTTTGAGATGCAATTCGACCTTATGTATGACAGTTTCGACGAGCCAGTTGAAATATTGGTTCAACCGCCAGGGCCCTGATTCTATAACTCAATTGCGACCGCTTAGCAATTATTTCAATGTTAATCCTTATGGAAGAAATTGCTAAGCGGTCGCAATGGAGTTATAGAATCCCACCTCAGAATACGCTGTGGATCCACTAGAGATAAAGACTGAGTCGGACATTGAGTCCAGTTACTCATCCAATGTCAAGGAGTCATCGTCGCATCTCAGAACTTCGCCTCACTTTGTATCTTGCAACGAGAACTGTGATGAAGACATCAAATACAAGGGACATGACTTAGCTGCAGAAACATCCTTCATGCAAGATCCATTGGATATAAAAGACAACATTGTTTCACAAGATGAAGAAACTGAATCGTCTTGTACTGAGTTAGGGGAACAAACTGATCATGTAAATTACATTACTGGAGGATTGAAATCACATTCTTTTTCACGTCAAATTGTCATGGAGAAGACCATTCCGTTCATTACCAAGTCAGATTTAAAAGATCTTGAGAAACCTTTCCAATGTACAGATTGTCCGAAAACATTTAAAACATTGAGTTATTTAAAATCGCATAAAATAATGCACGGTGGAGGGAAATGTTACGAGTGTCCTGGGTGTAAAAAATGCTTTAAAAGAAGACGCAATTTGAATCACCATAGGAAGTGTATGCACCCGGAAACAGTAGATGCTTCAGAGAAAGACAAGAAGAAGACGCCAAGAGATACGACCGTCACAAGTGGCTCATATGTCAATGATTTAGATAAGCATTTGAAGAATGTACACAGAGTTGATCGCAAGTTCAAGTGCGCAACTTGTGGTTCCAGTTATTTATCGAAACCGGCCCTGACACGACATATTAAAACTCACAATAGAGTCATCCCATGCCCGATATGCGGTCTTACTTTTGGCACCTATTTCAGATTAAAGAGTCACAAAAGAATTCACAACAACATGGGACCCTTCGAATGTTCAATCTGTAAGAAAACCTTCAAATGTATGACATATCTGAGAAAACACTTAATAAGGCTGAGTCAAAGATTGCACTGCTCCATTTGTCAAAGGATTTTCTGTTTAAAATCACAACTACGTAAGCACATGATTGATCATGATTTAAATGTTCGTTTAAATAATCGCTATAAAATGATTCGCAAAACTTTAACATCAAATGATATCATTGAAAATCGATCACTTGAACATGAAACTAGACACCGTGTGAAATGCAACTGTGGAATTACCTTCATGTCCCACAAGGAGTTTGATGAACATGCTAAACAAGGATGCAGCCTACATTCATGTTTCCTGAGCGATGAAACGTCCACAGATCTAGCGACGAATCACCAGGAGAATAGCCTTGAGGATGGCGATTGGCAAGAAACATTGAGAGTACTATTAAAGAAGAACGCAATTTCACCGGAAATACCTATTAAATACAAGACGTTTTCATGTTCAAACTGCAATAAGATATTCTGTACGCTCTCTCTGTTGCAAATTCACCAACAGGAACATTTGGATATGGCAAGGAGGGACAAAATGTTGTTGGAAAACAAGACGACGATGACGATGACAAAGACGACGACGTCGATGATTATGGCGACGACGAAATCGGAAAATCGTTGTAAAAAGTGTGGTGATACTTTTAAATCTGAATATCTACTTTTAAAACATTTACTAAATCATGAATATGGACACCGTATTCAGTGCAACTGTGGATTATTCTTTAGATCCCACATGGTGCTTGATGGTCATGCTAAACGTGGATGCAGTCATCTTCCTCGTTCCCGGTGCGATAAAACGTCAACTCCGAATCACAAGGAGAAAAACCGCGTGGATGTCGAATGTCATGAAACTTTGATTTTAAAAGAGAACGCAATATCAACGGAGAATCCTCTTTCAATGTTGCTAAGTCACCAAGAGGAACATCTGGATATGCCAAAGAGAAACGCAATGTTGTTGGAAAACAAGAAGACGACGACGACGATGACGATGACGATGACGACGACAACGATGCCAAATTTTTGCAAAACGTGTGGTAAAACTTTTATATCTGAATCTCTTCTTGTTAAACATTTAATACTAAAACATGAAAATGGACACCGTGTTGAGTGCAACTGTGGATTTTTCTTCACATCTCACATTGAGTTTGATTCACATGCTAAACGAAGACAAGGATGCAGTGTGCTCTCATGTTCTCGTTGCGATACATCATCAGTTCTTCCGACGGATCACCAGGAAAAAAACCAAGTTGAATAGACAACATTTTAAACCCCGAGCGCCATCTACAACTATCAACATTGCATTCTGGGTTTAGGATGTGAAGAGTTTGACAGCTGCCTGGTTGACAGTGCTAAGATGCATAAAGGAAGAATGTTTTTCGGTGTTTATTATGTTATATCCTCTCTGTATTTAAATGTAACTAATTTTAGTGGTATTCAACATAATTATGAATAATATTAAGAATAGCAGATCGTACGGAACAATGTGTTGTGTTCCATTGTGCAAAAATAACACTAAATTTAGCCGTGAAGTGTTGTTTCAATACTTTCAAGGGACGTTGATTTGAAGAAAGAATGGATAAGACGCAATAAATTATGTTTTTGTTGAAAAATTTTAGTGTAAGATGTGAAAATCTTATTTTTGTCAGAAATTCTGACAAAATGTGACAAAGTATGTTCCTGTATACATAACTAATTAACAAATCAATCTGACCTATTGGTTATTCATTTCGGTTTATTCATTTATTCATTTTGTTAGGGGAAAAACAGGGCAATTTTTCTTCATATTTCTTATAACCAGATTTGTTAAAATGTGCACCACATATTCTGTGGTTCTTAATAGGGGACCATTTACTACATTTTCCCTGAGATCCAATTCGCCTCACACGCCTCATTCTTTCTTCAAATCAATGTCCCTTGAAAGTAGTGAAACGACACTTCACGGCTAAATTTAGTGTTATTTTTGCTCAATGGAACACAACACACTGTTCCGTACGATCTGCTATTCTTAGTATTATTCATAAAATAATGTTGAATACCAATAAAATTAGTTACATTTAAATACAGAGATGATATAACATAACAAACACCGAAAAACATTCTTCCTTTATGCATCTCAGCACTGTCAACCAGGCAGCTGTCAAACTCTTCACATCCTAAGCCCAGCATGCATCACGGCACGTCGCGCATGCGCAGTGAATTTTGAATGTTGTCTATTCGATTGTAACGAAACTTCAAGAGTGTTTGTAAAAGAGAACGTATTATCACAGGAGAATCCTGACAGTAAAATCAATGGGGTATCATGTTCATTCTGCAATCAAACATTCGATTCTCTTGACATGTTGCAACTTCACATAGAGGAACATCTGGATATGGCAAGGAGAAACACACTATTGTTGGAAAACAAGACTGCGACGGTGACGACGACGACGGAAAATCGTTGTAAAAAGTGTGGCGAAACTTTCAGATCTGAATATCTTCTTGTTAAACATTTACTAATACATGAAAATGGACACCGTATTGAGTGTATCTGTGGATTCTTATTCAGAACTCACATGGAGTTTGATGCACATGCTAAACGAGGACAAGGATGCAGTATGAAGTCATGTTCCCCGTTGCGATCGAACGACCTTTGTTCTCCCGACGGATCACCAGGAGAAGCCGTGAGGATTTCAAATGACAAGAGAATTTAAGAGTTCATTATAAAGAGAATAAAATATCACCGGAGAATCCTAAAAGTAAATTCAATATGTTTTCATGTTCACTCAGCAATAAAACATTCGGCGCTCTTTCGATGTTGCAAAGTCATCAAGAAGAACATCTGGATGTGGCAAGCAGAGACACAATGTTGAGAGAAAACAAGACAACCCCAATATCATTATGAACTTGAATTGAGTCAAATAAAGTATAACGATACCTCTGTTTACTTACTTTTAGAAGTAGGAAAATGTTCTGTGTATTGCATTAATAAGAAAGTCTTTGTATTGCTTGCGATTTGCCTTGTTCACTGCCCAGGCGCGTAGGAATAGGGGGGGGGGGGGGGAGGGGGGGTACGGACCCCCCTGTCTGGAGCCTGACCCCCCCCCCTGCCAGAGATCCTGACCCCACCTGCTAGAGACTCTGACCCCCTCTGCTAGAGATCCTGAATACATCCAGATATTCACAAATGTTGATTAAGTGTTGCACAGAATGCACAGATTTGCTCCATTATGAGGTTGAATTCTCAAAATTTTCTCAAGTTTTGCAAAACTAATTGAACAGAGGTACTCATTTACTCATTTGTCCAACATGATCATCCTCATGAATCAAATCAAATAATTACACGTTAAACTAATAGATTCCAAAAGTTCAAAACACATACAGATTTTTCTTATTGATTGCTTATTGCTTTGCTCTTGCAACCTTTTTCAAAGGTCGATTCCAAAATCAATTCATAATCGATTCTCTTTCACTAGAATTCAAGTATTTCCCTGCGGGGCCATTTAGGATTTAGTCAAATAACAAAATTTTATTTTGTCTCTTGTATCCCCAAGAATATTGCATAGGACACACATTTTAAATTTCTTTAAAAAAGATGCCAAAAAAGCGTCGAATTCGATTTTAAGTTCCCACAGAATATTGCATATCACACATTTTACATTTATTTGAGAATAATATCTTAAAATTCGATTGTTTTGTATCAAAAATTCAAAAATGCCCTGAGGGGCTAACTGGGGGTGAGTCCCCCAGACCCCTTGTAGCAGTGAACCACCTTTTCCTGACATACATCGATCCCCTATAATTTTGACCCCCCCCTGTCAAAACAAAGTTCCTACGCGCCTGTCACTGCCATTTGCTCTCACTAGTATCTCTAGCAGCGACCTCACTTTAATAAAATTGCCACGCAAGATTTGGACCACAGCCGTCTGTACACTCGTCGTTCGTTCCTCCTCCTCAGCGCCGGTTACCTTAGGAAAAAGTGTAGGATCGAACGGCGAGTGTGCAGTCAGGGAAATGTATTCGGTAAACTCTCCTTTCCTCCCCCCCCCCCCCCCCCCCCACCCAACACATTCAAAGCACTTTGCCTGAGTTACGGGTCGAGGGGGTGGAGCCTTAACTTAAAGTAAATGCATGGAAAGAGGGAAGGAGCGTTTACCTAATATATTTCCTTGACTGAACAGACGTCTATGATGTGGACTTTCGCAAGGACTCTTTGCTTTTGCATGTACAGTTATACCATTTCAAAAGGGGTATAGACGTTCCAAGAAGTTCGCAATAGGCCATTTAAGAAAGTAAAGATACATCTGTTGGTGAGGTGTGGTACTAATGTTATCAGGCTTAAGCGCATGCGCAGTGCGCACTTCAAAGGACTCGGCGTGACGTCATCCCACCCACAGCCTTCTCGAAAACAACACGTATAAATATGACAGACACTAAACAGACACTAGTCACAACACACTAGACGGCTGTGGACCTGTCAGGCTTTATCGCATGCGCTTTGACTTTCTTAAATGGCCAATTCTCCCTCAGATGGCATAGTTTGCAGTACCACTACCATAAAAATTTTGCTTTGGTTATTATCACTCATGTGTTGAAATGACCACTATATCTTTAAATCAGTCATAAAATAAATAATATATCACTATAGTTGCCATAAAATCGTATATTTAATAGCATGGGCTAACAAAATGCATTTAAAAAGTAATTTAAATGGCTCCAGTTCAAAATACCCTTTTCCTATAATACCCAAAGCCTAAACCGCTATAGTCGGCATATCTGTGGGCAGTCGAAGCTCTTTGGGATGTCTTCTTTATCGGCATATGTGTGCCGCGTGATTTATACTCTCACTTATAATATTTACACATTTTTGTTTCGCAAAAACTACTAGTAATGTTGAAGATACTGATGTAAGCCCAATTTTATGAAAACCACATAAATAACCAAACTTATTGCAAATAAAATCATCAAAAATTAGTCCGAATCTTTTGAAGAAAACTGTTTTTTGACAATAATTTAGACATATTTTTTTGAACCATTCAAATTATTAAATATAATTAGAATTGCTCTTTTTTATGCGATTCTAGCTTATAAACACCAACTTAAAAGACAATATGTGACCATTATGATGTGACCAAGCTGAAAAAGTAGATCCAAAAGTCCAGTTTGGTGGGCACTCTTATAGACAACATTTTAAACCCCGAGCGCCATCTACAACTATCAACATTGCATTCTGGGTTTAGGATGTGAAGAGTTTGACAGCTGCCTGGTTGACAGTGCTAAGATGCATAAAGGAAGAATGTTTTTCGGTGTTTATTATGTTATATCATCTCTGTATTTAAATGTAACTAATTTTAGTGGTATTCAACATAATTATGAATAATATTAAGAATAGCAGATCGTACGGAACAATGTGTTGTGTTCCATTGTGCAAAAATAACACTAAATTTAGCCGTGAAGTGTTGTTTCAATACTTTCAAGGGACGTTGATTTGAAGAAAGAATGGATAAGACGCAATAAATTATGTTTTTGTTGAAAATTTTTAGTGTAAGATGTAAATCCAATATTGTAAATATTATTAGCCTGGGCTTGAAATCATATTTATCGCTTTCAGGGGTATTCAAGTTATTTTTCCTCTTAACAAACAGGACATTTGTAGGTAGCCGAAAATCTTATTTTTGTCAGAAATTCTGACAAAATGTGACAAAGTATGTTCCTGTATACATAACTAATTAACAAATCAATCTGACCTATTGGTTATTCATTTCGGTTTATTCATTTATTCATTTTGTTAGGGGAAAAACAGGGCAATTTTTCTTCATATTTCTTATAACCATATTTGTTAAAATGTGCACCACATATTCTGTGGTTCTTAATAGGGGACCATTTACTACATTTTCCCTGAGATCCAATTCGCCTCACACGCCTCATTCTTTCTTCAAATCAACGTCCTTTGAAAGTATTGAAACAACACTTCACGGCTAAATTTAGTGTTATTTTTGCTCAATGGAACACAACACACTGTTCCGTACGATCTGCTATTCTTAGTATTATTCATAAAATAATGTTGAATACCACTTAAATTAGTTACATTTAAATACAGAGATGATATAACATAACAAACACCGAAAAACATTCTTCCTTTATGCATCTCAGCACTGTCAACCAGGCAGCTGTCAAACTCTTCACATCCTAAGCCCAACATGCATCACGGCACGTCGCGCATGCGCAGTGAATTTTGAATGTTGTCTATTGTACCTATCCATGAGGTTGATGTTTAACTGTTTATAGCAAGATCGGCGAAAAATTGTCTAATGTCTATGCTAATTATGTGCGACATACAGAAATAAATATCAATATTTTATTGAGATCAGGGTTCAATGTTGTTAATCAGGTATCATTGGCATTATCTGACATGAGAGTAGGTAGGTACCCAAGTTATAGTTAACCAATACTTAAAAAAATAAAAAATAAACCTTCTCATTTCTCTTTTTACTTAGCATATTTTTATGAAATTATGAATCCCATAATTATCATAGGAAGTTCATAAAGTTGCGTTTTCAGAGAGCATACTAGATAGTAGTCAACGATAGTAGTATAAGCTTAGAGGTAAGTGTTTAAGCAGATGTTGCTTATTACTTGCTTACTTTCAAAATGTTGTGTTTCCATTTTTTTTTACTTTACTACTTTTTGAGAAGTAGTAGTACAGCTTTATTATAGCTATCAAGATATTTTTTAAATTACATACAATGCATACAGTCAAATACCAATAACATACAAATCAATATATCAATTAATATAAAGTTCAGTCAAATATAAAAACACAAAAAAACAATTATATTGCACTACAACAAACCACAGTAATGCATCATACATATTCGCACTACAATACAACATATATGTAGCAGATTATAACAGATTGCAACTTAGTATATAAGTTGAAGACGTTCTATTTACACATTCACAGTTATTTCGTTGCCGAGCATTATGATTGTTAGAAAAGTTTAAATCAATAATCAACTTTACTAAGGTATTTTGGAGTCAATCCTCTATAGTCATACGAAATACAAAAGTCAGAGTATTCATGTTAGATGTGGTTCTTATTTGATATTTGGACAGGATTCTTCTGATTTGATTTGATAAATTAGGAATACATTCTATGGATATTGTATTGATATGCTCTACTTTTTCAAAATCTTTTGGAGTTCCACACTGTTTTATAATTCTTGATGTTAGTCTGTCTGGATAACCGTTCATCAGAAAAGCTTCCTTTATTATTTCTAATTCTTGATTTTTGTTTGTGTCAACTCATTAGGCATTTTATCGTACTTTCTTTAATAATTTGGCTATGATTAGATCTAAAATGTATGTACTGGTTAGTATGAGTTGGGAATAGCTGGACAGTTAAGCAGGGTTGCTTTTCTGTAAACTTTTGTAATTAACGCTTAATTCGATCGGTTAATCGTGAAATCTAAAAAATTTATTCTCCCTTCTTCTTCTTTTTCAATGGTGAACTTTACATTTATTTGTAGAATTTAGAATTTATTCCTAATTTATCAAATCAAATGAGAAGAATCATGTCCAAATATCAAATAAGAACCACATTTAAATCATCGAATACCTTTAAGAAATATCTATTGAATGTTAAACCGAATAATTTAATGCAAATGTCAAAAAACTGGGTTTATGGGCTAGAGTTCCAGACTGCCAGTGTGGTGATTATTGCATTGGAGAATCGAAACGACCTTTGGAAGTGAGAGAGAGAGGGAACATAAATGCAACATAAGAAATAATAAAAAATAACCAAGGGACATGACGTTACCTAAATCATTAATTGCGGAACAATCAACTGAACTAAATCATGAAATCGAATGGAGTGGGACGAAGAGGATCTTTAAAGAAGAAAATGGAATAAAAATAAAATTTAAGGAAGCAGCTGTGATGGAGTGCTTAGAGAAGAATAATCTCGGTATTATTAGTCAGGGCAGTTTAGAGATTGCTAACATATGGTTAGATACGATTAAAGAGCAGATTATCAAGAAATTTAAAAACTCATGAAAAGGAAGGAAAAATTATTGCAACAGGTAGAGCCATTTGTTTTAATATTTGTTGAAACTTTCTGAATTAATTGACCTTGCATATTTCGTATATTTAGGAAGCTGAAGCCAATCTTTTAGTATTTTGACGTTTATTGTTTTTTATATTGTGACTGAAGAAGGTGGGCTGGAAGAGTCGCCGAAATATTTCGTTCTAATAAAACTACAGATTAGTCTGAAAATTGGCAAAAATTACCTAAAATGTTGGTCCCAACTCCCAATGACCATGCAAAGTTTTAAGTTGATCGATCAAACGGTTCAAGTTTAAATTTAAAAAATCACAGGAAAGATGGTTATAAAATAGTATAGGTACCAATGGAAGGATTTGGAAGATTGAATACAATGTCGGTGGAAATAACTTTGCAAAATGTCAAATTGATCGGACAAACCAATCGAAAGGTGTTATTTTTTAAATTTGAACCAATCAGTGGAATTAAAAAATTGTGGTCTGCAACGCCCAGAAATGGTCAGTACATGCGTGCACAATTTCAGTTCGATCATAGAAAAACTGTGACTTCAGCCTCGGAAACAGAAAAAACGAGGTCCATGACAAAACAGCCAAAAGGAGTCGATGGCTAAAAAGCACAAATATGTAACACACATATAAATAAACACAAATATTGTGAAATATGTACGTAAGGTAGTTGCATTTTGAACTAAAGTGACTGAAACATGTTTTATATTTAGAAATTTTATTAATTTTAAGTACACAAATGTAAACAATCTGAACCATTTCTACTTGGTTGGATAATGTAGATAAGACACCACAAAACTATGATCATCATTCATTCATCATTAAGCCCACCCATATCACAATAACATACACTATACGAGTTCATATTGGAAAGCTAATCGGATTTCAGAGTTTTACTCGAAACCCTAGAGTTTCAGTGGCTAGAACTTGTTTGAAAGGTCACTCCGATAAAACTACACACTGTAGAAAACATATGAAAATACATAACATACGTGTGCAATTTTCAGAAAAATCGTATAGTCCACAAGGAAAACGTTAATTTCTAAAAAAAAAATCCTATTCAATATAATGATGAAAGTTGCACATATTAAATTACGATATTTTCTACAATTTATTTTTTCTACAATCGTTGATGTATTCTTTTAGTTTGATTTAACGTACGATTTCAATAAGATTTTTTTTAACGAAGCATATTGTAATGCCACGTCCTTATACCTTGTTCACACAATGACTTTCAACTGCAGTTGAAATCTCTTTACCAGCTGCAGTTGAAATCTCGACTGACTTTCCAGAACTAAATTGAGATTTCAACTTGTCTGTGGTATTGTATTAGTCATCTCAAAATCGAATTTTGCAATAGTTGCGTGTTGACCCTCAATCTTGTATCAAATGCATTCATACAAGATTTTATTGCTATATTTAATGACCATGAGCAACCTTACCTGATATTCAATATTCATAATATAAATCAATTTGTTTATGAATCCATAGACATTGTATAGCCTTGATGGATCCATCACAATGCCTATGATGAATCCAAGGAACAAATCTTGCTTGAACTCGACAGGCGTAATCGCTTACATAGGGCAATAGGTGAAACATTGGGAGTATCAAACATGGTGGCTCTCAAAGTATAAGAGAGGAAAGATTTTAGATTAGATTAGTTTGGTTTAACGGCGCGTCAACGACGAGGTTATATTGCGCACATTATTATTATATTTAACTTTGTTGAACATAATTGGAGGGCATGGGGAGGGATTGACCTAACGGGCCCGATCCGGGGGAGTCCAGCACTGGTGGGAAGGCCAGGTCGGAATGGGGACGGACCAGGGGGTGTGAGGATTCGGGCCGGCGGGACCCGATTTCAGGGGGATCACCATCTCGAGGGGGAAGGCCGGCCCGAGGGGACCACAAATTTGGGGAGGGCATGGGACTAGGCCGACCCTGGACTGCACTTGGTTGGGGCCAACTCGTTATGTGAGCCGGCCCCTTAAGCGAGAGGAAAGATTCTAATAAACTTTTATAAGAGACAATTTCAAGTTGTTTTAGTACAGTAACGTCAATACTTAAGGGCCATAAATAATGCTCTGTTAAACAAGAAGTTAAGTTTAGAAGTTGCTTATTGGCCAATCATACGTTTGCCATTGGTTGTTGCCATGATTGAGTGAGCGACTCCTTTTGACTCTTTTGACACGAACCTTGTTTTCTTTCTGTCTGCTACCTGGTGCAATAGTGGTCACACCGTTTCACCGATCGATCTGAAATTTTGCATTTGTTAGGACCACATTTTCGGTTTAAAGACCCAAATATTTTGGAAATACTTTCAAAGGTTAAAATTAAAATAAATAACATAAAGTTCCCCTCTATTTGGCTGAAAAACTAAAATGGTCAGTTCAAGTTCAAATTTTGTGTGGACATATATATATATATATATTACCATATTCTATTAGACTATTATTATACATATTTTCATCCCAATTAGTAAAAAACCTATAAACTTACTGACATTTTATATATATAAATCTTTATTAACAGACTCTGCCGAAAATTCGGTTGCCAAAAAGACACAGAATAACAATACAATTGAAAATATAAAAGATTAATACGGATAGAGAAAAATATTTACATTTAAGACAAAAAATTCAGAAATGAAGTATCAAAATGAATGTTTTTCCATTGGAACTGGATCTGATTTGCTTTATGTACCAGAGTGTTAAATGGCCATTCTCAGTTTCAATGGAAAAAAGCTACTTTTATGTTGATTGAGTGGACCATATTGTAATTCAATATGGATGTATACCTATGTTTTCTGTTGCTTGGTACGGAATTCAGGTTTTAGAATTGAGCGTATAGGTGATCGCTCATCAATGCGTTATACTGAGCGTTTTCCTAGTAATATTATCTGTTAACTTTAGCGGCCATTGAAAATTTTTCACATAGTTCTGTGTTCATTCAAAACAAGGACGATTATTTGATTTAATAAAACAAAAATCACTAAATCCAAATAGAAGACATATCCAGTGGAGTCATGACGATAGGAATGGATGCGCAAAGTGATAAATATCCGGTCAAACCGAGGCATCTCACTTGCTGGGATAGAGCTCAACCAACTCAGCTACCTGGCCGGCCAGAGGGCATCATTAGACACACTGCACTTATACAGAAAGTACTTTTTCAGACTGATAAAAAACATGGTTGACTATTATTACTAAGTCTATATCCTCAGCAGAGCCGAGGTTTCACTAGTGTGAATGTAACATAGAGAATGGAGGAGAGGAAACCCCTATTCCTATGAAAGATGCCAAGGGGGTCAACGGCTTAACGTCGCAACTAAAGTCGTCAGCAAGCACCCTATATGTGGATTGGATTTTTGTGTGAAATAACAGCATTTTGCAAACCCCTTAGTGAGCTCAACCCCTGCTCGCTTCATAGGAGTATTAATACTCCTATGAAGAAGTGATTTAAAGGTTGTAAGCCTTCTAGAACCTCTTGCGTAGCAACACATGACAGAGCATGACTGCATGGCAAACATTTACTACAAACTCAAAACTAGAGACAACATTACATTGACACAATGTATAAACTACATATAGTTAGAATAATTGATTTGAGACATCTTGCCCCACATTCTGTAATTTCTAGGATCATCTGTAAAGCCCCATTTACATGGTGCAATTTCTTGAACAACTTCTGTGTCACATTCACATTTTTCATACAATTTTGTATTAACACGACGCAACTTTCTGTCACAGAACTTAAAACATGTTATAATTTCCATTCAAGAAATGTGACACAGAAGTTGTACAAGAAATTGCACCATGTAAATGAGGCTTAAGATGAACTTGTAATTTTACCAAAAATAATAGTGAGGACGTCAAATTGTTTATGTGTATGTTGTGTAACATTGACATCCGCTCTATGTTAGGATTCGTTACTGCTACAACGGCAGCAATGAATGCTTTCATCGATGTTGAAGGTCGGTCACTCATCTTTACCATACTGGCTTTATAAGGATTAATTCTGTTTACGATAAAGTATTGTCTTTGTATTTAAAAATACATCTTGATATGAAGCAGATTTGATGAACCTACTGTGCTAGGTTTTCCTGCGATTTGGTGCAATGTGAGACAATTTCATTCGGCACAGCAGAAAATTTGACCATGGTCCATTACGGTAAGAGGTGATGCCGCCCTTTGTCTACATTTACTAAGGACAGAGTTACAAATCCCAAACAAAGAAGCGTTTTTCAATGGTGCAACGCTGAATGACAATTAAAAATTGTTATGAAACTATCAAGATATTTATTGAGAACACTCCGTTATTGTACCGAGTTGCATGACATGTTCGCTAAATAATTGTACGGAATAATATTCAATAGGGTAGTTTCACCACCTCTGTATACAATGAGAATTGGGAATAGGCTCATTCCCCTACTTGGAATCTCGGCATAGGACAAGCAAAAAGGCAAGTGAGATGCTGCAATAGCATGCGAAAAGACTTGACAGTTTTCATCATGGCAACCTATCCTTACTTCGTGAAGAGCTTTCTACTATTATCTAATACGAAGTAAAACGTGACACCTAATACCTTTAGCTACTCTCAGTCATACGTTCTACCTTCCCAAAAATTATTATAAAATTACACTCTTTGTGCCGACAGTACGAAAAGAAGGGAAGGACATTACAAATTATATATTAATACTATAACCTCAATTACTTATAACAAAACTGCCAAAGAGCTTCATAGTATAGCGACCTTGGGGAACTTCTTTATCGACTTTGGATATTATAGGAAAAGGGTATTTTGGGCTGACACCATTTAAATCTGTTGTAATATGTTAGTACTTTCTCAGCTAAGGTTGGCAGACATGTTTTTTCTCTTGTCTTCTCTGAATTTGTTTCCCCCCTCCAACCAACTAACCAATATCGTGGTAGATCTCATTCCCCTTTTGAAATGGAATAAACTGTATAGAGCTTTACGAAAACCCACTCGGGTCGTGAACTGGCGCTCCAAACCTTACGAATACTCGCTCGGAGCGACCCGACCCGCTTACGAAAACGCACTCAGAACTGCACCGAACACAACCCGAGCACAGAACTCACGCCCCTGCTCTCGAGCAGGGTGACGAGTTCTCAACTCGAGCGAGGAGCGCCATTTTGGTAAGAAATGGCGCTCAGCCGACTGTCATTAAAAGTAAATGGAGAGAAATTAGATGTAGAAGTCGATCCAGCTACGGCTGAAGAGTTTAAAGGTAAGAATAAGAATGTTCACTTATTAGTTTTCTTTATTATTTTCAAAAATATTACTGAAATTCATTGAAGACGCTGGCAATCAAAACTGGGTTCATATTTCCCGCCATCTTCTGACTGAACCAACCTCTTGAAGCCTGCTTCAGCCTGCTTGAAGAAGACGGTGCATCTGACAAATCAGAAATTGCGTTCGAATACCAGCTCGACCCGAGCGTGATCTGACATAACCTGTCACGTGATCTAGCGCTCGACCCGAGTGGGTTTACGTAAACCTCTTATGTGCTTCTCATCCATGTTTTTAAAAGTATTTGTCTCTGACCTTATTCTGACATTTTTATATAATTTATCAATACAATCCCAAACTCTATAGTGTTCACAGTGAAGGTAACGTTTAAAATTAAATAGGTATCAAATACTTACTTTCTATGCTAGGAGATCACTGTACTCGATTAATTTCCTTTTGGTTACACTTGACATAAATTTCAACAGCAATAAACAAAACGTAAATGAAGCCATAGCGTCCAGAGATTTTTGACTTACCTTCTCCATTCTCTCTCGAGAGGTACAAGAAGAAGGCACTGGATGGTTGAGTCAGAATTGTGTTGAGTAGTAACATGATACAAAGTAAAACATGTTAACTTTTTCCAGTTAAAGTAACTGTAACATGTTACTTTGAAAATAAAGTATTTGTATTCCTAACATGTTACTTATTTTGAGTAACTTAACTGATTGTAACATGTTACAAATTTATTTTGTTTCCATAGAATATTCAAGTAGGTAAACACCAAAAGTTAATTTCAGAAGGTTAAAAAACACTAAATATTTTGAAAATGCCTCTTGGAAGGCAATTTTGTTGTCATTTTAACTTTTTTTCGGTTAATTTCATATTTATTTGTATTCAGTATTCAGTATTTTTTTTTTATTGTCATTTGTGAATTACATTGTAATTATAAAAGACAGTCATTGATAAACATTGTTCATTATAAAACTTATTAAACTACATCCACAACACTATTTAATACACAGCATATTAATTGCTCTCACTTTTGACATGTTTAGTTATAGCCAACTTAAACTCGTGAACATCTTTGCTATCTTTGATTACTCTAGGGATTTTGTTAAAATCCCTAAACCCTTTATAAAATATACTGTTATTTAACCTACTGTAGTTACAATGCGTAAGAAAAGCATCATCTGCATGACGAGTCATGTGTTCATGCAGAGATTTGTCAATGATAAAATACTGTGGCATATACCCTTTATAAATTTTAAAAACAAATATATACACAGCTATGTCTATCATTTCTCTGATAGTACACCATTTAAGTTTTTCTCTCATGCCACTCGTTGGGGTCATCCTCCTTTCTCTAAGAATACATCGCATTACTTTGTTCTGCATGATCTGCAACCTATTAATATCTTCTTGTGTGTTATTATAAAACAAAGTATTGCAGTATGTAAAATGCGGTTTTATAATACAGTTATATATCATAACTTTAGTCCATGTTGATAGATTACCTCCAACTCTATACATATATCCGATTTTCTTTCCTAATTTACTTATAACATCTTGAATATGTTTCTTAAAACATAGTCTATTATCAATTAAAACCCCCAAATATTTATAAAATTCCACACACTCAATATTAATTCCACTTATAGTTACATTATCATGCGGCTGAGTGTTTTTCATTACATTTTTTCTACCAATTACCATCATTTTTGATTTACTTTCGTTGAGTTTAAGTTTATTTACATGAAGCCAATTTACTACGTTTATAAGTTCATGGTTTATTGTACATATGGCTTCATTTACATTTTCAGAAGCTACAGAAATCACCATGTCATCCGCATACAAATTTAAAAAACATTTTTCAACAACACTCGGAATATCATTAATATACATAATAAAAAGTAATGGTCCCAATGTAGAGCCTTGTGGAACACCATGAATACACAATTTCTTCTCGGACAAACACTTCCCATATTTGACCTTTTGGTACCTTCCAACTAAATAGCTTTTGTGTATTATTTATGACGTACAGGTTCAAAGATTTTTGAAAAGTAACTGTGAAAGTACCTGCTGACTTTAAGCAAGTAACTGTAACTGTATAGGTGTTACTTTTGAAATCAAGTAACTGTAACTGTAACACTGTTAAAATTTTGGAAAGTAATTGTAACTGTAACACAGATACATTTTAAAAGTAACTTTGCCAACACATGAATTAGCGATGATCTGTGCTGAGCTTTGCGTGAACAAACTTATTACAATGCGTGTGACAACTTTTCTGTTTTTTTACAGTGATAATTTTGTCTTTGAATATCGTTGAATACATTTGACAAATATTTCAAAACAATCACAAAAGAAAGTAAATTTCCAATCTTGATGATTTCAAGTCTCTAGCTCGTCTGCGTCCCCATTTATTCTACTCGGGGTTGATGAACCTTGATCACGGCCCATAGGATCGGAGGTTACGGAAATTGACAGTTGATAATTTTTACTCTAGCAAAGCTCGCAGGTATTAAAACTACTACCTGTTTTCTTGATAATTCAGGATTGAGAATTGTACTCGATGCCGCGCGTATAAACATTTTTCTAACGCGGGTAATTTGATTTATCAAGTATATATTTCTTCTTTCTTTAATAAACGACTCAGACATACGTTTGAGATGCAATTCGATCACAATTATGACAGTTTCGACGAGCCTGTTGAAATATTTTCGCCAGAATACACTGTGGTTCCACTAGAGATTAAGACTGAGTCGGACATTGAGTTCAGTTACTCATCCAATGTCAAGGAGTCATCGTCGCATCTCAGAACTTCGCCTCACTTTGTATCTTGCAACGAGAACTGTGATGAAGACATCGAATACATGGGGCATGACTTTGCTGCAGAAACATCCTTTAAGCAAGATCCATTGGATATAAAAGACGGGATTCTTTCACAAGTTGAAGAAACTGAATCGACCTGTACTGAGTTGGAACAAAATGCTGCTTTTATAAATTACGTGTCTGCAGGTATGGAAGCCTCTGCAATGTTAATTCAAGGAGTCATCAAGAAGGATATAAATAGGGATTCTTCCAATGCATTTAAGATTGACATTGAAGAGCACACGATTGATGTTAAACCTTCAGTAGATGGATTAACGTTCGGGAGAAACGCAACAATACCGTGCAGCACCAACTTAGATGAAATGGATCTTGAGAAGCCTTTCCAATGCCATGATTGTTCGAAGACATTTACATTATCCCGTTACTTAAAACAGCATCAAGAAATTCACGGCGTTAGGAAAAAGTACGAATGTCTTCTGTGTAAATGTATTTTCGTGAGTAAGCATAACTTGAAGCACCATTTGCAGAAAATTCATCCGGACCCTGCAGATACTTCAGGGAAAGACAAGGACGAAACAAAAATGGAGAGGAATGTTAAAAATAGACTCAGTCGGCATTCATGTACTGTATGTAATGAATCATATTCAAATATCATTGATTTAGATAATCACTTAACAAATGCACACAAAGGTGTACGCATGTATAAGTGTACTGCATGCGATCGCAGTTATTTATCACACAGGTCGCTGGCGAAACATTTTAAAACCCACACTGGCGGAATCTCATGTCCGACATGCGGCAAATCTTGTAACAGTTATTCTAACTTGGAGGAGCATCAGATAGCTCACACTAACAAGAGACCACATACATGTCCAATATGCAAGAAAACATACAAAAGAAAATGTGGGTTAATCATACACCAAAGAGACTCGTGTGAAAGATTACATTGCATTATTTGCCAAATGAATTTCCTTTCTAATGCACAACTACGTCAACATCAGGCTGTTCACCAAATTAAATATTATGACGTCACTCGTAGCAGTATTATGAGTTATCGCTTGCAGTATTATTGCTGTAAAATGTGCGGTGAAACTTTTAATTACCAATATCTTCGTGACATTCATTCACTTATACATGAAACTGGACACCGAGTTAAATGCAACTGTGGAATCACCTTCATGTCCCACAAGGAGTTTGATGAACATGATAAACAAGGATGCAGTCTGGTTTCATGTTCCCTGTGCGATGAAACGTCTACAGAACTAGTGTTGAATCAACAGGAGAAGAGCCTTGTGAATGGCGATTGGCAAAAGACATTGAGAGTACTATTAAAGAAGAACGCAATTTCACCGGAGATTCCCAGAAGTAAATTCAAGGCGTTTTCTTGTTCGCTCTGCAATAAAATATTCTGTGCTCTTTCGCTGTTGCAAAGCCACCAAAAGCAACATCTGGATGTGGGAAAAGGAAACACAATGTTGGTGGAAAACTCGTAAACATTGACGACGACGGTGATATTATGATTTACTTACTACATCTATTCAAATAAAATATTACCTTCTGTATGTTTATTCTTTTTAGAAATTACTTGTAAACGCTCTGTGCAACGCGTTGTTTAGCGAGCCTCCGTATTGCATGGGAAATATTATGCGCGTAGACGTTTTGCTGCTCTCAGAGCCTGGGAATCCCTTTGAAGGAAACGAAATCAAATTAGTGGTCTTTGAATAAATAAGAAAACGCTCGGTGTAGCGCGAATTGATAACGCGTTGATGACCTCTGTTTTTTGTGTGTGTTTTTCAGTTACTGCTCGTATACAGGTCACCGTTTTTCTCCGATCGAGCTGAAATTTTGCACACATGTTCTGACCATCTCTGGGCGTTGCAGACCCTAATTGTTTTGAAATCCGTTGATTGATTCAAATTTAAAAAAAATATCTTCCGATTGGTAGTATGTCCGATCGATTTGAAATTTTGTTAAGTCTTTGCGACCTACATTGTCTCAAATATTACAAAGTTTCAATCAAATTATTTAATTGGTTAAAATTTAAAAAAATCTACCGGTTTTCCACTGTCCAACCCCAAACAAGCCCTTAGCAGAAGTGCATCTTCAAGCAACTCATTGGCATCCTGTTTCTTTTACAGAGCAGTCGTTGCTGCAGATTTTTCACCACAGTGATGTCACCAATATGAATATTAACCTCGCAATATGAACCTCGCAATATGAATCTCGCAATATGAACCTCAATATGAACCGCAAAACGCAATATGAATCGCAATATGAACCTCGCAAAACGTGAAATTATACTCAAAGTGACCTAATCGTCGAAAACTGACTAAAATATTACTTTTCAATGGGCCATAATTCCCAAACGATGAGATATAGAGGAAAACGCTAGGAGAGCTATTTGTTTTCATTTAGAATGGTGAACAATTCTGCCAAGTTTCGTCAATATCGGAGTTACATGATTTTTTTTTGGAAGATTGAATTAACATGGAAATTAACTTAAAAATTGATTAAAAAGTACTTCCGGCACTCGGATTCGGGAGGATTTTGGATATGTTGTAGAGGGCATTTTTCTGAATCGATTCATGTATTGAAACCTTCTGTTGCAATTAGTGGTGGGTATAATCACAAAATAACTGGACTAAATGTTCCAATTAAGTTCAAATTTTGCATGGACATCAAGACTACACATTTGACAAGTTTTCAGCCCGATCAGTAGATAATGACATTTAATTTCCAGTGCACTTAGATATGATTTTCTTTATGGATTCAGATGGCTATTCTCAGTTTCAATGAAGTTTAGGTAATTTTATTTTGATCGATTGGATCGTATTTCACTATGGATGTATACTATATTATTATCTGTGCGTTACGATATTCTGGTTGGAGATGTTGCGCGTTTCGGTGCTCGCTCATCAACGCGTTACACAGAGAGTTTTCCTAGTATAATAATTCATTGATCAGGGGCCGGCCCTATTCTATAGGACTTTTCTATTCCCAATCGTGATGGAATTCGATTTCATGCAATTTTAACCTGGGAAAGAGTCCTGCAAAAGGCAAGGAGAGCATTGCGTAAGGACTTGAGAGCTTTAGATCCATTTCTCCATAATTCAATGTCATAACCTTGAACACGGCCTGCTTGATGGGAGGATAGTAATATTGACTTTTGGTGTTTTTGATAACAGACAATGTGATAGCGAAATAGTTTGAGAAATTAGTGAAATTCCTGCAAATGAAAGGTATAGTAATACATTTGATTGAAAATATAAAATTGATAAGAAATATTAGCATTGTTTCGTACATACGTATACATTTTTGTTCAACAGGTTCTCTATTATTGCTAATCTGAGGTAGGTACAGATCTCTAAAGCTTTCTTTGCGATGCAATTCGATCACATGTATGACAGTTTCGACGAGCCAGTTGAAATATTGGTTCAACCGCCAGAATACGCTTAAAACATTTTAAAGCCCACACTGGCGGAATCTCATGTCCGACATGCGGCAAACCTTGTGCCAACTATTATCGTTTGGAGGAGCATCAGATAACTCACACTAACAAGAGACCACATGCATGTCCAATATGCAAGAAAACATTCAAAAGTAAAAGAGCGTTAACTGCACACCGAAGAAACTCGTGTGATAGTTCACGATTACATTGCATTATTTGCCAAAGGAATTTATTTTCTAATCTACAACTCCGTAAACATCAGGTTGTTCACCATATTAAATATTATGACGTCACTCGTAACAGTATTATGAGTTATCGGGTGCAGTATTATTGCTGTAAAATTTGTTGTGAAATATTTAATTACCAATATCTTCGTGACAATCATTCACGTATACATGAATTTGAACACCGAATTCAATGCAACTGTGGAATCACCTTCATGTCCCACAAGGAGTTTGATGAACATGCTAAACAAGGATGCAGTCTGGTTTCATGTTCCCTGTGCGATGAAACGTCTACTGAACTAGCGTCGAATCATCAGGAGAATAGCCTTGAGGATGGCGATTGGCAAAAGACGTTAAGAGTGTTATTAAAGAAGAACGCAATTTCACCGGAGATTCCTCGAAGTTAATTCAAGACTTTTTCTTGTTCACCCTGCAATAAAATATTCTGTGCTCTTTCGCTGTTGCAAAGCCACCAAGAGCAACATCTGGATGTGGCAAGGAAAGACACAATGTAGGTGGAAAACTCAGCAACGTTGACGACGACGGTGATATTATGATTCACTTTAATCATTTTAAATAAAATATTGCCTACTGTATGTTTACTTTTTTTAAAATAAATACTTCAACTATAGTAAACTCTCTGAGAAACACGTTGATACGCGAACCTCCGTATTGCATGTGAATTATTATGCTCTCTGCAGACCCTGGGAATCCCTAGAAGATAATCTAAGGAAACAAAATCAAATAAGTGGTCTTTGAATAGGTAAATTAGAATAGGGAAGTCAAGTGAAGTTGAGATTTTGGAATGATAAATATTTTATGAAAGTTGAGATGTTGTTGAAGACAGATGTGGTATTAATTTTGTTGTGTGATGAATAGTTTTCAAGGAACGAATTTACAAATTTTGGTAGATTGTAGCTGTCCATGGAACACAATAGACCATTTTAAATATTATCTCGCTGGCTCTGCTTTCTAAGAAAAATCATATGCAGTATTATTTCCAGACACCTTAGTCCCTGTTTCAACAATAGGTAAAACAGGGACTAAGGTCTCTGGAAATCAAACTGCATATGATTTTTCTTAGAAAGCAGAGCCACCGAGATTATATTTAAAATGGTCTATTGGACGTCACACGCTGAGTCGGGCCGTATAGATAATGTTAGCCAGAGCCGGTTCTATATGCATCCCGTAACACAGGCAATTCGGCGTGTGACGTACAGCGTGTTTTTAAAGAGGAGTGAAATGTCGAAAACTAATAACTTAATTATGGGAATTTACATGAATTAAAAAAATATAATAAAATTTCACATTGCTTTTTGAGGCTATTCTGTATATAAACCAAATATAATCTCAACATTTATCTATTCACCATTGAATAAATTTGTAAAATATTTGAAAACAAGCATAATATGACCATAAATAATATGACCTTGTCTGATTTGGGTGAAAGTTTTCACAAATACCTATGATGTTGGTACAAATGGCAATACAAATTTTAAGTAGATCTGTCACCCGTTTTTATTTTTATTACCAATCACAGGATCTCGATTAAAAACGTTACATGTGACCGATGTTCTAACATTATTGAGTATGCCAATTTTCAATTATATTGGTTTGAATGATTTGCCCTGGGCACTGGGCAGTGCTGTCAAACACAGAGAAAAGCCAGAAGAGTACCGTGGTTACGCTCGCTATACGCTAAATACTCTGGTCGATTCTTTGGTACTAGACATAAGGGGTATAATGGAGGATATCAAGGGGGATATTTATATAAATGATTTATTTTTAATTTGCTTTATTTGTTTCTTATGGCTGAAAAAGTAGACTTGTCAATAAATTTCAATATCAATTGTTTCTCCTTTTTCACTGCCTTATGGAACCACGAACTTCAAAAAAGAAAAAAGTGCATCTAAAAAGTTTCCTGCCAGAAATGGCTCCATCACGTATCGCTTCTTTTGGTTCAGTTCTTCGTAATAGACCACATTTTAAATTATCTAGTTAGCTCTGCTTTTCAAAAAATTTCATATGCAGTACCGTGATCATTAGTGTTTTTCAACAATTGGGCAATGCAAAGATAGGACGTCAGGTCGGTCACTTTTGGCGCTAGCGTCAAGGGAGGTCACTTTTAAATCAAAGGATTTCTTGCTACACATACCATATTTTCATAAGAATTGAGAATAAGAATTAAAATATGATGTTGATATTTGGTTATTTACCGAAATAGTGGATAATTATTAGATATTGTAGTGTAATAATGCTATTTTGATCGTGTAATGACAGCTGTCAGTATTTTGTTTTTGTTTCCAAGGCTCTCTTGAAGACTCACGGCAAATGGAAACAATGAAACAACTGAGGGGGTGTCGTCTCGTTATTACATGGATTTTGATGCAGAAATTGCAATATCTTCTTATTTTTAAACATGTTATAATACTAGAGTAAAAAATGGATATATCTAAACAGTAAGTACATCTTCTTATGTCTGTCCAAAATGTTTCGCGCGTTGTAGTTTCGATGGACCTTGGTTTTGACCTGTCTCGATGCTAGCGCCATGCAAGCGGGGGAAAGTTTGTCTAGTGCCCTATATATCAAAACATGAATAGATATGAAGATCACTGTACTGCATATGAAATTTTTTGAAAAGCAGAGCTAACTAGATAATTTAAAATGTGGTCTAATCTATATCATAACCTTGATCACGGCGAATAGGATCGGAAAAATTAATATAAAATTGTTTTTGACTTGAGTGCGAAGAGAACACGAAGCAATTATTTACTAAATCCGTGTGATTTTTTTTAAATCTATAGCAAAGGCTAGAAAGATTTAATCATCAGTGAGTAATACGTAAAGTTACGTTGTTTCGTATAAATTTTTTCTAATTATTATAATTGGTTCACAGTGAATTGTTTTGCTGTGCTTGAGGTACAGATCAGCCAAATTCTTTGAGATGCATTTTGATCACACTTATGCCAGTTTCTACGAGCCATTTGAAATATTGTCGTCAGAATACGCTGTGGATCCGCTAGAGATTAAGACTGATTCGGACATTGAGTTCAGTTACTCATCCGATGTCAAGGAGTCATCGTCGCATCTCAGAACTTCGCCTCACTTTGTATCTTGCAACGAGAACTGTGATGAAGACATCGAATACATGGGACATGACTTTGCTGCAGAAACATCCTTCATGCAAGATCCATTGGATATAAAAGACGGGATTCTTTCACAAGTTGAAGACACTGAATCGACTTGTACTGAGTTAGAGGAACAAACTGCTCGTGTAAATTACCTTACTGGAGGATTGGAAACCTCTGCATTATCAATTCAAGGTTTCACCAGGAAGGATATTATAGAGAATTCTGCATTTAAGATTGAGATTGGTGAGCACACAATCGATGTTAAAACTACAGTAGATGGATTAACGTCGGTGTTAGATTTCAACGCAGCAATTCCGTGCAGCACCAACTCAGATCTAATGAATGTTGAGAAGCCGTTCCAATGCCCAGAATGTTCAAAGGCATTTAAAACATCATGGGGCTTTAAACAACATAAAGAAATTCACGGCGATAGGAAAAAGTACGAATGCCGCGTGTGTAAACGCTTCTTCTTGACAAAGATGAGCTTGAAGCGCCATTTGCAGAAAACTCGGCCGAAAACTGCAAAAGCTTCAGAGAAAGACAAGGATGCTCCAGGCAAGAAACTGTCGGCGTGTGTTTATAAAAGACGCAGGGGCCATCATTCATGCACGGAATGTGATGAAATTTATTCAAGTCTCAATCGGCTAGAAATGCACTTGGCAAATGCACACAAAGGTGTACGCACGTATAAGTGTACTGCATGCGATCGCAGTTATTTATCACAAGGTGCAATGAAACAACATTTTAAAGCCCACAATGGCGGGATGTCATGTCCGACATGCGGCAAATCTTGTGACAGTTATTATAAATTGAAGAGTCATCAAATAACTCACACTAACAAGATACCTTATGAATGTCCAAACTGCAAGAAAGCATTCATAAGAAAAGGAGATTTAACTATTCACCAAAGAATGCACTGTGTAGGATTGTATTGCATTATTTGCCGAAAGAATTTCAGTACTAAATTCCAATTAGATCAACATAAGGCTGTTCACAATATCAATCCATATAACGGCCCACTTCAAACATATTTCAGTGATCCTCTAAAGACGTCTTGTGAAGTCTGTGGTGCAATACTTAAAAATGGGTTTCACTATAACGTCCATTTACTTGCACATTTTCACTTGGTTAAGTGCAGCTGCGGTATCATCGTTAGGTCCCACAAGGAGTTTGATGAACATGCTAAACAGGGATGCTGTCTTGTTTCATGTTCCCAATGCGATAAGAAGACCACAGTTCACGACGAATCACCAAGAGAAAATCCGTTTGAACGGGATGATACTTGAACAGATGATTTTAAGAAGAATGCAATTTTACCTGTAATGCCTATTTGTAAATTCAAGGTGTTTTCTTGTTATCTCAGTGGAATAATATTAGAAGATCTGTCGACGCAGCAAGAAGAACATCTGGATGTGGTAACGAGAAACAGTCTTGTGGGTGGAAAACAAGACAACAAGTGATAAATCGGACTATAACTTCAATGAACATGTATTAATATAACGTTGTTAATTTTTGGAAATAAATATGTGTTATGTAATTGTTATTTAGTTTGAAATAATAAGTACGTCATAATGTTAAAATAATGTAATGAATTACTGATGAGTTTGAAAAACTAGGAGCTTAGGGTCCTAGGAAGTGTATTACCGTTGGTGTAGGTTCAGTCAAACACTTTAATTGGATACTTAACTGGATCTTAATCAAACCCTCCAACCCCACATGCTCCAAATCTGCGTTTACCTTCGTATTGTTTCTGATTCATCAAGTTTTGAAAAAGGACTTCGATTTTTGCAAGCAATTTATGTAACCGCGGGTGTACAATTACTCTAACTGAACTCGATACCATTGTCATGAAAGTGCCGTGCCATGCGTACATGCATCTGCTCCATATGCCCAAAATGTTCATTTGTGACGCTTAGTGGCGTGACCGCAATTGTTAAGGCCGATGCACAATTGACGCAGACGGACGACGCGGACGGACGACGGAGACGGATACTATGTTTAGGTATGACATATTCACTCTGGCTGTTCACAATCGGACGCGGACGGACGACGACTTTAACATTGTATCCTTCTCCGTCGTCCGTCCGCGTCAATTGTGCATCGGCCTTTAGGCTGCAAACACACGGGACTTTTTTTTCCTGCCCAGACGCGGCGTGGGAAAAACCGCGACGTTTTTCTTGGTCGAACACACAGGGCATGAGAAAACACGCGACGTTTTTCTTGGTCGAACACACAGGGCGTGCAAAACGCGACGGTTTTAGAAGCTGTCAAGGTCGTGCTATGCCGGCTGTACAAAAACGTCGCTTGAAATAAACGCCCGTGTGTTTGCTCTCATTTAAACCAATGTGTTTCATTTTAACGACGTCCAGGATGGGCAGGAAAATAAACGCGACATGTCGCGTCTGGCCGGCGTGGAAAAAACGCCGCGTGAAATAACCGCCTCGTCTGTTCGCTCCCATAAGACTCGATGCTACCTATCTTCTCGGCGTCTCACCGGCGTTCGAACGCTTCGGCTGGGCGAAGGTACCTACTCATTTGTTTTAAGTAATCTTCTTGTTTTGCTCAACATCGAATATAAAACTAAATTCGATTTCTTATTTCATTTCCTTATAACTAGAAGAACTGGCACAGAGAAAAGTAAAGATTATGATATGCAGTTGTGTTACCGTGAGGAAAGTCGCTAGTCCGGTGACCACACCAAGTCCTAGGAAGACGAGGGAGTACATGTCGGTCTCTCTGCGCACATCAGCCGGATCTTCCAGAGACAGAACCTGAGAACAGAAACAAGTGTTACTACAGCCCATGCGCTGCACACTTGTTGCTCTGTGATTCCAAGTCCTAGGAAGACGAGGGAGTACATGTCAGTCACATCAGCCGGATCTTCCAGAGACAGAACCTGAGATCAGAAACAAGTGTTACTACATCCCATGCGCTGCATACTTGTTGCTCTGTGATTCCAAGTCCTAGGAAGACGAGGGAGTACATGTCAGTCACATCAGCCGGATCTTCCAGAGACAGAACCTGATATCAGGAACAAGTGTTACTACAGCCCATGCGCTGCACACTTGTTGCTCTGTGATTCCAAGTCCTAGGAAGACGAGGGAGTACATGTCGGTCACATCAGCCGGATCTTCCAGAGACAGAACCTGAGATCAGGAACAAGTGTTGTTACAGCCCTTGCGCTGCACACTTGTTGCTCTGTGATTCCAAGTCCTAGGAAGACGAGGGAGTACATGTCGGTCACATCAGCCGGATCTTCCAGAGACAGAACCTGAGATCAGGAACAAGTGTTGTTACAGCCCTTGCGCTGCACACTTGTTGCTCTGTGATTCCAAGTCCTAGGAAGACGAGGGAGTACATGTCGGTCACATCAGCCGGATCTTCCAGAGACAGAACCTGAGATCAGGAACAAGTGTTGTTACAGCACTTGCGCTGCACACTTGTTGCTCTGTGATTCCAAGTCCTAGGAAGACGAGGGAGTACATGTCGGTCACATCAGCCGGATCTTCCAGGGACAGAACCTGAGATCAGGAACAAGTGTTGTTACAGCCCTTGCGCTGCACACTTGTTGCTCTGTGATTCCAAGTCCTAGGAAGACGAGGGAGTACATGTCGGTCACATCAGCCGGATCTTCCAGAGACAGAACCTGAGATCAGAAACAAGTGTTGTTACAGCACTTGCGCTGCACACTTGTTGCTCTGTGATTCCAAGTCCTAGGAAGAAGAGGGAGTACATGTCGGTCACATCAGCCGGATCTTCCAGAGACAGAACCTGAGATCAAGAACAAGTGTTGTTACAGCCCATGCGCTGCACACTTGTACTGTTGGAGTCGTATAGGTCGGGTCGAACTCCATCTATACATACATTAAAATACGGAATTATATTTGTTTGATTTTAAAAATATTACATTTCCAATTTATTGACGTGGTATGTGACTTTTCTTACTTATCTACCATAAAGTCAAGAAAAGGAAACAGGATCTACTAAAATTGGCTACAAACTGTGGTATTTAAATGTTTCAGCATAATTTCAGTTTGACAAAAGTTTACTTTGAAGTTCTCTTAATATTAATGGCCTATCTTTCTTGCTCAACAGTGGACTCTTTACAGCTTTAAAGCTTTAAAATCGTGTATAGGCCATATTACCATTAGTTTAAGCGTCATTTAGCGTAAGCTGTACTTGGGAAATGGGAAATGTGGCGTATTACCATGATATACATCCGACATCCGTATATCTTAAAAACTGCAGTCAAAGCATGAGGTTAAATTAACTGAGGAAATAAGCTTCGGAATTTAGCTGCAGTATAATGGTAACACACCACATTTTCCAAGTGGAGCTTAAGCTATAACTGTATGCTCAAACTAATGTAACCGGCCCTAAATAACTAAAGACCTTTTATCGAGATTCAAATCTCTGAAAGTAGATAGGACGATTGCCGAATAAGTGAGACAGTACCCTATTCCGTAACTTTAAAATGACCGATTCTTCCAGAATCCGATTCGGTACCATGTTATTCCATATGTCAATGAATCGGATTCTGGGCGAATCGAGAATGTAAAAGTTATGTAATAGGGGCCCTGTACTTACTCTGTAGACCTCGCCGAATAGGACTGCGAATGCCGGGAGGCTGCAGCCCATGATGAAAGCGGAGACACAGCCCACTAGGATATGCTTCCACTCGGGTCGGTTCAGTGCGATGATGCGACTGAATGAGGCTGGCTGGACCATCTTGGAGAGAGAAGCGAGATCACATTGAGTCATGTGGCTATGAGCCCATGATGAAAGCGGAGACACAGCCCACTAGGAGCTGCTTCCACTCGGGTCGGTTCAGTGCGATGATGCGACTGAATGATGCTGGCTGGACCATCTTGGAGAGAGAAGCGAGATCACATTGAGTCATGTGGCTATGAGCCCATGATGAAAGCGGAGACACAGCCCACTAGGAGCTGCTTCCACTCGGGTCGGTTCAGTGCGATGATGCGACTGAATGATGCTGGCTGGACCATCTTGGAGAGAGAAGAACTGTGCTCGTTATTTCCAAAATTGATGTAGGTAAACCCAACAAATCATAAAACGGTATTTGAACGAAAGAGATTGGCTACTGGTCAGGTTCCTTGACATTCAATCCTTGTTATTATCAATGAAATTAGAGCTCAACTACCAGAGGTAGATGAAGAGTTAATTTAGACTTCATCGGATGATGCCATCACATTTTTTCAGCCAATCCTTTCCTTTTCAATCCATTTGTTGAGTGCACAATATTCATCTCATATTCTAAAACACAATCGAATTTTAATTTTGAAATGTATGCAAATTTATAACATTTAAACTCTGCTTTTATAAGAAAACAAGAAAACAAGTATGTGTAAATAATCTACATTACATACCTCCTTCTTGTGATTGGAGTCGCCTTTGTCCTTTCCTTCCACAATCGGTTTAATTACATCTTCGTCCTCTTCCATGTCCTTGGCGGAGGACACCTCATTGCTTTCAGCGTTTCCTTCGTCACCTGAAGTGAGAATTAACCGTTACCCAAAGCACAAACTAATAGTCGTAAAATGGCAGTTCATTTCCACGATGAAAACCTGCGGGGCAGGTTTGAACAAGTCGTCCACCACCTCAAAGTGCTAAATTCTAAAAATATTGAATATTTAAAGAAAATACACCTCATAACGTCTCAAATTGATTTCAAAGTGATCAAAAACCAAAAAACGCCCTGCGGGGTAGGGTCCCTGACGCAACACCCCCACCGCCGTAACCCGTAAAAATTGTTTTCCTTGCCTTGGCCCCACCTGGCAGAAATCTTGCAGACGTCTATGAAAATAGCCTATTTTCCTTACAAAATAGTTGACATTGCGATTTCACTTCTCTGTCATCTGATCAGACGTGATCGCCAGTACCTGTGTTGTCCGCCAGGACGAGGGCGTGGTAGTGACCTCGCAAGGTCATGAGGTCATCGTGTGACCCCTGCTCGACGACCTGCCCGCCGGACATGACGACAATGCGGTCAGCCTGTCTGATGGTCGTCAGGCGATGACTGACCACTAGTGTAGTCCGGCCTTGCCGTGCTCGATCCAATGCAGCTTGTACCTGAAATAACAAGAGCAAAAAGTTAAAATTTATTTTCTTAGCAAGCGGAGCGAGCGTCTCCATTTGAAACTTATACCTCTAATCTCTTTTTATTTTTTGTCTGTCTGTCTCCGTCCGTTCGTAAAATATGTTTCAATAGTTAAATATGATTTTTTGTCTGGGGCTTAACGTCGCACCGTTCTGCAGCGAGGCTATGGCGACAGATGAATGATTATGAGGATGATTGGGAGATGATGGTGAAGAGTAGAAAAGGATAGAAGCTGGGAAGGAGGTGGTCGTGGCCTATTAGTAGGGTACCTCCCCAGCATTTGCCTGTCGACTGAGGGAAAACCACGAAAAAACCCCAGTCAGGAAGGACGGCCGTGGGAATCGAACCCGGACCTCCGGAATACAAGTTCAGAGCGTTAACCACTCACTCATGATGTAAATGATTACTTTTGTAAATTGTTGTAGTAAACTGTTTGCCCAAGCAATGTTTTGAAACATGTTTAACCATCCCAGTGAAATACATGCGTCAACTCAAGTGAGAGAATGTTGAATTACGTAATGAAGTTTGAACGAGAGCTACAGCGTTAGCTACTCAGTGTATTCTGCTTCATAGATGAGAGCTACAACGTTGGATACCCTTTGGAGGCCAATTCTTGAGCTTTAACGTTTTCAAACCTTTCTTTCACGTTTTCAAACAGCTCACGTTTTCAATCTTGAAAAAGTTAACAACTTGGCTTTAGCCTTCATCTTTTTTAAGTTTTATACAATGCAAACGTAAAACGGTTTCAAAAAGTGAATCTCAAGAATTGTCCTCTGTTCTGCTTTAAAGTGTGAAGTTACCTTGACCTCGCTGGCTCGGTCGAGCGCGGACGTCGCCTCGTCCAGCAGTAGAATGGCGGGCCGTCTCACCAGCGCACGCGCAATGGCGACCCTCTGCTTCTGCCCGCCTGACAGCTGAGCGCCGCCTTCCCCCACCACTGTGTCGTAACCCTGGCAACACAGTGGCGGCATTATACGAGTCATTATACGAGGCCACGGGGGTACAATTATGTACTTCAGAGGTAGAAGGCCCGATGTGAACTTTCTCGATTTTGAGTTGCACACATTTGGAATTAGTAAGCTCTATCAATTATTAAGCAATCTCTTAGTAACTTACGTCAACATTACAAATGCGATTGGATGAACGCAGCATTACAGGTTTATGAGCTCACCTCAAGAATCATTGAAATGGACATCAGGCATTCTACCTCTGAGGAACAGATATGCCTTCTGGAAAAATAAATTCATATGAGATGAAGACTACATTTGGAAGTACTGTTATTTCACCCATTGACATTACCCGAAGACTCTATGGTTATTCATAAATTATAAAAGGACAACTTCAGGGCCAGGTTTTCAATACTCTGCTAAAACGAGTAGCTTAGTTTTTAAACGGTCATTCAAGGAAAATCATTGGTTGTTGCCATGGCAATATAGTCCTAATTAACTGTTTAAAATTTTGTAAATTATTGAACACTTGGACCCCATTGTATCGTACGTAATTTCGGTGATAGCACTCGCTACCCCTGTACTTCATTTTACCGCCTATACCTTGGGCAGCCTGGAGATGAAGTGATGCGCGTTGGCCTCGCGCGCAGCCTCCATGACGTCATCGTCCGACGCGTCGACGCCGAACCGGATGTTGTCTCGGATGGTCGTGTCGAAGAGCGCAGGCTCCTGGCTCACCACGCCGATGCGCCCGCGCAGCCAGGACACGTTCAGCTCGCGCACGTCCACCCCGTCGATACACACCTGTAGATTGATAGGGTTTGGGATGCAAATTTGTCGATCTAAATAAATTGTACGTGAATAAACATTGGCCTAGAGTCGAAAAAATATGTAAATACTCTGTATGCTTTTTCAGGTTAAAATCCCTAAAAAAAGTCCCTTTAAAATATGTTCAAGCGGAGACAAAACTTTAGCGTGAATTTTGTTCTTTTTGACTCCGTCGCCAGGATCCCTATTCCTGAAAAAAGTGAGAGTGAGTATGAGAAAAAAAATAGCGAGAAAATCGGTATCAGCCAATAGAATCTAAGCCTGCTGGATTCCAATTGGTTGATTACAATTTTCTCACTGTTTTTTTCTTCTCATACTCACTCTCACTTTTTTCAAGAATAGGGGTCTTTCGAGATCGTTCTATTTGTTATGCCATGCGTATTCATGGCCGCCTGACGTCAAACCAAACGAAATAATGAACTGATGATCAGTTTGACCTCACAGTGATTATACTAGCATTCAAACGATCTAGAAAAGAGGGCCCCTGGAAGAGCTGCGTACAGATGTGGTCTCACCGAGCCCTGAAGAGGATCATAGAAGCGCTGGATGAGCTGGACCACTGTGGACTTGCCGCATCCAGAATGTCCCACTAGCGCCACAGTCTGCCCGTGAGTGATCTTCAAGTTGAACCCCTCCAGCACCTGCAAGTCGTGAACCAGGTCATGAGACTATAATGTTCGAAATTGTTTGTGTATTTAATGAAAATTATTTTACACGGAATGTTTTCAAAAGTTGGAAACTTGTCGTTTCTACTATAACTCAGAATAAGTACTCAGAATAATTTTTAAAATTGAACACACATTTTAAGTCTATACAGCCCATTTCTATGTACAGGACATCAAAATGGGTTGTTAAACTAAATTATTAAAGGAAAATGTTAAACATGTTTTTTTGTAAGAAAATGAAAGGGTATGGGAAAGAACGCTATGAGTCAATTTTTAAAAATAATGAGTTTAAGGTGTCATCTTGCAATGATTTTTATGAGCTTTCAGAATATACCCTCGGTGTTAAAAAAATATTGCTTAAGTCTTGAAAAAAGCAATTGAAATATAGAACTGTATGGAAGATAGATCCTATTTTCAACATAAAACTTCGTTTATAAGTTTCATCCGAATGTGACTTATAGCATTCTTCCCTTGTACACTTCAAATGCTTTCTATACGGCAATCTTCAGAATAACAATGTTTAGATTATGAGTGAGAGATCATCTTGATGAAGTCACCTTGACGTCGTGCCTGGCCGGGTACTGGAACCCGACATCCCGCAACTCCACGTCGCCGACCACTTGATCAGGTCTGACGCCGTCCTCGGCCAGGGCGTCGATGTCGGGGCGTCGCTCTATGACGCTGTAGACGACGCCGGCGGCGCCGCGGGCGACGGCGAAGGTCTCCAGGAGGGGAAGCGCCATGCCCATGGCGTACGCTCCAGTCAACATACCGAACAATACCTGACAGAAACCAGTCTTGTAAAACCAACTTATTGGTAACTTATCTACCAAGATGGTTACTAAGCATTTCGCAAGTAATTTTGAAACTCCAGGGCCCTCATTCACGTACATTGTCCTTATCCTTGCCTACCCCGGGGTAGCCTACCACTTGCTTACCACCTCGGGGTAGCGAATGACACATTCGTATTCACGAAGCAGTGGTATCTTGGTGGATGGTCACTGCCTACTTGAAATTTGAATAGTGTAAATAGAACGTAAATTTTAAGTAGGCAGTGGATTATTCCACCAATCAGATTCAAATATCATTTTCTGCGCGCGTGCATTTGTCTTTATTAAAAATAGTGACAGTTCAATTCCAAACGATAAACTATACAAAGATGGAACGAAATGTGTTAGTTCAATAAAATGTGATGCAACAATAGTTTTCAACGGTGAATTCAGTGCTAACTTAACTCTGCAACATAAAAATATGAAGTTTATTACTTATATCTAGTGTTTAAGAAAATGTTTTGGAGGTTATATGGTCCATGGATTGACTTACTAGAACCAATAATACTATCCGATATTGTGTGGAATGACTGAATAAACATGAACTAACATAGAAAACGTAAGTAAAAGACAAATTAGATACAATATACACACAGCACAGCTGATCAGATGACGACGCGAAGGAATTACTTCAAACAGTTGTTTTGACAGACATGTCAAGTTAAAAATGGCCGCCAATAAGTTACCACCAACTTCAAACTTGGTTACCACGGCTTACCCCTGCCTCGAGGTAGGGGTAGACTCTACCCCGGGGTAAGACATGATAACTTCTTCGTGAATACCGATACCACTGCCACCCGGTCTACCACGCCTTACCACTCGCTATCATGGCTTACCCCATGTACGTGAATGAGGGCCCAGGGGTGAATGGATGAAGAAGGGGCGAATGCACGAAGTCAGAACTGTGAAGGCAGCAAATAAAATCCAGCTGATGTCTATTCGTGGAGAAGGATGTATTTGTACCTCAAGAGAATGATTATACCCTAAGGATTATACTGAAAAGGATTCATGTAGGGACGTATTTAGCCTATGCTTTTTAACATCTCTTAGTAAAAGATTAAAAACTTGAACCATAGAGGTATACCTCTATGGTTGAACCATTTCCCAGGTAGCTCAAACTGCGACTAATACGTAGGGCGGACGTTGGCTGGCTGACCTCGAGCCGACGTACAGAATAATAACGGGTACGCCGTGGTTGGCCCGACGAATAACCGATGACACAGTTTGTTTCGTGCTACCTTGGTTGGGTCAATCAAGCTTCAGAGGGGGCGTACAAGTTCATACAAATTAAATTTATAAGGATTGATAATTTTACGTGAACGATTCTGTATAATTGAAGGATGCAGGGCAATAACTAGTTAAGTCCATGAGATAATATTTTTGTACACGCAATAAACAGTAAAATTAATTATTGGGTGAAAAAAAGTAATTTTTTTAGTTTTAGGCTCGGTCTTTCAATACTCTGCTAAAGTCTCAATTAGCTCTTAACAGTTAGTTAGTGGTCATTCTAGCAATGTCATTGGTTGTTGCCATGGCAATATAGTCCTAATTGACTGTATAAAAGTGTGTAAGGCATTGAAAGACCGGCCCTTAGTGTAAGAAAAAATGATTAAGAATGCAGAACAAACAAAAAATTTACTATTTTTCACCCAATTGCACATAATTTTTTTTTTTTGATACACAAAATAAACAGTAACATAAAATTGATTATTGGGATTTTTTATTTTTTTTTAATGTTGTGTAAGAAAAAATGATTAAGAATGCACAACATACAAACAATTTATATTTTTCACCCAATATTCAACTGTTTATTACGTGCATCCCAACATTAGAATGCACTTACAATGATGAGCATCGCCGGCGTGTAGATCTTGTCCACTTTGTCTCGGTCCTCCAGGATCAAGGTCACGCCGTACCAGAAGGCGACGGCGTAGGAGCAGTAGGTGATGAACCACATGATGCCCCCACCCATGCCCGAGTACACCCCCCTCTTGGCGCCCCACGCCTCGGCTGGTGCCAGCTTCTCGGCGTATCTGGGACCAAGTGTTCGGGTGAAGTTAGTTGAAGAACAGTTGTCGTCTGGACTTTTACCTCTGTTTTGTCTGTGACACTAAACGAACAAGTAGCACATTGACTATATAAACTAGATTTCAAGAAGGTTTATGGCCGGTCTATCAATGCCCTGCTAACTTTTATACAGTCAATTAGGACTTTATTGCCATGGCAACAACCAGTGACATTCCTAGAATGACCACTATAACTAACTGTTAGAGCTAAATTGAGACTTTAACAGAGTATTGAAAGACCGGGGCTTAGTAGTGAGTTTGCCAATGTCATTGTTAATAAAATAGGGCTACGTAACGGTCTTCAGAACTGTTCAATGAAATAATTTCATAGTTTCGAATGGTTGAATAGTTTTATTTTGTCTTACAGACGTTTAGTGACATATTTTTACTAATTTTCAGGCAATAAACGTCTGTAGGACATAGGAATAAATACTAAGGCCCGGTCTTTCAATACTCTGCTAAAGTCTCAATTAGCTCTTAACAGTTAGTTAGTGGTCATTCTAGGAATATCATTGGTTGTTGCCATGGCAATAAAGTCCTAATTGACTGTATAAAAGTTAGCAGGGCATTAAAGGACCGGTCCTAAGTAATAATCTATTTTGAACTACGAAATTATTTTCATTGAACTGTTCTGAAGACTCGTACAAAGCCATATTATATTAGCAATTGCATTGGTAAAAGGTATTGATAAAAATCGAGTGTAAAACTCTACAAGGTCAAACTCACTACCCAGCCGTTTTAAATGAGTAACCCTCACCTCTCCCCCTCCTTCTTCTCCCCGGCGAAGGCCACAACCGTCCTGATGGCGCCCAACACCTCCTCCACCACTGCTCCAGCCGCGCCGTACGCCGTCAACTCCTTCATAGTCAACGAGCTCTGCACCTGTTGACGGCAAGAGAGATCACGTTGATGGTCTGATAGTAAATGGGAAACGCGTTGATGAGCGAGCCTTCGTATTGCATGCGAATTGATATGCGATTGCAAGAGTCTGCTCGACAGAGGTTGGAAAGAACCGAAACGAAATGCGTTAAAGAAATAGTGATTAAATATCTGAAATTCCTTCAAGAAATTTGACAAATATTTCCATACATGCATAAAATAATCGTAGGATGTCAATATCTTTTGAAATCAAGGAGATTGTCGAATGCCGAAAACATCAAAACACCTTAAAGTGGTTCCATCGTTTCGGCATAGGAATGAGAATTTGCTGTAAATCACACCAAAGATTAATGAAACCATATTACATACAACTAGCAAAAAATATTTGCCCTTACGGTATCATATAATTAGATATTCTTGATTGAAGATCATCTTTTCCCCCATAAGATAACACAGGGAGACATGAAATCGTCCTGGAAAATTGGCCTTAAATTGCTCCTAAAACCGCAAGAGGAATGACAAATTATTGAAAATAGTCTCAAATTAAAGATAATAATTTTTAGAATAAGACTGCCGTTTGAAAATATGGGGTCACGGGCCAAATAAGAAAGAAACTGTGTACAATGTGTAAAATTTACCATAAATCTGGCACCATTGCACTACAAATATGAATTATTTTGGGATAGTTTAATTGGAACTTCAATTAAAAACATATAATTGGAGCACACGGTAAGATATAATTGTTTTATGCTGTTGTTTGAGGTATTATTTCATCAGAGATTTGTATGAATTACGGCGAATTCTAAGCACCTTGGCTGGAGCAGTGGGACCACTTTAAATGTTAGTTCCAATGCCCATGCAAAATTTGAAGTTGATTGGTCAAATGGCTCCAGGTTTAATTTTAAAAATTCATATGAACCTGTTCAAAAACTATACACAATACCAATCAAACATATTACATTAGTATGCGTGTACAAAATTTCAGATATAGATTAGTTGAATGGTTAGGCCTGGGCATTTCCTACATAAACACACACAAAATTAACAAACGGAGAAAGTGTATTGTAACGCACGCTCTGTGACGTCATCTGTTACCTTGGCGACGACAGAGGTGGAGACGACGAGGACCGGGGCGAAGGCGAGCACCACGCACGTCAACAACCAGCCGTAGAGGAAGGAGGCGACGATGTAGGACACGAACACGTGGAACATGAAGATGATGTTACCTTGGCGACGACAGAGGTGGAGACGACGAGGACCGGGGCGAAGGCGAGCACCACGCACGTCAACAACCAGCCGTAGAGGAAGGAGGCGACGATGTAGGACACGAACACGTGGAACATGAAGATGATGTTACCTTGGCGACGACAGAGGTGGAGACGACGAGGACCGGGGCGAAGGCGAGCACCACGCACGTCAACAACCAGCCGTAGAGGAAGGAGGCGACGACGGAGGACACGAAGACGGCGACGTAGAACATGAAGATGCCGATCTTCTCGCCGATCGCGTCCTGCAGTTTGTCCAAGTCGCTGAAACAGTCAGATATTGTAAACAACAACAGCAAGTTCGCAATGTTTGTATTTTAGTCAATGAGAGAGTCTGAGTCTAGATCTCTTCACAACTTAATATTCCTCCTTTGTGAGCTATAATATGCTATTAGCTCACAAAATTGAAATATGTAGTTAGTGACTTATCGAATACGATAAAACGGCATGCGAAAGAAACGTATTGGCTGATACATACGTAGATTTGATGGCATCATCCAAAGAAGTTAACAAGTTATCTAACTTGAGTATAGGTGAGCTCTTATTTCATTGATAATTTATCTGGCCTGCTGCACTGGGATCATGTAACTTTTGTCAACAGTCGATCGACAACTCTTAAGAAGAATAACATTGACACTTCATAGTCGATCGATATCAAAGTTGAGTCAATCCTAATCTCCCATAAGAGTTGTCGATCGTTTGTCCAGCAAAGTTATACCATAAAGTAAGTTATACGATCGCAGTGCAGCTGCCAATCTGTTTCGCTCAAATATCGTTTTCAGTTGTACCAAGTTTGATAAAACTCCTTCTCTTGACATTACCGGTACTCTAACTCAAATTAAAACACAGAGAGTAATATTTCGGCTGCCTTCTTCAAGTCAACTGACGAACTTCACAACATGCATTGACAATAACGTGTTGAGTACTGAGTAGTTGCTTCTTCCATTACGTTATTTCAGCCATATGTAAGAGAGAGAGCGAAGCGCGGTTTAAATAACAGCAGGTCATTAGCTGATGTCAAGGTCAGGACTCGGTGATTGTCGTGGAGGTCCGGTGGGTTTGTTTTTATTTACACATATGTTTCCCGTCAGTTGGCCTGAGAAGGCAACCGAAATATTGATCTCCGTGTTTTAATTTGTGTGTTTTATTGAGTACCTTTCGGCGTTGTTCAGTGTAGAAGTATTATCATACTCTTCCGGTAAAATAACTTCATCGTTTCATTGTGCGAAGTTTACTATGATCTCTAATACCAAATCGTGTAGGTAAAATCAGTTTCTTTTTAAATACAGAAATATATCTTTCGAATTGGCAATCGTGTGAAAAAGTAATGAAAATGCCAGAAGAGTCCTTCAAAATTTAGCATCTTAATAACTGACACATTGATATCTGGAAGCGTATTGTTATTTTGGATGTTGTGCTGAAGTCGGTAAGGCAAGTATACTTGTTCAGAACTCACTCAGAAAGTCGCGTAGCGACGTTGGCTGTTCGGTTAGTGTCGTGGAAAGCCTGATCTTGTCTCAGCAAGGACTTCAGAAACATCTCTCGAATTCGCTTCACCTGCAATTGAGAAGAACATCATCAAAACCAGAGTCAAATGATGCAAATAGCCAACAGGCTGCAGACACCTTGTAAGTTGTAACATTCCATTTTAACACACTCTAATGAGTGTGTTAAGTTGACTTTTGGCAACTTGAAGTCTGTAACAATACATAAATTATTAAATTGATTATTTTTGTGTAGATTCTACTATAGCTAGGTACGTCTCTATTTTTGTAGAACAGGAAGTAATTTCTTCAATACAATCTCTTGTGTCTTGTTCATAGGCAGCTGGTGGGGGGTCACATATTCTTTGATATTTTTAAACGAATTAACAGAGTTTTTATTTGATCGGATTTGTAAAGTCACACAATAGTATTCAAATTGGGAACATTCACTTTCTAGCCAATGAAATGGCGTTTCGAGTGAAACAGTGAAATCCGATTGGCTTATGATTGAATTGTGAAATTTGGATTGTATAACGTAATATGAGTTTAAGGAATTTCATTGACATTTTGATAACTTCGTTTGAATATTTAATCTAAAATTTAGATTGTGAATAATTGCTAATTTTAGACTTCGGTTTTGGTACAAACAACTTTTGCAGATATTGAAAAAATTATTGTGTAATCCCGAATTACTCGAATTATATTAGGTAATGTATGAGTAGACGAGATATCTAATCTTAATGGAATTGCATACATAGCATACTGTGTGTTAAGCGTCGCTATAATACCTGAGTGAGAGCGGCAAAGTTGAGCGCCGTGACACCGACGACGCCCATGACGAACTGCACGAGCGCCGACGACGACGCCCCCACGGCGAAGGCGACGGCGTCTTCCAGGAGCGCCTCCATGCGCGCGTCGTAGCTACCGTTCACGCTGTCACCAAGAAGATCGAGAACGTCACTATCTGCACTCGAACCGAATACTACGATACTTATCGAAATAACAAAGCTGACAAAATATAAATATGACCTTAAAATATCGATGAATCGATACTGAATATTTAACATGAAAATGAGAATAAAATACATACAAAATTGTAACTTATTCAGATCTGAGTTCACGATAAATTATAAAATGTATGTATTTCTTGAACTTTTGCGTAAACTTTTTTATTTTTAAATAGTAGGTACCTACGTACTATCTAAAAAAAAAAAAAAAGTTTATACGAAAAAGTTCAAAAAATTGACATACAAATTGCATAATTTTTGGGGATATTTATGCGAGTTCACAGCTTTCAATTTGAGTTACCTGACTTTAAAGTCAACTCTTTCTTACTAAAATTTATGAATTTTAATGATTTTACAATTGGTGACAGAAGTGGGACTTAATAAAATGAATTAATTTCATTAATTCCATTTTTAAAATGAATTAATTTCATTAATTCCATTTTTATAAAAATATATTATTTAAATGACACGTGTCTCGTGCATAATGATGCGCATTTTAAACTCAATTATAATTGATATTGAATCAACTCACAGTATTCTGGCTCCTCCGAAGAACTCTATGACGGGCATCCTGGAGGAGGTGATGCCAGCCATGTTCCTCTCCACCAGCAGCGCTGTGTACTCGCCGTAGAGGATGTTGAAGAAGGGCACGCAGCAGCCGGCGCCGATGCCCAGTACCACGCCGGTCAGCACCAGTGACAGCTCCGTGCAGGTAGAATACCGGAACTGAGAGAAGAGAGAGATACTGAGAGAGATATGACGGCCATGTTTCTCTCCACCAGCAGCGCTGTGTACTCGCCGTAGAGGATGTTGAAGAAGGGCACGCAGCAGCCGGCGCCGATGCCCAGTACCACGCCCGTCAGAACCAGTGACAGCTCCGTGCAGGTAGAATACCGGAACTGAGAGAAGAGATGGGGTCATGTTTCTCTCCACCAGCAGCGCTGTGTACTCGCCGTACAGGATGTTGAAGAAGGGCACGCAGCAGCCGGCACCGATGCCCAGTACCACGCCCGTCAGAACCAGTGACAGCTCCGTGCAGGTAGAATACCGGAACTGAGAGAAGAGATGGGGTCATGTTTCTCTCCACCAGCAGCGCTGTGTACTCGCCGTACAGGATGTTGAAGAAGGGCACGCAGCAGCCGGCACCGATGCCCAGTACCACGCCCGTCAGCACCAATGACAGCTCCGTGCAGGTAGAATACCGGAACTGAGAGAAGAGATGGGGTCATGTTTCTCTCCACCAGCAGCGCTGTGTACTCGCCGTACAGGATGTTAAAGAAGGGCACGCAGCAGCCGGCGCCGATGCCCAGTACCACGCCCGTCAGCACCAGTGACAGCTCCGTGCAGGTAGAATACCGGAACTGAGAGAAGAGAGAGGTACTGAGAGAGATATGACGGCCATGTTTCTCTCCACCAGGAGCGCTGTGTACTCGCCGTACAGGATGTTGAAGAAGGGCACGCAGCAGCCGGCGCCGATGCCCAGTACCACGCCGGTCAGCACCAGTGACAGCTCCGTACAGGTAGAATACCGGAACTGAGAGAAGAGGTGGGGACATTAATACCATTCTTCAGGGCACAACTAGCGACTGCGAGAGGTATGAAAATTATTAGTCTGACAAAGCTGGTTTCGGTAAAGATAAAGGAAATTGTTACATTGGTGATATAAATAGTTTTTAACGTCGCACTGCTCTGCAACTAGGCTACTGCACGGACGAAGGTGTTTGGAAGATACATTGAGTATGGAAGTTGGGAAGAAGACGGTTACGGATTATTTGTAGGACTCACGACTGAGGAAATATAAGAAGCATGATAGAAAGGAAACTGTAAGTACCTTACTTCTTCCAATATGAAACGAAATATATTAATACAGTGTTAGAAACAAGTAACGCGTTGTAACTATTAACTACATACACGCTTACTTTCTTATTTTCAATCTATAATGTCTCTCACCACACTATAATTTGAAATCAGTCGGGCGTCGTCATTGATCGAAATATGTCCAATGAAAACGGTTGTTACGTCATAGCAAAAGTGATCACAGCCAATTACACAAACACACGAGACTAGCGGACAACTGATGCAATGTTTTAATAGTCGACAACAGCTCTTCAGAACTAAAACAAGAGTACCTACTTAGTACTGCTTTTCATCGTAACATTATTCAAAAAACGCTCAAAATAATTTACTAGGGATTAACAGTTTGTAAGTTAATATACCTAGGTACTGCATATGTCGCAAAAACTTCCAACGATTATCGACTACTGACCTTGAAACCATCTCTTTGCTACCCCCCCCCCCCCCCCCCCCCCCCCCCCCCTCCTTGACGAGTAAGTTTGGCCACGTACTTTAGACATAAAATTTCAAACGGAAGTAAAATCGATACCTTAGCATTGAAAACGTGTCAAACATGTAAATATTTCAGTACCCAGAGGTCAATTATGGAGATATTATTTCATAAATATCATCACAAATTTGGAACATTTTAATTTTTACAATTTACCTACTATTTTTTAAGTCGACATAAGAAATATGCGAAACATAATACATGCTATCTACATGTATCAAATATTATGACTCTGTAGGACAAATAATCCCAGATATAAACCCCGGATTAGAGTCGTCTATTTTCAAATACATCGGTGTGTTTACATGACAAGGTATCAGGTTGTACTCACCAGCCGTGTAAATGCCACTGGTACCGGCTTGTCTTGTTCTTCTTCTTCTTTGCCATCCTTGGCCGTGTCTTTAGCCGGCACAAATCGTCTGCAAACAGCGACACATTGTTATTGTCCTCGACTACGTTCCTGTGGCATCAACCAACACTGCCATGCAAGCAGGTCCCTTGTAAACATTGGCAGAGTAGGTCTTGTTGTTGTTACCATGCATAGAAAATAAAGCGGCCTGGTGGGGGGAAATTGATCGAGAGTTTCCTTCTTTAAATTAAAAAAATTTAGAAATTGTAAATAGTTCGAAAATAATTGTATTTTTACGAATTTTCTCTGAAAGTATGGCAGATTTTGTTTTAAATTTAAATAGATGTCTGCAGTGCAATAAATAATTATTATAATATGCTAGTATATTCCGGTTTACAAATAGAGATCAAAAATGTATCTCGGTGACGTAAATGCGCCGAAACTAGATCACTTGAAAATTATCTAGATATCAGGAAGCAATCTAGGTTTCACTCCAGAGATCAGCAACTCATAAACAGCATGAAAATGTCTCCTACGCGTTAGACAGAGCGTTTTCTAGGAATTTATTATCAAATTACTTATAAATTTACAGATTATGTTGATATTGGTACCACATACGCTTCTAGTGGATTCTTCTTCTTCTTCTCTTCATTGTCATTTGTGAAACCTTCGTTCACCAATCCTTCCTCCATCCTTCCCCCCTAGAACCACCTGGAAGAATACGATCGTCATAACATACTCACGTAATCCGTGTTTGAACATGCAGCCACTCTCGGAGAAACACTAACGCGACTCTATGACATCTATGACAGTCTATGACTCTAACTCGATATCGAACTTATGACAGTTCTATGACATAAGATATATATGACTCGAGCATGATTTCTTGGAGCTCGACCACAAACTGGAACTCTCACGCGAAAGTTTTGGTCAAACTGAAGGCAGCGGCACAAAGCGGAAGTCTGCATGTAACCGGAAGTGTACAAGATAATCAGAAGACAGTGACACGCAGATCGATTAGAACTTGACATCTGGAGGTCACTTCGTCATCGGTCCTCGGAGAATGAGGTGAATCGATTAGGTCTTGACGCAAAACTATCGACCGTTATGTAAAATTAAATAAAAGCTATCTTTCGTGTATAGGGCTAGGATGTTTAGGACATCCTTTTTTAAGATTTTGTTATACACGTTTAAAAATGTTACATAAATATGTTTCATGTGTTCCTGATTTCAAAAATAAGTGTTTTATTTTTTCCTAAAAATGCCTTTTTCTTAATTTGTTTTATGAATTCAGTCCCTTTCTTTCTTGCTTTTTTGACCTTTTATTCACTTATTATGAAAAAGAATATCAAATATTTGTTTCAAGTTACATCAATCGTGTCTTCACGAAATTTCTATCCTTCATTTGGATGACCAACAACGATACTTGACACATTGACACATACAATAGTTTATGTTAATTTTAGTATCTTACTCCAAATTCAACTGTTAAACCAATAAATCAAATAATATGTTGACGAATATTACAAAGCATAACATTTCATTGGTCTTTTTGCGGGATTTTATGGTCGATTAACAATTTTAATGCACTATTTGCCTGGTTTTTTGGACGTTTCCTAGGCCCTAAATATCCTAGTCTTAGTACTATGATAATTGCAGATCAATCTATAAAGTTGCAATTAACCTTGACCTCGTATCCGAGACCCAATGAATAATTCAAGTACAGTGTTTCACTTATTATTAACTGTACTACCTATAGAGAGCAATCAACGCAATAGGCTCCATTTTTGCGTTCATATGCATTTTAATTTTTTATTAACAATAAATATTCAAATAAATATCAAAATCAATTTTGAATTCAGCAAATACGAATGGCTCTTTGTGTCTGATTTATGTACACTGTAATAAAATAAATACCTCGATAAATGGAACATTTTTATGTTGATTGTATTCCCCTTCTAAATTGAGTTCATTCAATTCGCATTTTACTTCACAGACAATACACTGAACGCATAGTAGATATTTTTAGAACACATCAAATGAATTGAATTTAATACTTGTTTTACTCTCTTATCTGATTAAACAGCATTATCGCTGTTGACACAATGATTACTAGCCGTCGGCGTTACGTTGTACAATATTACAACAAGTAAACCACGAAACAGAAGAGCAATTGGATGCGACTCACCTGGTTTCGAACTCAGCACCAACCTAAAGTCCGCCGATCTTCAAACTTGACTAAACATGTGATATAAGACTGCATTGTGTTGATTACCATGAAGTGATAAGAGACATGTTATCATTGACATCTTGTGATAGTTATCGTCGATATAATTGCTTGAAATTCGTCTGATGTTTTTATCTTGTCCCGACCTGCCTAATAAGTACTTCTTTAAGTTGGTTACGTAACGCGGTCAATAGTCAATGACATTGAGTTTAATTTACCAGACGATCTAATCAAATATTTAGGTTTAAGAGTCCTGGGGACCGCTATGGAAACTGACGGATTGTGCCCAAAATACCTAAGTCTCCCCAAGGCTCATTATTTACTCCACTGTTATGCAATTTTGGGAGGTAGTTTTGATACCCATTTTCTCGAAATACTATTAAGAAAATTTAAGAAATATTTAAAGAAAAAATAGCTTTTATTTTTTTACATATTTCATGAAAAAATACGAAAAAAAGCTTTTTTGTAACTACCTCCCAAAGTTGCATAACAGTGGAGTAAATAATGAGCCTTGGGGAGACTTAGGTATTTTGGGAAAATTTGACACAATCCGTCAGTTTCCATAGCGGTCCCCAGGACTCTTAATGACGCACCACACTGAATTACTTAGGAATAAGGAAAGGGATAGGAATACAGCTTCGTTTTCTTGTTTTTCTAATGCGAATTGAGGTGGGGTTTTGCTTAGGAAAACGCTCAGTGTAACGCGTTTTCATTGAATTTTCCAATTTCCATACACTCTGAAATAAATGAATACCTAACTGATCCGTTTGCTGTGCGCGATTTTTTCGATAATTCTCTTTTGACAGCTCTTTCAGACTTTAAAAATTCTTTAAATGGCAACAAGTTTGCACATTTTCACTGTGTAATATTAGAATTTAATCAGAACATTTTGTTTTTCGACCAATAGGAAGATATATATTTTTTTTAATTTGAAACGAAATTTGGTTGAAATATTGTAAAATTTTATAAAATGTTGGCTCTAATGACCTTGCAAAATTTGAAATGGATTGGATCTGCTGAGGAGACACTATCGCTCAATTATTTATGACATGAAAGAGGGCACAAAATCAGATTATTTTAGCAAAATCAATATATTTAAACATTCAGTGATTATTGTCATGGCATATTAAATGAAGTATCATCAAAACCATTCAATACACTTAAAATAACTTTCTGACAGGAAAAACAGCATAGTAATTTGCATTCAATTCACATTTGATCTTCATAAAATAATTAATATGTAATCAAAAGGAAAATTAGTAAAAACTACTCCCAAACATTTCCCTCTAATTCAGGGGTCGGCAACCTGCGGCTCCTTGATGGTTCTTGAATGGCTATTTATTATTTAAACTAGGAAAACGCTCTGTGTAACGCGTTGATGAGCGAGCACGGATACGCGCAACACCTCAAATCAAAATTCTGTCTATCGAAAATGTAATTAAAAGCCAATAATTCCTAAAATATTGGTCCCAATAACCATGCAAAGATGATCGATTGAACGTTTATGATTGTTAATTTTCAAAAATCACAGGGTCTCGTTCAAAAAATATACCTGGGACCACTCACACAATATCAGATCAAACTGTTGAACGGTCATTATTATTAATTAATTTCATATGAGATTGAAAGTTTATTCTCTAACTACCTTGGATTAGAACTGAAGAGTCGAAGTCGCCGTGAAATATGACATTCAAGAAATTTGACAGCAAACAAGCAAAATGTCCGTAAACTGTCTAAAACTTTTGGATTTAAACACAGTTTAGTTGTCAAAAATACAGATAATGCTGGTCCCAATGACCATGCAAAGTTTTAAGTTGATCGGTCAAACGGTTCTAGTTTAAATTTCAAAAAACGTAGGAAATATGGTTTTAAACTTTAACCAATGGCAGGATTTGGCTAAAACTTTTTATGATTGGGTACAATATTGGTTACAATGACTTTGCTAAATTTCAAATTGATCGGGGCAACCAATCGAAAGATATTTTTTTTAAACTGGAACCAATCACAGGAGCCCATTCAAAAACGATCCCAGGGACCGCATTATGATTACGTTAGCATATGTGCAAAGTTTCAGATCGATTGCTTGAGCGGTTTAATCTGGGCTGTGCGGACAAAAAAAAGACGACAAAAAAAAACCACACACAGAGAAAGTGCCATAAGAGTACCGTGGTGACGCTCGCTACGCTCGCTCAATAAAGACCTGGAATCGAAAATGTTTAAAATTCGAAAAAAACGCCCTATTCAATTTGTTCATTTTAGAGTCCCAGAAACACTTTTAAATGGTTGAAATCCTAAAAAACGCCCTGCGGGGCAACAATTGGAAGGTTAATACTAGGAAAACGCTCTGTGTAACGCGTTGATGAGCGAGCACGGATACACGCAACACCTCGAACCGAAATTATGTCTATCGAATGTCATTAAAAGCCAACAATTCTTTAGTTTCGTCACAGACTTGTATAAAAATCTCCAAAATCTCCAAAAATATTGGTGCCAATCCTTGCTAAGTTTTAAGTTGATCGATTAATCCTTTATGATTGAACGGTTCCTTGTTAATTTTCAAAAATCACAGGATCTCGTTCAAAAAATATACCTGGGACCACCCATATGATATGATATGTAGTGTGTGTACACAATATCAGATCAATCTGTTGAACGGTCATTATTAGTTTCATATCGTTTAAAACTTTCTGCTCTAACTACCTTGCCTTGAACTGTAGATTCGAAGTCGCCGTGAATTTGACAGCCAACACACAAAATGTCCCTAAAATGACAAAAACTTTTGAAAATAACGACAGATTAGAGTGAAAATTGGCAAAAATACCTTAAATGTTGGTACCAATGACCATGCGAAGTTTTTAGTTGGTCGGTCAATCGGTTCCAGTTTAAATTTCAAAAATCACAGGACAAATGGTTTCAAATTTGAACCAATTGGAGGATTTGGCTGAATTTTTTTTTGATTGGGTACAATGTTGGTTGCAATGACTTTGCTAAATTTCAAATTGATCGAACCAACCAATCGAAAGATAATTTTTATAAAATTTGAACCAATCACAGGATCTCGTTCAGAAAAGATCCCAGGGATCGCATAGATTACGTTAGTATGTGTACAAAATTTCAGATCGATTGGTTGTGCGGTTTGACCTGGGCAGTGCAGGCAAAAAAAAAAAAAAAACACACACAGAGAAAGTGCCATAAGAGTACCGTGGTGACGCTCGCTACGCTCGCTCAATTAGTATTATCAGTATTATTATTATTAATAATAAAATTATTATTATTAGGCAAAGTATATACGTCGCATTTGTATTAATGACGCGAATTTTATTAAATGCTCACTCTTGGGATGAGGAAAAAATGCGTAATAAAACAAATACTATTCGGCGCACTCAACCTCAATGACAACTCAATAAAACCTTCGTCGCATGATTCAAGTCTCACGGTTTGGATATCTCTCAGACTCTTACCACACATTTAACGACTATTAGGTAAAGAACAAAGCAACGCTGATAGAATGACAAAGAATGAGATGCCACTGTTTCCTGCAGAGTTCGTATTGGTATCAATCCAGAAGCGGACACTGGAGACTCTGGAGTAGATCGTAGCTCGACCTTTCCCACATGTCCAGTTTCCGTACGTGACCACTCCGACCAACTGTCCTTCGACCACCATTGGACCACCTTCGTCGCGCTGAAATAGTTGAAAACCAACAATCACTGGTAATACAATAATGAATTGAATTGTTGCCACAGTAGGTATATATATTTCGTATTGTGGGTTAAAGCGCCAATAATAAGTCTGCTGCATAAAAAGAAAACAAGCAGATGATTGAGCGAGCGGAGCGAGCGTCACCACGGTACTCTTATGGCACTTTCTCTGTGTTTTTTTTTTTTTTTTTTTTTTTTTTTTTGTCGGCACTGCCGAGATCAAACCGCACAACCAATCGATCTGAAATTTTGCACACATACTAACGTAATCTATGCGGTCTCTGGGATCGTTTTTGAACGGAATCCTGTGATTGGTTCAAATTTTAGAAAAATTATCTTTTGATTGGTTGGTTCGATCAATTTGAAATTAAGCAAAGTCATTGCAACCAACATTGTACCTAATCAAAAAAAATTTTAGCCAAATCCTCCAATTGGTTCAAATTTGAAACCATTTGTCCTGTGATTTTTGAAATTTAAACTGGAACCGATTGACCGACCAACTAAAAACTTCGCATGGTCATTGGTACCAACATTTAAGGTATTTTTGCTAATTTTCACTCTAATCTGTCGTTATTTTCAAAAGTTTTTGTCATTTTAGGGACATTTTGCGTGTTGGCTGTCAAATTCACGGCGACTTCGAATCTACAGTTCAAGGCAAGGTAGTTAGAGCAGAAAGTTTTAAACGATATGAAACTAATAATGACCGTTCAACAGATTGATCTGATATTGTGTACACACACTACATATCATATCATATGGGTGGTCCCAGGTATATTTTTTGAACGAGATCCTGTGATTTTTGAAAATTAACAAGGAACCGTTCAATCATAAAGGTTTAATCGATCAACTTAATACTTAGCAAGGATTGGCACCAATATTTTTGGAGATTTTGGAGATTTTTATACAAGTCTGTGACGAAACTAAAGAATTGTTGGCTTTTAATGACATTCGATAGACATAACTTCGGTTCGAGGTGTTGCGTGTATCCGTGCTCGCTCATCAACGCGTTACACAGAGCGTTTTCCTAGTAATAATAACATTTTAATAGGTACGCTGGTTGCCCACTGCCCACCAAAAAGCTACAAGTCTTGATATTCGAGATTTTAAAGGCTAAGTACTCCTCGAGATCTATTTTCGAAATCGTTCGATTCGTTTTTCCAGACAGTTTTACGGCCTCCTGAAGTCAGACCGAACGAATAAAATTAATACTTAGTTGTTGCACTCGAATACGTATGGAGAAACGACTCCCAACGATTCGAAAATAGATCCAGGTTGCGAATGTTGCGAATGGAGACGAAACAAAATAAAACTTTAGCGTAACATTCGAGTTGTGCTTAACTCACAATGCAGGTGCCGACTCCTCCACCAACCTCTGCCACGCCTGTGCAGATCATACGGTCAGTGATGACCGGGAAGGCAAAGAAGCCCTGACACTCGGACTGTTCGATGACCGGCAGAGTGACCACTTGAAGTTGCTTCAGAGATACCGTCGATGATGACTGAAACACGGCATACGATGTGCATACTCTTATTGTGACATCATCATTAAGGTGACAAAAGCGCTCGGCCGTTTTAGCAAATTGAGAGAGAAACATTGTTTCATATGTGGGTGAAACTTTGATAGGATGTTCACATGATCAGTCTGATTGCATATTAGACGCACTTTTTAATTTTTGCTTCATGCCTTGTTCATTAGCCGGTTATTCAACAAAACCGCGCAAAGCGATCAAATTTCCGATACGATTGGAGACTAAGCCCGTGAACCAATTGATCTCAAATTTTAATCATGATTAGATAAAGAACAAACTTAGGGTTATCTTTTGGCACATTTTTATCATTTAAATTATAGCCCTAAGTTTGTATTTTATCTAATCACGATTAAAAGTTCAAATCATTTTGTCAACCCATTTTGTATTCAATCGTATCCAAAAAAGTGCCTGCAACAAGAGGCAAATCGCTCTCGCTTGTACCGGCCTACACAACACCGGTACTGGGTCTGTCATTTGAACCTCTCGCTTTACCCTTTCACTTGTGAGTTGATAGTCTCCTTGAAACGCAGAAATTTCAAGTAAAGTGCGTCTCAACTAATCGTGATACCCAGGTATATTCCCAAATATCTGAGTCTCGACCCATCCCATCCCAACCCTTCCCGAGCACGGGCCGTCTATTCAAGCGCTTGATTGCCAAGAATGAGCGGTTAACCCGTCCATTCATGCGCTTCATTAGACAATATGGATTCTTAAGATGTTTAGGGAATTGAGATTTTGATACTTTTGACGGCAAAAATGAATGTCAAATTGAACATAGATGAAAATCATTTTTTATTTTTCAAAATCGGTTCATATTTGGCCGAAACTGATCGCACGCATAAAATATGAGATACAAATTATTTCGGCCAAATATAAACAGATTTTGAAAAATAAAAAATGATTTTGATCTATGTTCAATTTGACATTCATTTTTGCCGTCAAAAGTATCAAAATCGCAATTCCCTAAACATCTTAAGAATCCATATTGTCTAATGAAGCGCATGAATGGACGGGTTAACAGCTCATTTTTGGCAATCGAGCGCTTGAATAGACGGCCCGTGCTCGGGAAGGGTTGGGATGGGATGGGTCGAGACTCAGATATTTGCGAATATACCTGGGTATCACGATTAGTTGATTCGTACTTTAGTCTGTAAATGTTATCGGTGTATCGTTTCACATGAGATCGAACTCTAAGAACAACATTGCAGTGAAACGATAACGGCTAGAATAGTTACAGAATCATGATCAACGTTAAGAACGAGCTGATCTTTATACTATGGTTAAGGTTGGCTACTCACGGCATTATAACCCCATCCAGTGACTTCTGCCAGAAAACCAACAGAAGTGATCTGTCCTTGAACCGGAAGAGGAATTATGGAAACTCTGATCCCGAGTACAAACGGCGGCTCAACCTTGAACAACATGGAGTGACAAATCAGTTCCTTGATGCAATATTAAGAGTAGTGATGTGAGTCGGTAAATTTACGGTCAGGTAAATTTACCGGTCAGGTAAATTTACCGTAAATTTACCAAATAAATTTTACCATGGTAAAATTTTCAAAATTATCATCATTATATTCTATGGAATCAGCCAAGTGCATAGGTCAAGAAAACAGTGAAATTTACACTTTAAATGAGAAGTGGAGGGATCTAGTGAATATCATTAAAATGTTGCATTATACAATGTACCTATTGCACACATTATCAGATGTGAAACCAAGGACATAGTAGAGAAATACTTTCAGGGATATCAAGCAGACCTCACAGTAAAGTGAAATGTAGTCCATTTTGATTTGTAGGTGTTTATACATAAGTTTTATGAATTTGAAATTGTAATGTTTTTTTAATTACCTATACCAAAGTGAAATGTTGACCAATGTCGATTTTGTAGGTAGAAATATGCAGAAAATGTTCATTTTATTTCATGAATACTAACTTAATTTTATCTATTATTTTATTTAATTTTATCTCATTTTCTGTAGTTAGAGTACTTGTTAAATTGTACTTGATTTCCCTAGAAGTGTTTCTTCATATATTTTCTTTGGTTTCATAGCAGAGAAGTGTGCAAATATTCAAAGTATAAACAAAAATGCAAATTTTTTATGATTTGTTTTAAATGAAGGTATTATTTAAATTGCAACTTGGAAATGACTGTAAGAGACCTGGGGAAGATAAGGGGAAGCAAATGGTTCTTCAAAGTGTATTGTTGGATATGTCTACACCCATATAATTTATGTGGAAACAAAACTTGCAGATAATATTATAGCTTATGACTTGAGGTAGGTACATTGTACATCTTCAAAACGTTAAATTCGATAAATAAATATTGTTAATTATAATAATAAACAACGTTTTGAGAGTGTAACAGGGGCAGTAACGTTCTCCATTGTGGCATTATCTAATTTATTGAGCTTTTATTATGTGCAATTATTACATTTTATTAAATTTTGGAGTGTGAAGACCAAACGATGCAAAAAGAAATCACTTGGAAGAACCACGGCATCCCCTTCATTTCCTGATCACTTAATACACATTTGGCACCCCCAAAACACTTTTATAACAATTATTTCAAGAGCCAATAGCACGATTCCTGATTTAGACAAAAATAAAAAAATTTACCGCTTGACGGTAAATTTACGGTAAATTTACCGGTAAATTTACCGAGAAAAAAATTTACGGTAAAATCCACATCACTAATTAAGAGGGCTTGGTAGTGAGTTTGACCTTGAAGAGTTTTTTAATCGATTTTTATCAATATCTTTTTCCAGTGTAATTGTTAACAAAATAGGGCTATGGACGTGAATTCAGAATAGTTCAATGAAAATAATTCCATAGCTTGTAATTGTTTATTAGATATACTTTGTCCTACAGGTATAAGAACCCGAAAATTTAGTAATTTTCGGGTTCTAAACACCTGTTGGACACAATAAAACTAATAGCTTATTCCAAACTATGAAATTATTTTCATTGAACTGTTCTGAATTCACGTCCATGGCCCTATTTTGTTAACAATTACACTGGAAAAAGATATTGATAAAAATCGATTAAAAAACTCGTCAAGGCCACGCTCACTACCAAGCCTCTTAATACCCTCTTAATAGGCGAATTCGTTACTATTATATAAAAAAAAAATGTTTGCAATAATATTATTTTACGTAATAATAACTGTGCATAAGTAGATTGCGAAATAGAAATTATCTCTGTAAAAAGCAGAAACTTAAAAATTCTCCTTGGACGTAGTGCAATTCGAACAAATAAGCGATACGTGATGGAGACACTTCTGGCAGGAAACTTTTTAGATGCACTTTTTTATTTTGAAGTTCGTGTTTCCATAGGGCAGTGAAAAAGGAGAAACAAATGAAATTTAGATTTAGTTACAAGTTTCCTTTTTCAGCCATAACAAACAACTAAAGCAAATTGTATATAATTTATTTACATAAATAAACCCTTTATATCCTCCATTAAGGATAGTACCAAAGAATCCACCAGAGGTCAGTCGTGTTCCTTATTTTCTCGAATACAATTTGCTGGCAAAGTGAAAGTTTGTTTCAAGGCACAAATAGGTAACTTTTAATATTGATACAACTCCTTTTACTACATATTATAAGCCCGACACCCTGTATGCAAACCATTTCCCAATACTATACTTTACTTAACTTTGAAAGTAAGAATTTAAAGTTTGTCCAAGTCACAGTTAAGTTGCCATTATGTATAGAATATTGACATTTAAAGTGGTCCCACTGCTCCAGCCAAGGTGCTTAGAATTTGCCGTAATTCATACAAATCTCTGATGAAATAATACCTCAAACAACAGCATAAAACAATTATATCTTACCGTACGCTCCAATTATATGTTTTTAATTGAAGTTCCAATTAAACTATCCCAAAATAATTCATATTTTTAGTGCAATGTTGCCAGATTTATGGTAAATTTTACACATGGTACACAGTTTCTTTCTTATTTGGCCCGTGACCCCATATTTTCAAACGGCAGTCTTATTCTAAAAATTATTATCTTTAATTTGAGACTATTTTCAATAATTTGTCATTCCTCTTGCAGTTTTAGGAGCAATTTAAGGCCAATTTTCCAGGACGATTTCATGTCTCCCTGTGTTATCTTATGGGGGAAAAGATGATCTTCAATCAAGAATATCTAATTATATGATACCGTAAGGGGCAAATATTTTTTGCTAGTTGTATGTAATATGGTTTCATTAATCTTTGGTGTGAATTACAGCAAATTCTCATTCCTATGCCGAAACGATGGAACCACTTTAATTGAAGGCAAAAGCTTCAGCTCCTTAAAATCCACAAGATTGTCTTACATGTGCCAGCGCGAAGTCGTAGTCGTATGGGTCCTTCTTGTACCTGGGATGTCTGACGATGCTGGAGATGTTATGGACCATTCCGCCGGTGTTGCTGGTGGAGCTACCTGCGCGTATCTCGTATCTGGCCATGGGCCCCTCAAAGTTCGCCAGACAACCAGCGGCAGTCAGCGCCCAAGACTCTCCGATGATGGTGGCGCCGCAGAGGTGGGTTCCGAAGTACATGACAGACAGCTGCAATAGAGGAAGAGGACATGGAATGCACAACCGAAGACTATTTGTAGCTATGGAGTCTTAAGAAATGTGAAAAAATTGTTCTTCTACTTCATCTTTTACATGTACAAGGATATTATGTTGCTCATAGCCACTTTAAAAATCGTTCGAACGTCCAATTCTTCTTTTTCCTATTGCCCTTGATTCATCCTTGAAATAAAGTTAAGATTAAGTTGTGTGATTGTGAACTTATTAGAAGCATACATTTTATTTATCCCTCTTGGTAAATGCATTTCCGTTTAAAAATATTTTTTTTTTAAATATATTTTGCTTGAGAACCATGTATTTTTTATAACTTTTTATCAGCGGTTCACCCAGTTTGTGTCTGTACCCTCAAATGAAAACTGAAAAACAATGTAGTACTATATCAAAATAATGAAATTGATTTGAGAATGAACTTATCCACTAATACAAGCTTTGATATTGAGGGGCAGGTCCACAATAGAGGCGAGTTGGGCGTTGACGTCACCATAGGATTTACGGGTTAAATCAAACTTGCCGCATCAACAAACGAGCTGCCCAAACTCAAAAGGTCGGGCTTTCTGATCCAACATGGATGCCTGTATTTTCATTTATTCGACTAGATTCGATTCAAGGTCACGCCCAGGTGATTACGTCACAATGTTAACAGGATAGAAAAACTGGACGTTTGGATCCGAATACGGTATGCAGCCTCAGTATACCGTGTAGCTGTAGTCTTCTATGTTTGCATCTGAGCCTCCTATAATACGCGGGGCAATTTGCTTCTCCAATCCATCCAGTATTGCGTTACCTGCAACACATACAATATAGTCAAGGCAACTGGTAAACCCATAAGAACGGTTGATGAAGTAAAACAAGAAGAGGATACAGTTGAAAGGACTCAAACTCAAAACGCCTCTAGTGAGATAACGTTGAACTGAGCTGGAAGGTTACTTTGTTCACTGCACTATGTTGCCTACTAGGAAAACGCTCTGAGTAACGCGTTGATGAGCGAGCACGGATACGCGCAACACCTCGAACCGAAACTATGTTTATCGAAAATGTCATTAAAAGCCAATAATTCTTGAATTTTGTCACAGACTTGTATGAAAATCTCCAACAATTCCTAAAATATTGGTCCCAATAACCACGCAAAGTTTTAAGTTGATCGATTGAACCTTTATGATTGACCGATTCCTTGTTAATTTCCAAAAATCACAGGATATCGTTCAAAAAAATTTTAAACGGTCATATCAGTTTCATAATATACGTTTGAAAGTTTCTGCTCTAACAACCTTGAAGTGAAGATTCGAAGATGCCGTGAAATATAAAATTTGAGAAGTATGATAGCCAATACGCAAAATATCCGTAAACTGTCAATAACTTTTGAATTTAAACACAGTTTAGTCTGAAAATTGTCAAAAATACAGATAATGTTGGACCCGATGACCATGCAAAATTTTAAGTTGATCGGTCAAACGGTTCTGGTTTAAATTTCAAAAAGCACATAAAATATTTTTTTAAATTTTAATCAATGGAATGATTTGACTGAAAATTTGTAAAATAAGAGACAATGTTAATGTTAAGGACCATGCAAAATATAAGGTCGATCACATTTGTCGAAGTCCATTTTCATTTTTCAGCCTATCAGGAGATGTTTATTTAAATTTCAACCAATTAATGGATTTCAAAAAAATTAGGGTCTGCAAACAGATAAGGTTGGTTTTACAAGTGTGCAAAATTTCAGATCGATCGGTGAAACGGTGCGACCTGTGTATCGGCTATTAGCAGCCAAAAAAATAAAAAAATAAAAAATAAATAAAAATAAACAGAGGTCCGTGCCAAAAGAGCCAAAAGGAGACGCTCGCTTCGCTTGCTCAATTAGTTAGTACTACATGACGTAAGATATTAATATTATATAATATTTAATTAAACTAGCAAAAAGATGTTTAAATTGTAAAATGCTCATCCCTTATACTACTATAGGCATGTGAGCATGATGGTTGTAACTTAATCCATCATTTTAACAATAACACTTGTTTCGTAGATAAAAGTTATAAGATGTACAGAATTAATAATTAAATTAATATAAATCTACATTCTAAGAAACGACTACTATTTATCAAGAAAAGTGTTACCCCAAAAACAATAATCTTGTACTTACCAACGCATGCAGAAGCCAGGCATATTGCTATTATGCATCTAATCATCATGACGACTTCTGTACGATCTCTAGTCCACACTGACTTATTGTTTATACACAAACATATTCCTAAATCTGAATTGCGATTATACTGCAATCACGGAGATAATGTGTGTAATCTTAAAGGGACCGCTGGCGATTCATATTGGCCATGCACTTTAGATAAACTTGATGTTAAGATAGTCGATTGATTAGTCTTGTCGGTTGGGTATGAAGATGTTTCCTGATATATAATGTGTGATGATGATATGAAATACAACTTCTAATTAATATATAACACTTCCTCAGAGATTCATCGCTCTACAAAAGTTTAAGTACATAGATTTTGCTTCGCATTCATTCATTACGTTACAATCTGTTTCACGTAATCTAGTTTCATTTCTGCTATTTGGGATACTTTGGATCCAGCTGTCACTCAGAGCATTCAACAATCAAATATTGAATCAAAACTCGAGGTTACCCGGAAATGAATTTCGAGATATCACAACATCACTTCTGATTTCGTACTTTATGCTTTCTCTTCGGATTTGGTAGAGTTGACGTTGACAACATATTTTACTATATCGGGGCAAATACCTATAGATAACATGGCCGATTCATTTTGTAAAAGGGTAACAATTTTGTGAAAGTGAAACGAAACCGAAGCGTAATCATTTCAGACATCTTAATGTTGTACAAAAACAAAATCTTGTAAAAAAAACTGCCAAGCACCTTCCCACTTAAAACAATTGAGATCTTAAAGAAGGGCCAAGCAATAATATATTGTTTATCATTTTCGCACTTAAAATTAGTAAAATCATTTCGCCCAGTTACTTCCGCCAAGCACAACATTATAAACCTAACGTTGTGTCCAAATTTGAAGAATAAAATCTAAGTTAACCATCATTGTAAACTTTAACAAAATTATAAAAATTAATAACAACTTGAAAAATAACTTTAAAATCGAAATTAAAAAAAAAATAAAGCTTGGCGCATTGAATTGCGTCAGATAATGGATTTATATGGATGAAGTACAAGGTATACATTACAAAATGATTGAATATTTATAAATTGAGATTGTAAAATATTTTCAATGATATTGCTATATAATATATTTTATTTATTGTCGAGAATATACCATCAATATGCCTTGAATGAATTCCACAGAAAATAACAATATAGATCTTTTTCACCCCCTATTTCGTAACTATCAAGACGAACTGCGCAGATAGAGTGAGTCAGAATGATGGTTCAGGTGTGGCCTGCACTTTGTTTTGGAGTAGTTATCTCTGCGCTGAACTTCTTCCTCAACCTTCGTTGGGGAGAGTCACCAATACTGCTGGCCTATCTGACCATGTCAGGCGCCATTAAATAACAGAATAATTCTGAATTTTAAACAACTTCTAACTGGCCTATGTGCCAAAGTACAACGAGTGAAAATATATAGCATAATAATAAATTGATACATTATAAAACTACATCGAATATAAATTAAAGCTGGCCAGTATGACCATAGATGTCGAGTGCCATTAAAACCGGAAGTGAAAGAAGAAAAATCTCTGCGCTGGCAAAGTATTGGTATCAATCCAGTCTCGAACAGTGGAGACTTTGGAGTGGATTTTAATGAACATATCTTTACCACAACTAGAACCCCCGATCGACGCCACCCCGATTAGTTCTCCGTCGACAACCAATGGACCGCCGTTGTCGCGCTGAAGGTACATTCGAAAATCAAGTTAGGAAGTCAATGTGCAGTACGTAAACAAACAGCTCTTTTCGTTTAGGTTATTGGTCTTGTTTAAACTCTTGGTTATAAGTGTTAAGAGGTATATTATTTTCAACATAATGACAACGAAATAATTCATGTTTACTCTTGAGTAAACATCTTGTAAACATCAAGAGTAAACATATTGAGTAAACATCTTGATGTTTACTGCTCACAAAGCTAACGGAGACACTGACAGCTGATCCCACTCTCTCTGGCGCATTGACCAAACAACTCAATTGGAAAGAAGGTGATATTTTTTCAAATTGTTGATTTTGTTCAATTTTGTTGTGGAGCCAGTTCCTCCAAAGATATGCTAGTTTTGCTGAGTATATGGTGAAATTTTTACAAATCTATAGGCACCGAGTGTTCGCCACGAGTGAGAGAAATAAGCAACATTTGTGGGAATGATCTTCAACTGTTCAATTTACTAGGAAAACGCTCTGTGTAACGCGTTGATGAGCGAGCACGGACAGGCGCAACACACCTCGAACCGAAATTATGTCTATCGAAAATATCATTAAAAGCCAATAATTCTTGAATTTCGTCAGACTCAAGTATAAAAATTACAAAATTGTCCTAAAACATTAGTCCCAATAACCATGCAAAGCTTGAACCTTTTGAACCTTTCTGATTGAACTGTTCCTCGTTAATATTCAAAAATCACAGGATCTCTTAAAAAAAAATACCTGGGACCACTCATATGATAAAAGTGTGTGTACTTACACAATATTAGATCGATCTGTTGAATGGTCATATCAGTTTCATACGTTTGAAAGTTTCTACTCTAACTACCTTGGAACTATAAAGAGTCGAAGTAGCCGTGACACTCCGTGTAAAAAAACAGCCAAGTCTCTTCAACTAAAAAAAAATTATGAAATCTAAAAATTCTGCACTGAAACGTAGTGATATCAAAAAATGAGCCAAGTCAAAACTTTATTTGAAAATTAAAAAATACTTGGCGCATCGTGTATATAAATAGCTTAGAAGAATAGGCTAGATATAAATACATATACTTATAGTACCTATACCTACAATGCCCTAAAAAAACGATGCGCCAAGTATTTTTTAATTTTCAAATAAAGTTTTGACTTGGCTCATTTTTTGATATCACTACGTTTCAGTGCAGAATTTTTAGATTTCATAATTTTTTTTTAGTTGAAGAGACTTGGCTGTTTTTTTACACGGAGTGTTTTTTATGGGGATATCACTTCTTTTTTTAGTTTATTTACACAACTTGTAAAACTTATTAGGGCAACAGTGGCTAATTCCTTTAAAAAAATACGCCATTTCCGAATTAGTTACTAAAAAAATATTGTTTGGAGCTAAATTTAAACTTAAAGTGATATGCCATGAAGAATTGCGAAAGCATCGTTCCAATAGGTCCAGCCGTTTTCGAGATATGGCATCACTTCCGGTTTTCAAAATGGCGGCTGAAAGCTCTTACACATTGTAGGTATTAATATGTATATAAATACTAATATTTCATTATAAGCCTTCTGAATATATAGTTGGTTTTTATATAAAGGGAAGTGAATTTAAGCAGATTTCGCTAAACTATGACGTCATTTCCGGTTTCAGTAATTAGAAAACTTTAATTTAACTATTGTTATTTCATAAAGAGGACCGTCTGAATCGATTGGCGCAAATTTCGTTCCGATCGGTTAAGCCGTTTTTGAGATATGACGTCACTTCCGGTTTCAAAATGGCGGCACAAAAAATTCATAAGGGCAAGGTATCATCAGGCAGACAAGCTGTATATGTGGTGAAAATTTCGGGTCAATCAACCTAGCCGTTTAGGCTGTGGCGGAGACCGCGGAATTTATTGGAAGATGAATCATCATCATCATCATTATTATTATTATCTGAAAGCCGTACAATTTCACGGTTTTCACGGCCCTCTAGTTCGCAAAGGGCGTAACCTATTGCTCCCAAATTTGGTATATGTTGTAGGGTGGGCCATAGCTCGAAATTAAGATATTTCGCAACAATGTGAGATTTTCCAATTTTGAGATCCAGTAGGCCGAAAATGCCACTTTGATGCTTACAGTAAAAGTGGGTTGCTCCAGCCTTTTTATATGAGAGTGTGCGCGCCGTACGACTTGGCTGGCGTGGAGCGACCGCTCCACTAGATCAACATTTTCGAGAAATTTGACAGCCAACACGCAAAATGTCCGTAAAACGTCAATAACTTTTGGATTTAAACATAGATTAGTCTGAAAATTGTCAAAAATGCAGATAATGTTAGTCCCAATGACCATGCAAAGTTTTAAGTTGATCAGTCATACGGTTCAAGTTTAAATTTAAAAAATGACATAAAATATTTTTTAAATTTTAACCAATGGGAGGATTTGGCTGAAACTTTGTAAGATTGGGTACAATGTTGGTCGCCATGACTTGTCAAAATTTCAAATTGATCGGAACTACCAATCAAAAGATATTTTTTTTTAAATTTGAACCAATCACATGAGCCCGTTCAAAAACGATCCCAGGGACCGCATAGATTACGTTAAGATGTCAACAAATGTACTCAAAATATTTCGGAATCAGAACCAAGTCGCGCAAATTAATATAGTGATCAGATTCAGTGAAATTGGAACACTTTATTATCAATATTTTGTAGGCGAATAAACACTAGATAAACTTGTTTAAATTTTAAGAAGTGATAATGCGTAATATGTGCAGTAACATAACGTATAACTGCAGCGACTTGGACGCCTTACCAAAGGTAAGCAATTCCTTCTGTCTGTAGTGTGTCTGTGGCTTTCTGTCTGTACTTTTTGCAGCGCTATCTGTAGTCTAAACACGCTGCCTATTATCAAGTCCCTATAGTGTTTATGCTAACAATTAAAAATATCGTCAACCCCCCCCCCCTCCCCCCCCCCCAAAAAAAAAAATATTGAACAAAATTAATGCACAAAGGCCCATTATTATAAGGTGAGCTTAAGAGTATTTTGTGAAAGTTTAGAGTTTCTATCACAAATTCCGCATTTTTTATTCTAATATTCCTAATCAACATTTGACCTCCCCCCATTCCTATAACCCCCCTAAATATGTAAAAAAAATATAATGCACCGTATAGCCTATGTTGATACGCTAAAGTATTATTGAGATGATGAAATTTTTACAGTTTATCTTCAAACCCCTTATGTTATGCCAACAATTAAGAATATAGTCTACCCCCCTCTACCCCAAAATATTGAAAACTTTTCATGCACAAACGCTCAAGCGTGCCTTATAAATGTATGAAAATTATAACTGCTGTATAAACACGTGTTTAAACCTATAAGTGTAAAGGTGTTTTATTATCCTACTTTCAGATCATCCATCAATAAATCGGTGTACAATTTATATATTATTTTTACAGTAAAACCAAAATACCAACCATGTTTGAATTCAATTAAAAAGTAAACAAAAACGAATCGAACCATAAGTTTTGAGTTCATTCTAAATGTTCAAATAGACAAGTAAACTTGTATATGTGGGTTTACCATGTAGCTGTAATCTTCTATGTTTGCATCTGCACCACCTATGATGCGAGAGCTTCTCATTTGCTTCTTCAGTCCATCCAGCATTGGGTCACCTGCAAAATCAGATGTTACAGAATAACTTAAATACAAAATTAAAAAAAAAAAAAAAAAAAAAAATTGACTGGAGCTACCCCAAAGATATTTATATACTGGCTAGGCTACCCCCTTAATAAAAATGTAATAAACCTACAAGTCCCTTTCCATTTATACAAATAATGCAATGAAGACTTGGGCAGCAAAGGCAATGAAGCAAAGCATGTGAAAACTACAGAAAAACAATTTAGCATACGAGGTACACTGTGTATCGATAACCTCCTTAACAATTGCAAAAAGTTAAAATTTTGTTAAAGTTATTTAATCCGTCGCGTGTTTCATGGACATGTTATAGCGTTATTAACTATCTTATATTTTAGTAAAAAATATCCACTTAAATGTAAATGAAATTGAAATGTATACAAAAATTTTAAATCAGACAGTTATTCAATTACGATACTGAATACTTTTGGTAGCTTTTTGGACTTACCAACGCTAGCAGCAATCATACACAATATTACCATAAGAGATCGCAACATCTTTATGACGAAATCTGTACCATTATAAAGACTACTGTTCTAATTTAAACACTCGAAACATCTTGAATTTGAAAAACGATTACAAACTAATCACTGTGATAAGAAGTATAATCTTAAAGCACCGCAGGAATTCATATCAGCAAAATACTTAAGATGCACTTCAAAGATTTTAATAAGTTTGTCTTTGCATAGTTTGAAATTTGGGTAAACATGAGGTGCAATATTAATGTAAGGCCCTAGTAATATTTTAACCTGATCATATGTTTAGAAGAAAAGAGAATGTAAATATACGATAATTATTATTATTATTAGAATCAATCGTTCCAAACATAAATCAGGCAAGTTAGATTCTCGAAATAATAGTGTATTGTATCGCTAGAATCAACGATTAATTTTCTAACTATTAAGTTTGCTAAGAATGCCTTAAGTCCACATTTTAGTGCAGTAAAGTTGTGGATTCAACCTGTGACAATGCAGAAATTCAAATCTCTGAAAGAAATCTAGAGTCGGGTTTTTTAATCATCTTTGCGTAATGTTCGAAATAGCATGATTCAATTTATTGAATGTAAGCAATGGTGTAAGCATTCCTCCATGGAATGTATAGGTAAGATACCTTTTAATGTGAACGAGAGTAAAATTAAAACTTTTAAGAAAAATTATAGGGAAGACCAGGCTAAGATGTTCGGGATATATGTACTGTGAGAATTTCAAGGAGTGGGTGAAGAAGAGACGATGCAATATGGGAGACAAGTTGGAAATATAATTGTGGGGTGACTGAGAAAAATGTGAAAGGTCATGCAATTAGGACCTGTTTAGAGAGATGATAAAAGAAGATTCCCTTAAATGATTCGTTCATTCAGGAAAAAACAGTCTGGCTCATCATTAATCCTTTATTTTGTAACGTACAAGTAGAACAGGGCAGATAGAATGACCAAGAAGGAGATGCCATTGGTCGCTGCAGAGTTTAATATACTCTCATCAATCCAGTCTCGAAGACCTGAGAGTTTCGTGTATACAGCAGGAGCTCCATCTAGGCCGCAGATAATGAAACTAGTGGACGACACCACTCCAATCAGCTCTCCGTCAACCACCATTGGTCCGCCATCGTCGCGCTGTAGACAATAATTCACTGATATAAATAAACTCAGCACATACGTTTTAATAATTAAGTTGCTAAGGTGTGAGTGAATAAAATGGGACAGAGATTTTTACGTGTGGTCAGTTGTGTTTAGGAATTCGAAAAAAAAAATGAAATCCTTAATTGTATTTAGCAGCGCGATTGTGTAAGCTTCACTTCCGAGTTGACGAGCATCGTCTAATCTCGTCCATCGTCCATCTCCTAGATGCTGAGTGTGCTTCTCTACATCTCTACTTTAGAGATGTAGTCCGTCTAACTCTGGCTAGAGGTGTAGTACTAGATCTCTAAAGTGAGTTACACACTCAGCATCTAGGAGATGGACGATGGACGAGATTAGACGATGCTCGTCAACTCGGAAGTGAAGCTTACACAATCGCGCTGCAGATAGGTAAATTAAAAATCGCACCTTTCTATGGCACTTAAACTTGTTAAATGAACAGAGTTTTTTTTTAAATTTTCCATTTTACAACATGTTGAGTCGCGAAGGAATATATTTGTCATATGTTTGTGTCCAATTACACAAATGGTTATTTTACATCGCATTAGTGACTTTATTTCTATTTGTAATCAGTGACTTGAACGCAGTGTGTCGAAGAGAGATGCAAGAGAGACATGAATAGTCGAGGTGTTTTGTAAGTAACTTACATAGCAAGGACTGACTGCTCCTCCGGCATCACCCACCCCTGTGCCCGTGCAGATTATCTGATCGGAGAAGTTTCCGTAGAGAAGATCACATTCATCTTGTGCGATGACAGGAAGAGTTGCCACTTGCAGTTTCTCTGGTAACACCCAATAGGTTGTCTGAAACACGAGTACACAATGTTCGTGATAGTCACCAACCATCCTGACCGTTGTCCCTTTTAGATGCCTCCAATTGTACGCTAGGATATGGGTGAGATCATGATCATGAGTGTCAGAAAGATTCTTCTATCTGTGGTCGCAACAAATTGAGATTAGACATTTGTTGTCAGGCAACTCAAATTACACAGTTTTTAACTTTAATTTATAGTTGAAAATTGTACATATCGAAAACAGTAGGTACTAAAGGTTACAGTTTAAGAATGAAGTTGGGGATAAAACACGCACACGGTGCTTGACAGTGAATCTCTTACGCTCTTGTTGATTATTCACTGTGTAATACGATATTAAAGTTAAATAAATTGATTGTATTGCATTTTGATTATTGTTTACATCCTATATTTAATATGAATGGAAATAGTTCAATGACATTTAGAATATAGTTCTTGCAGAGATACCTATCACTTATGATGTTCAAGTGATACCAACCTTTACTTAATTATATTTGCCCTAGGAAATGACTGTAGATTTTAGCCGGTTTGCAATTCCGGGGTTGGTACCCTTGAATATCCTTAGAGTTAATTTAATTTATGAATTGGATACTCACGTCATTAAGCCCCCAGCCTGTGACGACGGCCTGAGAACCTTCAGGTGTTTCCTGATCTTGCTCTGGCAGAGGTATTATTGAGACATCTTCCCCAAGCTCGAACGGTGTTTCAACCTTGAACAATGAGTGAAGATATTTAGTATCCTTGAAGGTCTTCTAATTCACTTTATATTCAAAGGAATCGGGTTATATTTAACAGGTATACGATTATGAATTACTTGTTTATTGTGCCGGTGCGTTTAGACGCACCGGACTTAGTTGTGGTGCTTTGGTCATATGATCTAATACACGCATCTTGATTGGTTGGAGACATTATGCATTTGGGGAGTCTGGAGCGTGGGAGCGTAATGCCACCCAGGCTCTTACCACTCTAACACTTGACTCTGTGGGCTTTGTATTATGAAGGGGGTGAAGAGTGATTCTCTCCTCATGTCAGGGTGAGAACCATCTTCAATCAGTTGTACATTTATATGTGAAGTTTGGTGCGACATTACAGGTAGATTATTGAATATCTGGAATGGATGCAGATTTGTTACAAGTTGGTCAGAGTATTCCGAAGATATTCACCTGAAGCAACGCGATGTCATAGTCCGGGTACGGATCCAGCGTCATATTGGAATGTCTGATGATCATTGTGACCTTGTGGAGAGTCCCATTCGCTCCACGTGTAGAGCTGCCTGCGCGCAAGTAGTACTTGTTCTGATCACCAGTGACGCAACCAGCTACAGTGACGGCCCAGGAGTCTCTCACGATGGCAGCGCCGCACACGTGGTTGTTGATGTACTCTAGAGATAGCTACAGGTGGAAGATAAAGATATTAGGAAGATGGAATGAAGAAGATGACTTGCACAGAGCTATACAAAGCTTCTGCACTTTTCGTCTGCAATAATATTGTTTCTTATAGGTCGAATTTTGCAATACTCTGCTTTAACTAGTAGTTAAGTTTAAACTTTCATTCAAGAAATGCCATTGATTGTTGCCATGCAAATATTACTAATCAACCAACTGTTTAAAATGTATTATTATTATTATTATTATTTATTTTAAAACACATATATAACACATACATGAGATACATATTATACATGCATTTACTGGCAGTGGGAATAGAGCAAAGCCCCGTAACAACATGTGCCCCACTGCCAGAATTTGGCAAAGTTGTGAAAAACTGGCCTTACTGGTCTACATGTATCTTACATTTTGTAAATTATGGGTTATTAGAAAACTCATTAAATATAAAGAGAACGTAGGAAGGCGGATTGGGGTTATAATCCCCCCCGTCAACGTCAACGTCAACGTCAACATCAAACGTCAAAATTCAGAATATTGTAGGAAGGAGATATTGCGCCATCACATGTTCCATTTCTAAGGTTTAATTGTCATTTAGACAAATTATTTGACGAACAACAGTCAGCCAAGACAGAACTGTAAAGCGCAGTTTAGCGTCTCAGAATGTCTGTAAATGGCATAGAAATGCTAAAAATCACCTTCAACTTAGGTTTTCCCCCCTCCTCCCCCCGCCACCTGTGATGGAAACCATTCCTACACGCCTGAATATCGGCAAGTAAAGTTCCGAAATCAATTGGATTTACCGTGTAACTGTAGTCTGTGATGTTTGCATCTGCGCCTCCTATGATGCGAGAGTCCATTTGCTCCTCCATTCCATCCAGCTTTGGGTCACCTGCAACACCAGATGTGATAGATTATTGATGCAAACTTCATTCCATGCAGTCTGGAGTCCTGTATAACAAGGGTAGTCCTATACCTGGTAATGCTAACTAGGACTCTAGATTCTATCTCAATCTATCTCAATATCTCAATACGTCAAAAGTCAGAATATTTAAGGAGATCATTGAGCGAACGTAGCGAGCGTCACCACGGTACTCTTATGCACTTTCTGTGTTTGTTTGTTTGTTTGTTTGTTTGTTTGTTTTTTGTTTGTTTTGCCTGCACTGCCCAGGTCAAGCCGCACAACCAATCGATATGAAATTGTGCACACATACTAACGTAATCTATGCGGTCCCTGGGATCGTTTTTGAAAGGGATCCTGTGAATGGTTCAAATTTTAAAAAAAATATCTTTCGATTAGTTGGTCCGATCAATTTGAAATTTTGACAAGTCATTACGACCAACATTGTCCCCAATTTTACAAAGTTTCAGCCAAATCCTCCGATTTTTTAAAATTTAAATTCATATTTCCTGTGTTTTGAAATTTTAACTAAAACCGTTTAACCGATCAACATAAAACGTAGCAAGGTCATTGGGACCAACATTATCTGTATTTTAGACATTTTTCAGACTAATATGTCGTTATTTTCAAAAGTTATTGTAATTTTAAGGACATTTCATTCTATATAATATTGGAATATTTGAAAATGCATACTAAATGTTCATCCCTGCCTTCTTGATCCTTCAGTTCCAAGGCCTGTAGAGCAGCTGATACTTGCACACGCATATCAAATCTGATGCAGTATCGGATGAAGTGGCTAGAGGGCTCGCTCATCAACGCATTACCCTGAGCGTTTTCCTAGTTAGTATTTAAATTTACCAATTTCGACAATAAAACCAGCAAGTTTAAATGCAGTGTGTTTTGAAATATGATTTACACATTATTTAGTTTTGTACACGAGTAATGCCTTTTCTGTTTGACTTAGTATTTATATAGATAAGTTTCTTTGTTTACTTACCAAGGCAGACAGTAGCCAGACACAATACTATTATATGTCGCAGCATCATAAAGAACTTATCTGTACCAGTCGGAAGCCCACAGATCTCAAAAAGACACTAATTATCTTGAATCTAAAACCGATTACAACCAAATCACTGTGATAAGTAGTGTAATCTAAAAGCACCGCAGGCTTTCATATCAGCAATACACTTAAGATGCACTGAAGATGTTCTAATTTTAATTTGTTTCGTCCTAGTTCGAAATTTAACGAACCATTAGTTTTTGGATATCAATAGGTGTCGCCACCTGTCAGGAAAAAGTCGACCGATTTTAAGACACGACAAAATAAAAACCTGTTTTATATTGCTGATTGCCATGCAGTTTTATACTCCCGGTATTTCAGTAAAATTTTCAAATGTTGAATGCCGAAAAATTGAGTTTGTCATTCGAAATTTTAAATGTAATGAATAAAAATTAATTGATATTTTAGTTCTCAACAAGTTTACTTGTTTGGAATTGCAACGCACTACAACGTGGGTAGGAGATATCCCCGTTAAAAACACTCCGTGTAAAACTACCAGCCAAGTCTCTTCAACTATAAAAAAAATAGAGAAATCTAACAATTTAGCACTGAAAATTAGTGATATCAAAAAATGGGCCAAGTCAAAACTTCATTTTAAAAAAAAAATATACTTGGCGCATCGTTTTTAAGAGCATATATAGATAAATATATTTTTAAGAGTATATATAGACGTACATTTGATTTTTGGCACATACTTCTATACTATTTATATACACGATGCGCCAAGTATATTTTGGTTTTTAAAAAGAAGTTTTGACTTGGCTTATTTTTTAAGAATTTGCAAATGATTGAAGTTGAAAATCAGATTAAACCGGACGAAATTACAGTGTTTGATGAATTGATTTGGAGTGTCTTCTCCAGTGTCGATATCCGTACACTCCGTAAATCGGAGTGTCGATTTACGTTGACATCACTCAATTTCTCCAAAAACACACGGAGCTTCTCCACCTCGACTGTGTCCAGTGCCTTCTCCAAGTCTTCTCTCTAAGTGAGGAGGCTGCAAAGCGTCAGGTAACTCATCGTGCCTTATAATAAGTTTGTTTTATTTTCCTTACAATTTACACAAAGTATACACATTATTATTATGATTGATTTATTTGAGATGTAAATACATAAAATATGAACACAATTCAGCCCTGTTCATCTATATAGAATACCTACCTATTATAGGTATCAGCGGGAGTAAAACATAACATAGGCATCCATATTGAAAAATATGAATTCAAATTAAAAAAACTTTGATAAAAAGTAAATACATGATCTATAATACATAATAATACATTTAAACCTACAAACAAAATACAAATAAATGTATAAAAAGAAAGACTCAGATAAAGAAAAAATATTTTTAACCCTAATTTTAATGGTTAAATTTTGTGAAATTTTTCAACGTCTCAGGTAAATTATTGAATGTCATTTGTACTTTTACTGCTATTGTGTTTCTTGCTCAATGGTTAATATATCGGGAAAATTATACAGAACCTTACGACTACTATACTTTTGAATTTTGGTTACCTTTTCGAAATAATGTTTTAATAATATTATTAGGGGGTGATCAACATTGCTGAAGGGAAATGTATAATTTGATATTGCATGTAAATACGTGCAATATAATATATAATATGTTCATTATTAATATATTCCTATTGTGTACATCTGAACATAATATACCAATAGGAGAAGAATTTGGAGATATCAAATCAGATATCAAATAATCACCAATCCGCTTTTATTAAATCCGCCGCCTTCTCTCCTATCATGTAAACCACGGCATTAGTGTGTGCTGACGGCACCAGGGGCATGATCGACGCATCCGCAACCCTCAGCCCCTTGATGCCGTAGACCCTCAACTGCGGGTCCACCACGGCGTCAGGGTCCGATGTGGGTCCCATCTTGCACGTCCCCGACTCGTGATGTATCACACTTGTCACATGTCTCGCAGCGCAAACCCAATAGTCGTCGCTGCCGAACTCGAAATGTCGACATCCGGGGATCGGCACATTGTGAAGTTTTGTTCCGTACTTCTGAAACGCTTTTGATTCAATCACTTGCACTCCTATTTTGATTCCCTCCAGAAGTGTTTGAACATCGTGTGGATCAGTCAGGAAGTTTCCGTAGAACTTCGGCCAGTGAAGCGGGTTGTTGTCCTTCAATTTCACCTCTCCTCGACTTCTAGGATGTAACAAAATAGGCAATATAAGGAAACTGTCTCTGTTCTTGTACATTGAATACACATCCTGATAGAGGCTCTCGTTGTAGTTTAGAAGATTCGTCTCGGTCTTCGCATTGTTATCTCCAGCCACGATGGTAACTGCGGAGAACATGAACTCAATGTCAGGCCGATCGTCGGGAGCGTGCTTCGTTCTGATGTATGCCAGACTTTCGAAACCAGCAAGCGAAGTTATCGGTCCTCGACCTTGGAAAAAGAATTCTGGAAGAATTTTCACGATATTCTCCGGCGCAAATAAACGCTCCTCGACAATGCCCACTGAATCGTTGACCAGACCGATTAGTCCGCGAAACCCGATATGCTCTTGAAGGTTCTGTCCCACTTTCAAGTCCTTCAGGACTGGGATGTCGATGGATTCCAAGTGTTCCCGAGGACCAATACCGGACAACATCAGAATCTGCGGCGAATTCAACGCACCTGCCGATAAAACAACCTCCTTCCCGACCTTCACCCGATGTAGGGCTCGATTCTTGTAGAACTCGACTCCGACAGCTCTCCGGCTTGATTGGTCGATGAGGATCCTGGCGACTCGTGTTTCCAAGGAGATGTGGAGGTTGCGACGATGACGTATCGGTCTAAGGAAGGCTTTGGAAGCGCTGCACCGCGAGCCGTTGCGAGTGTTTGACTGGATGTGCGAGAAGCCGATCTGCTGCTCTCCGTTGTAGTCGACCGTCGCGTAACCCAACTCCTCCCCAGCCGCGAGGAAAGTGTCAGACATCGGCGTGCGAAACGGAACGTATTCTACATTCAAGTAGCCTCCAGTAGAATGATACTCGGAGTCAATTAACTCCGGAATCTTTATATTTTCGGACTTCTTGAAGTACGGAAGTAACTCGTCATAGCTCCAGCCTGTGTTTCCTAGACTTGCCCACTCATCGTAGTCCAATCGGTTTCCTCTTGTGTAGAGCATAGCGTTGATGGAACTGGAGCCTCCGAGGGATTTCCCACGAGGCCACTTACATTGTTTATCCTTCATCCCCAGACACGCAGTGTCTTGTGGCTCTATGAAATAGCCCCAGTTGTAGCCCGTCATCTGGAGAAGAGGACAGACAAACGGCATCTGGTTCAGAATAACTTCATCTCTCCCTGCTTCCAACAGCAGCACCTTCCAGGACGGATTCTCGGACAGGCGATTGGCGATGACGGAGCCGGCTGTTCCTCCGCCGATTATGACGAAGTCGTACTCCTTCTGGCGCAGGATCTTCTTGATCGGCGTGTCTTCGACTTGGCCCTCGTCGTAGCGGCTTCCTTGGCGGAAGTAACTGCTGATGGACTCAATTAAACTCAACGGATCTCCTGAGTTTGATTCTCCGTATTTCAGTAGACAGAAGATTATCAACAGGCATTGTGCTGGTTGAACCATCGTCAGGTTTCGAAAGTTAAATGTTGGAACTTCAGGTGCCGAGTTCTGAGAAAAGAAAAGTTCATGTAAAGTTAGCGGATCTTGAAAGGAAATCAAAATATTTATGAAAAGAGAAAAATTCGTTATGGTATAACAGTTTTAAAAATTTTGGGACACAGCAATTATTTTCAAGCTGTTTTGCGGTATTTTATCCCGTAGGTTTGGTTAATTTATAAATGACGTCGACAATTTCGACTCACATATCAGAATCTTCTTCGGGACAAAAATATCTTAAAAATAATATTAATCTCAATTAAACATTTAACAAAGTTAAAAGGTTTTCTGGAGACTATTAAAATCACGGAAAATATATCTTATTTTCTAGTTCGAAGACAACTCGCCACAAAGAACCTTGCTTTGCTGTTACTTCCTATTTTACTGCTTCTTCTGTAATTTCCTCAGTTTTAACAAGTTTCGGATTGAAAGATTTACACATTCTTTGAAATTATTCACATTATTCACACATAAATTTTCACTAGCATATTATAAAACACTTATTGTTATTAATGTTATTAGAAAAACACATAATGTTGTCAAAAATTAGAAATAATGGTTCGCCACCACGACAGAAATATTTTGTTACATCTTTTTTTTGAAAAAAAAATAATTAACTTTTTCATGGCCCTCAAAAAATCATTCCCGAAATGTACCATTAGGACCCATTAAAACACTTGGGTAGATAAAATCCCATTAAAATGTTAAATGTTGTTTTCTTTTGCCCCTCCTCCCCCCCCCCCCTCCTTCTTTCTACTAAACTGACAAAAGGAAATTTAAGTGACATCAAAATATATACCTCAAAGGTAGAAGGGCGGAAGTCCATTTTCCCGTTTATGACGAATCAAATTATATCAAATGCCATTTTTGACTTATGTCAACAAGTTGTATATTGTTCAGCTTCTTCAACGACTATAATGTCACAATTTCAAATATAATTGTGAAGGCTGTATAACTGGTTTTGAGCTCACCTAAAACATTCATTAAATTATAAACATTATAAATCATTAAGAATTGGGATGGACTTCCGGCGCTCTAGCTCTGATACACATATTATTTGAGGAACAATGAAGGTCGCGAGGAGACGTGAGCTCAAGAGCAGAACTAATTTATTGCATTCGTAAAGATTATAACTATAATTATCATTTGTACGGTTATTCCGCAGCGAATATTTCAATGATTATAAATTAAAAATGATTATATTGTACTGGTTCTTTGTCTGCACGCTATGTTTATTATTAGGCCCCATATAGCAATAGAATACGCATACATTGCTACAATACAATTACATAATATTTATTTGTTAATTTGTGACTAAGTAGTTATAATTACATCTTTAATGAAGATGTATTCACGTTTAGGTAAACTATGATTAAAATATCGACCATGATAATTTAAACTACCTCAGTGATGGGTTCAAATAATAACGTAAACTGAAATGTTATTTGTAATGTGCTTACATCAGACGCATTGGTTTTAAGACGTCAATATGTTTTGGAGAATTGCACATGACATATTTTACGTACGCGTGCCAGTGCATTTAAACACAGTAATCACAATCGGTTCAAATAATCAGATAACTCTAGGCCAGGCAGAACATTTCAAGGTATTCCAATTTTTTATCCAATTTTATGACCACGAAAAGAATTGAAATACAACTTATGCAAATTTAGTCAATATTTAAAAATAATTATGCAAATACATTTTGTGAGGAATTTACTGGAACCTCTATGACCGTGGGCCCTCTCCCATGCCCCCCCCCCCCCCTCCCCTTGCTTTCATATTATGCACAATATGTTTATGTGACGAAGTAGTTCCCGTTGATAATAATCATATTATATAATCATCTTTATTTAATAAACAGACTCTGCCTCACAAAATACTGCTTAAAAGTACATATAAATATACATAATCAATATAAAATTTGAAACTAAGGGCCAGTCTTACTCTTCTAAAGTCTCAATTAGCTCTAAACAGTTAGTTAGTGGTCATTCTAGGAATGTCATTGGTTGTTGCCATGACAATACAGTCCTAACAATTAAAAGTTAGCAGAGTATTGAAAGACTGGCCCAAATACAAAGTGAACCAAAACTAAAAATATTATCTTTAGGTGATTATTAAAAATAATAAAAAAATATATTTTGAAAGGTTACGAAACCTTTTAAAACAAACAATACTATATCGTCCATATAATTCCCAATATTTAAAATTGAAACCGTCTACAAAACTGTTGTACTGATGTTATTCGTGCCCTCCATACATTTTGCGCTTTGAACAACTGGCCCTTTGTGACAATAATGAGTAAACATAACAAAATATTTTTAAAAGTTTGCAATACATTTCAAGTAATGACAGATTCTGCAGTCACTAACCTGTCTGTATCATCGCCGGCGAAGTGCAAGTTGACGCTAGAAGAACATGCGATCTGGCTTGGTTGCATGAAGCAACTACTACCTCCAGCCAGGAATTACTGTACCGCAGTTACACTAGTAATTCCTCCAAGGTACTACAAGGCTACGCAACTACTTTTTATAGACACAATAAGTTAGCCCGTCGATACGTGCCAGGAAAGAAGTTGAGTGATGCAATGCACACTTATTTGGAAAATAAACTATAATTTTATTTAGGTTATTAAATAAATAAATAAATAAATAAATACAATTTCAGTTTGAGAAAGTTAAAAAACGTAGGTACTTTAATAACAGAAATAATCCAATCTAACAGCAGAATAAATATTTAACATTCTAATACAAAAGATTGTTTAGGCCCGGTCTTTCAATACTCTGCTAAAGTCTCAATTAGCTCTTAACAGTAACCTAGATAGTGGTAAATTCTAGGAATGTCATAGGTTGTTGCCATGACAATACAGTCCTAATCGACAGTTTAAAAGTTAGCAGAGTATTCATGTTTCACAACATGAATTATACATATTAAACGGACGTACTATCAGGAAAAAAATTGAAAACAATACCAACGTGTGCTATAGCCGGTCATATTTTTTCCCGCCAAAAGCGATTTGGAGCGGTTTTCGAGCGAAATACAAAATATAAACGACTATATTTAACAAACGGTTATGAATATCGAAAAAGCAAGACCGAGGTGACATGTATTGAACCTTTATCTACATTTTCATCGCTTACTGTCATAACTTTGCTCCTACTATGTGGTCAGTATGTGTCGGGCACGAAAACGCTTCGTACGCTCGCACGGAGTGTTTTCGTGCCCGACACATACTGACCACATAGTAGGAGCAAAGTTATGACAGTAAGCGATGAAAATGTAGATAAAAGTTCAATACATATCACCTCGGTCTTGCTTTTTCGATATTCATAACCGTTTGTTAAATATAGTCGTTTATATTTTGTATTTCGCTCGAAAACCGCTCCAAATCGCTTTTGGCGGGAAAAAATATATGACCGGCCTTAAAAGAATGATTTTTGAACAGTTTTTTTACCATGGCTTTTTAAAACATTCTGACATTATTTTCCAGATCCATATGGCTGTTCATTTAATCATTTGCAATTTTTAAGCTCCACTGTCATTGGCCCGAGAATACACTTGTCGAAACGTTGGTAAATAAATAAAAGTGTCCACAACTATATCCGGAAGTTTTTAATATGCATTCTATAATACAATTAAACTGTTATTCAGAGGCTGGCAATAACTTATACGCTAAATGTTTATATCTCAGAGGTAGAAGGGCGGAAGTGCATTTGTCTCGAATTTGCGTCGCACACTTTTGATATGATGATATCAAGCTCTATCAATTGCCATTCGACTGATGTAAACAAATACAGTTTTGAAGTATTCTCTTACACATGTCTCATGTCACCATGTTACAAAAATGATTTAACCCTACAAGTGCCAGGGTTAAAAAGTGTATAGTGCCAGCCCTATATTTAGCAGAAATGTGGACATAATTTGGAAAATTTATTTGAATATGAAATAATTGTTCAACAATATAGGGATCGGTTTTAAAAGTTTCAGAAGGCTCTAAAGAATCATGTGAGTGCATGACATTTAATTTTTTTTTAATATCAATTGATTAAAAATATAATTTATTGTATAAAATTTTATTTAAAAAAAAAGGATGTTGCCAAATTATTTACCAAAAATAATCACTATAAAAGACAATAATCGTTTTTATCAAAATACATTTTATTTATAATGCTGAGAAATACCAAAAAAATAATCAAACAATTATCTGCAATAGAACAAAAGATACGTCGATTTCAGTTGATGCGCATGCGCAATTGCACACTTGGTAACAATATCCGAGATTTCACCGCGATCTTTATGAATCCTGTTTCACGGCCTTCTAAAAAAAAATTATCGACTGATCCAGCTCAACAATTGATCCACTATTGATCAAATACACAAATCCACCAACAAAATACTATGTGCGCCCTTAAATAAAATTCAGGGCCCCAAATTTACGAAGTGTCGAGAAAATCGACAGTGGCACTTGAAATACAGTTTCAAGTGTCGAAAAAATCGACGTTGGCACTTGGAGGGTTAATGAAGGAAGAATTACTGATATCTATGGCCCAACCACAACGTACCGAATTTGGCAATAAGGAATTAAGAATGACCGTGATTATTGTGGGGATAACCGCATGATAAAGATTATTACTATTATTTTGATTCACATGACAAAAAAACTGTTGAGAAGGCCACAGATATATGCAATTACCTACATGAATTTGCATCGATAGGTAATAGACTACAAGTTGAAATGTATAATTATATGGTGTTGAAAATGCAGTACGAAGAACGTAAATCAGGGCCGCATTATATTATCTAATGCTGTGAAAAACCAGTAGTTATAAATACAAGGAATTCGCTCGGTGTTACGCGTTGATAAGCGAGCACCGGTATATGCAGCACTCTAACCATGATCTAATCAAAATTCCGTAAATAGTCCCTGATTCTGAATAATCACTTGCAGAATCACAGAAGAGTTCCGATGTTATTCATAAACATGGAAAGATTGCCGCCACACAGCATTACATTCAATACATTCAATGTCATTTTTTTTCAATGTCAAAGACGAAGTGCCAATGTTGAAAACAAATGTAACTGTCTCCAGGAAGTAGGTACCACAGAAATTTGCAGTGATCATGGTCAAATAGGTATTTTACTAGAAAAACGCTCTGTGTAACGCATTGATGAGCGAGTACCCAAACGCGCAACATCTCGAACCGAAATTTTGTATCGTACAAAACATAACATTTATAGTGAATTGAAATATAAACACTCAATCAACATAGAAGTACCTGCTTTTTATTGAAACTGAGATTATTCATCTAAACACTCTGGTTACAACAGAAAAAAAATGTCAATTAGTGTAAACACTCTTGACCGATTATGCTGAAAATTAGTAAAATAAGAGAAAATTGTAGTCTCTATGTCCATGCAAAATTTGAACTTAATGGAAGCGTTTCGATTTTTGACCAATCGTGAGATATTTTCATTTTTGAACCAATCAGAGGTCAGCTCTCAAAAACTATACACGAGTAAGTTAGAATGATATTAGTATGTGTGCAAAATTTCAGCTCGATCGAAAAAAGTGGCCTGTGGCGTCGGGCCAAACAAACAAACACAAAAAAACAGAGAAAGTCTCTAAAAGTGGAGAATGGAGTCGCTCGCTTCGCTCGCTCATATAACTTTCGTAAAACATTTTGTTGCTATGGTAATGATACCTAAATAATATAAATCCAATTTCGAATAAAACCAATGGACCGATCTTGCTTAAAATCATTATGACCACAACCAGAATAGTAATATAAGTTTTGTGAAAAAAATTTCCTAAACGTTACTTCGTTTGGCAGGAGACGCCAGAGGCACAGACGACAGACAAATAAATAACAGAGATTCGAGCCATAAGTTTCAATTGGAGACACACGTTTGATAAGTGATCATTGAAGGAATGTCATTGGTTGTTGCTATGCCAAAATAGTCTTAAATTTAGCAGAGCATTAAAAAGGTGGTCCTAAGAGCCATGCATCTTTCATCAAATTCAAACTTTAGGACCATTTAACTTGATAACGTTGTATCCAGGGGTGCAGTTCCAGTAAAATAAGTGCCAGAGCGCCGAAGAAGAGCAAAATGCATAGCGTACACGACCCGCGGGGGGGGGGGGGGGGGGGGGGGGGGGCAATACCGCCCAATTTTGCCCCGGCGGGAATTTTTTTAGTGATGAGTTAACGCATTTGGGACCAATTTTTATGCTGTAACAATAGTTCAGATGCAATTTATTTGCATTTTTATAAGAATAAAATCGTAAACCATGGATTAATTTAATACATTATGATAAAGATGGCAGGGCGCGCCCTGCCCGTTTCCCCAAAAATAACCAGAGAGCCGCTCTGCCTTCAAAAAAAGGTCCAGGGTGCCGCCCTGACCCACCCAGGGTCAGGGCCACTACATCCCTGGTTGTATCACAAAAATAAATAAAAATAATTAAGCTCAAGTTAGTAAACTGTAGACATTGTCACATCACATAGTACTAAGATATTGTACTTTTGTCTCCCGTGTTTATCTGGTACATTTAGCTACCTGACAACACACACTTTAAATGTTACGCAATTATCACGGATGAAAATTAAAATTGTCGCACTTTATCGTGAAATTATTTCGCCCAGTTGCTGCTGCCAAGCTCATGAACTAAACTTTGTGCCCGAATTTTTCATAAAAGAACCCTTTAATTTTCAAATATTAACAATGCAAGAAAATTTGAAAAAGATCAAATTTAAACACAAAATGAATAATAAAACGTGCGGTGAACATAGTGCATCCCAAGAAGACGAAGAAGAGGAAGAAAGAAGACTTATCATGATCGGGAACATTCATTGCGCCAATCATTTTCCATTTTTATTCGTTAGTTTTTATTTTGTCAAATTTTCTGTTGAAACACGGAGGCATTTTTTACGCCAAATGCATGCACACAATTATAATTGTTGCGGTATTAGTGTTGCGGTAGTAACTGGACGAAATGATTTCACCAAGTTTTCAAGTGCGGAAAGTTTAAAATATAGCTTGAAACTAGATAGTTTCTAGCTAATCTAGGTCTACAAACTACAAACTATATCTGGATCCTTTTATAGATCTCAATACTTTTAGACGCCGAGGTGCTTGTCAGTCTTTTTACGAGTGAATTTGCTTTTGAGCAGTATCCTTCCTACCAGTTATATTGGCACTGACCTCTGATTTTCGTGATGCAATTGCATTGTTCTCATAGTCCAAGGTCATGATTAACTATTATGACCGTAGCTATTAGATTGTTAGATCATCATTAATGATGATGCATCGTGATTGCCCCATATTCATAATTCATAGTCATTGTATATGACACGAATAGTCTGGGTTTCACCAAGATTCTAAACCCGGGTTAGAGACGGTAAACCTGGTTTAGAATCTTGGTGAAACCCAGCCTAAAGCCTGAATTACACGGTTCAAGTTTCCTTGAAGGAGTTGAATTCAACCCTTGATTTCAAGGAAACTTGAAAGAGAATTTAGACGATTTAATGTTTATTGTTGATTGAATTTGCGGTGAAATTAACAATTAGTTGAAGTATTTCAAGAGATGAAGGAAAATATGGCATGTTCTATAATTGAAAAGGTTGAAGAGCTGTCCTGAATTCAAGACTTGGAAACGTGTTACATGCTTCAATGTTTTCATTTAGACGATCCAAGTCTTGAATTCAACCCCCTTGAAAGAGTTGAATTCAAGGAAACTTGAATCGTGGAATTCAGCCATAAGGGCCACATTTTCTGCTGTTGCATGTTCTATAATAAACTGCTGAAATTTTGGTCGAGTATTGAAAAACTGACCCTATAAGCTTCGCGATTTCCCTATACCTTCATGTGTAATTAATTCATGACGGAAAGACCTCGAGTTCGAATGAATGAAGATACATGAATCAACACGTCCGAGATGTTTTATAGGATATTTTAAATTTAAAATTTTTTAATATGTTCAAGATTGAGCTTGTTGGTTGACGCAGCAATCTGATAATTAAATATTCAAAGGTCTGATTCAACAGAAAAGAATGCAGTGAAAGTAATAGGATGGAATACACCTCAAGTAAATGATTATTATCAAATATTTCTATAGTTAATTGCTGTTTGCTTATTTCTTTTGTGATAAATTTACATAATCATGTAGAATGTGTACACCCACGGTCACATAAATTGCTTGCAAAATTCTAAGTCATTTTCAAAACTTGGTTAACCAGACGAAAACTCAGAGGCCAACTCAGATGGCGAGCTTGTGGGATTGAAGGGTTTGCTTATAAGAACCAACCAACCACCTCATACATACAAATTATTTCTCTACTTTACAAACGTGCCCCAGAGTCTAATTGATGTGGAACGAACCTCTAGGTAAGTCCCCCAGATTTATGATCGTATTTTATACATGTGGCTATCTTGTTATTCCATTCATATGGTCCTATAAACATAAATTGTGGTATTGGAGTAAGTGTTGAATACCAAAAACGCGACCTGGCCCGCGTTTTATATGATAATATGTAGAGAAAAATGCTTTATAATAGCGTGATAGAGTATCCATTCCAAGATCTTATCAGAAATACCAAAATTTCAATATGTCAAGTAATTTTGTTTTGAAGAAAAGTGTGTTTCAATTTTGAACATTGTTACATACATTCATGTCATATAACCAATATAACTTCTAGGAAAACGCTCCTTGATAAGCGATCCATCGCTATTCATGTTTGTGAATTACATCTTGAAACCCTCTTTGAAGATAATCTCACGAAATGCGTCAAAGGAGCAGTGATAATTTTGACTTTAATTTTCTATGAATAAATTTGACAAATATTTCAAAACTAGTAGAACTATGTCAATTACTCATGAAGTTTTTGACTAAATTTTCTGAAAATTGTAAAAAAAAAATGTTGGACCATGCAAACTTTTAAGATAAATAGCAAAACGGCTCATTTTTTTTAAACACTCAAATGATAGTAATTGTATAAATGGTAGCGTATTTGAGAAATTTCAGATCGATTTGTTGATTGAACGGTATTACCTGGGCATTGCCCTTACCAACAAAATCAATAAAATAAAAATATAAAAGACAAACATACCGAGAAATGCGATAAGGGTCCCGTAGTGGATGCTATGCTCCCTGAATTATATATTAAACTTTTCTTTGATATGTTATGAATGCATTCAATTCAATTTTAAAATGTCATTGTCTCAGTTGCACATTTTTGGATTAGCGGATTCCTCATCCAAGATCAAAAATGTGTGATCGATTAATTTACAACAGTATTGTCAAATACATTTATTATTTTAAAACATCAATCATTAAATATTTATGTACACTATTTACACTCAATACAAAACATGACATATGTTCTTGCCTCAACTGCCATTGGGCGAGATCTTCTGATTCCGATTCTCCTCTTGAATCATCAGCGACTTGTTCAACGCCTCTCTCGCCTCCTTTGACATGTGTCTGGTCTCGAAATACTCCTCGATCTCGTCCAGACTCTTCCCTTTCGTCTCGGGCACGAGGAAGTATACGAAGACACAGCTGATCAGACACATGCCGGAGTAGAGCCAGAAGGTGCCTTGACTCCCGATCGCCGACTTCAGGTCCGGGTAGGTCTTGATGACGATGAACATCACTCCGAGGTTGAAAGATCCCGCGACGGAGCCGAAGAAGCTTCTCTGTCGGACAGGAAGTAGTTCCCCCATCAGCAGGAAGGGCAGCGTGCAGTAGCCGATCGAGAAGCCGACCATGAAGAGGAGGAGGCTGATGAGAGGAAGTAGAGGTATGTGGTCAGCTTGGTGTCTGTCGCTGAGGTAGAAGTAGGTCCCCAACGCCGCCATCGCGACCGCCATCAGGAATCCGGATATGAGCAACAGAGGACGACGTCCAGCGCGGTCGACGACGAACAACGCCATGAAGTTCGAACAGAGTTGGACCAAGCCGACGAGAATCGTCGCCAGGTGGTCGTTGACGGGAGATCCCGACGATCTGAAGATGGAGGTGGTGTAGAAGATGATGGCGTCGATGCCGCTCAGCTGTTGGAACGCGAGTAGTGCGAGAGAGATGAGAAGAGGGACGATGACAGGACGACGGAGAAGTTCTTTGACGCTGAACGCGCTCGGTTTGACGGATTCCGGAGACGGATTGGGCTCGACGGTGAACACGGTGGGTTGGACCTCCATCGGGATGTCCTCGGTGGCGCCCTTCTGATGCAGCCATCTCGCGGCGACGTCGGCGTCGTGGTGGCGTCCCTTGTTGCGCAGCCACGCCGGCGACTCGGGCAGCGGCAGCAGCATGAGCAGGAGCAGCACGGGGAAGGCGGCGGAGGCCCAGGCGAGGGGTTGCCACGACAACCAGGCGCCCATGATGTAGGACACCAGGATGCCGCCGGCCATGAAGAGCGCGGGGAGAGAACCCAGGACCCCGCGGACGTGGGGGTCGGAGCACTCGCTCACCTGCGCACAAGCAAGGGGATAAGATAAGAGCAGTAATGGAACTCTACAACTCTGAAGTAACCCCCAATAGACACGGTTTCGATGGTCCTTCTTCCACCGTCTTCATCAGGCAACTATCATACTGGAACATACTGTTCAAGAGTGTTACCTAATATTTACGAATTCGAACTTCTTATTTATATTTACTCACTGTATTATAAACTACATGGAAAAGTGCGGGATACCTTAACTCATAAGAAAACACAATAATGTTTCCATTTTTATCGGAATCGTAATTATGAATGTAGCATTGAATTAAATATGTGATACTATTGTGCGGTTGAGGGGAAACCATATCAAAAAGAAGCAAACCTATCACAGCAGTTGACAATTAAAAGATATTTTAATAATGTTTAAAAGAAACTCGCTAACAAAGACAGTTATGACGAGTCCAGAATAGTCTGTATTCAAATTACCTCCCCTGAAAACGTCAGGTTTTCTAACTTTTCACAAAGCTTACGTAGATCTGAGCAGACGGTGTAACTATCCCAGCGCAGAAGCCGGTGATGAACCTCGCCGACACCATCATGGCGAACGAGTTGGCGGAGGCGATCAGCGACCACCCGAGGAACGAGAGCGGCGCGCTGGTGAGGAGGGTCGTCTTCCGTCCATAGCGCTGCATGCACGGTCCTGCACACAAGCTGCCGAAGAAGGCTCCTAGAGGTGGGATGGCGCCTGTAACACGGGGGCAGAACTAGGTAGTTGACAGGAGGGTGGTATATTAAACTAACGTCGGGAGGTCGACGTGTCCAGTATTTTTCTAACTGGGGACCCATTCTCGAAATGAGAAATCAAGTGGCATCTTTTGTTCTGAATGATGAAGTAGATGAATCCATTACACAGTGGCTTATTTCCGCATGGCGAACATTTTCAACAAACTCGAGATTAGGCCCCCTGAGCCAACTTGACCCGCATTTAATGGGGTTTGATTCGGGTTGATATTAATCTACCCAGAAAAAACACTCCGTGTAAAAATACCAGCCAAGTCTCTTTAACTATAAAAAAAATAGAAGAAATCTAAAAATTCAGCACTGAAAAGGAGTGATATCAAAAAAGGAGCCAAGTCAACGAATTTTCCAAATTTTAATCGTACCATTGAAATAAAAATATCAACCCCCGAGAAATACTTAAAAAAAGGACTTGGCGCATCGTTTTTTTAAAGACACTTTTCTATCCTAAAAGTATAGGAAGAACTCTACAAGTATATTTTCCTGAGTATATCACATTCATTATCGACGAATCATACTACGTTTTAATATAACTAGTACTCTTACCTACTGGCAGTTTTGGTATTTTGTCAATATTCAGAGGAAATAAACGGATAAACGAATAACGAATAAACGGAAGCGGCCTAGTCTATTCGTTATTGCCACTATTTCTAGGGTCATATTAATCAATCATACTTCTCAATATCGTGACTGAGGGAAATAGCGAAAGCGCTCATTACAAGAAGGCCGTCAATGAGATTTGTATAAGTGACTAGTGCACTGAGCCATGCTGCTCAAATAATTACTGACTAGATTTTTATCTAAAGTAATACGTTATGTAATTTATGAATTTTTTTGGTATAAAATGTTAATTAATAGCAATTAATTACACGGCGAGAAGGTTCAAAGTATAATGCTGTAGTAGGTATGTTGATGTACCCACAAAACTATAGGTACCTACCAATCACAAACACAACTGTTCTGTATTTATTGCTTGTAAGACAATGCTATGTTTCTTTGCGTACTTATATTTAAATTTAAAATATTTTACAGAATGTTCAATATTTAATTTGAAAGTTTTGTCCCAATTTTTCTAGGCATTTCTGAACTACGTAGTATGTGAGTGGCATAAGCTTAAGAATAGAAAATGTCTTTAAAAAAACGATGCGCCAAGTCCTTTTTTTAAGTATTTCTCGGGGGTTGATATTTTTATTTCAATAGTACGATTAAAATTTGGAAAATTCGTTGACTTGGCTCCTTTGATATCACTCCTTTTCAGTGCTGAATTTTTAGATTTCTTCTATTTTTTTTTATAGTTAAAGAGACTTGGCTGGTATTTTTACACGGAGTGTTTTTTCTGGGATATCACTTCTTTTGTTAGTTTATTCATACAGCTTGTAGCACATGTCCGAGCAGGGACTAATTTCTTTAAAAAAATACGCCTCAACCGATTTGGTTACTATGAAAAGTTGCGTTTGGTATAAGATGACAATGATTATCCAAGAAGAATAGCTTAAGTTTCGTTATAATCGATCCAGCCGTTTTCGATACATGACGTCACTTCCGGTTTTGAAATAGCGGCCGAATTCCGGTATAGGTAATAAGAAAACAATCTAGTTTTATCTAGTTGATACCTTCATGAACGACCATCTGAATTCCTAATCCCTATATTTCCGTAAAATCGGTCATGCCGTTTGTAATATATGACGTCACTTCCGGTTTCATTTAGTGGTTCCTGCCGCCATTTCCGGTACCATTAATTTATTTATTCATTTTTCACAATTGATTTTTCAAATAAATAGCAGAATGAATACGCAGGAGCTAGTTCAGTTGCAATCGGTACAGGCGTTTTAGATATATGACGTCACTTCCGGTTTCAGGAATGGCGGCCGAGAACACTGCTACCTTGAATATATAAATTGTATTGTCTATGTTACAATGTAAGTTAATTATGTACGTATTTTAAGTATAATTTGTTGAAATAAGTTAAATATTGCGTATTTATGACGTCACTTCCGGTTTAGAAAATAAGAAAATAATATTTTTTTTATTGATACTTCATATAGATGACCATCTAAATCGAATGGCGCTAATTTCGTTCTAATCGGTCCAGACGTTTTTGAGTTATGACGTCACTTCCGGTTTCAAAATGGCGGCTTCCGGTTGGTTTTATAAAAAGGCACCTCAGACGCCAAAAGTGCACATGTGGTAAAAATTTCAGGTCGATCGGTTCAGCCGTTTAGGCTGTGGCGGTGATAGCGACGTTTCGTGATATCATCAGAATCATCATCATCTTCAGAATCAGAAAGTGGTGTAATTTCACTGTTTTCTCGGTCCTCTAGCGCGCAAATGGCATAACCTATTGTTCCCAAATTTGGTATATGTAGTGGGGTGGGCCATAGCTCGAAATTAAGATCCCAGAAAAAACACTCCGTGTAAAAATACCAGCCAAGTCTCTTTAACTATAAAAAAAATAGAAGAAATCTAAAAATTCAGCACTGAAAAGGAGTGATATCAAAAAAGGAGCCAAGTCAACGAATTTTCCAAATTTTAATCGTACCATTGAAATAAAAATATCATCCCCCGAGAAATACTTAAAAAAAGGACTTGGCGCATCGTTTTTTTAAAGACACTTTTCTATCCTAAAAGTATAGGAAGAACTCTACAAGTATATTTTCCTGAGTATATCACATTCATTATCGACGAATCATACTACGTTTTAATATAACTAGTACTCTTACCTACTGGCAGTTTTGGTATTTTGTCAATATTCAGAGGAAATAAACGGATAAACGAATAACGAATAAACGGAAGCGGCTTAGTCTATTCGTTATTGCCACTATTTCTAGGGTCATATTAATCAATCATACTTCTCAATATCGTGACTGAGGGAAATAGCGAAAGCGCTCATTACAAGAAGGCCGTCAATGAGATTTGTATAAGTGACTAGTGCACTGAGCCATGCTGCTCAAATAATTACTGACTAGATTTTTATCTAAAGTAATACGTTATGTAATTTATGAATTTTTTTGGTATAAAATGTTAATTAATAGCAATTAATTACACGGCGAGAAGGTTCAAAGTATAATGCTGTAGTAGGTATGTTGATGTACCCACAAAACTATATGTACCTACCAATCACAAACACAACTGTTCTGTATTTATTGCTTGTAAGACAATGCTATGTTTCTTTGCGTACTTATATTTAAATTTAAAATATTTTACAGAATGTTCAATATTTAATTTGAAAGTTTTGTCCCAATTTTTCTAGGCATTTCTGAACTACGTAGTATGTGAGTGGCATAAGCTTAAGAATAGAAAAATGTCTTTAAAAAAACGATGCGCCAAGTCCTTTTTTTAAGTATTTCTCGGGGGTTGATATTTTTATTTCAATGGTACGATTAAAATTTGGAAAATTCGTTGACTTGGCTCCTTTTTTGATATCACTCCTTTTCAGTGCTGAATTTTTAGATTTCTTCTATTTTTTTTATAGTTAAAGAGACTTGGCTGGTATTTTTACACGGAGTGTTTTTTCTGGGATATCACTTCTTTTGTTAGTTTATTCATACAGCTTGTAGCACATGTCCGAGCAGGGACTAATTTCTTTAAAAAAATACGCCTCAACCGTTTTGGTTACTATGAAAAGTTGCGTTTGGTATAAGATGAAAATGATTATCCAAGAAGAATAGCTTAAGTTTCGTTATAATCGATCCAGCCGTTTTCGATACATGACGTCACTTCCGGTTTTGAAATAGCGGCCGAATTCCGGTATAGGTAATAAGAAAACAATCTAGTTTTATCTAGTTGATACCTTCATGAACGACCATCTGAATTCCTAATCCCTATATTTCCGTAAAATCGGTCATGCCGTTTGTAATATATGACGTCACTTCCGGTTTCATTTAGTGGTTCCTGCCGCCATTTCCGGTACCATTAATTTATTTATTCATTTTTCACAATTGATTTTTCAAATAAATAGCAGAATGAATACGCAGGAGCTAGTTCAGTTGCAATCGGTACAGGCGTTTTAGATATATGACGTCACTTCCGGTTTCAGGAATGGCGGCCGAGAACACTGCTACCTTGAATATATAAATTGTATTGTCTATGTTACAATGTAAGTTAATTATGTACGTATTTTAAGTATAATTTGTTGAAATAAGTTAAATATTGCGTATTTATGACGTCACTTCCGGTTTAGAAAATAAGAAAATAATATTTTTTTATTGATACTTCATATAGATGACCATCTAAATCGAATAGCGCTAATTTCGTTCTAATCGGTCCAGACGTTTTTGAGTTATGACGTCACTTCCGGTTTCAAAATGGCGGCTTCCGGTTGGTTTTATAAAAAGGCACCTCAGACGCCAAAAGTGCACATGTGGTAAAAATTTCAGGTCGATCGGTTCAGCCGTTTATGCTGTGGCGGTGATAGCGACGTTTCGTGATATCATCAGAATCATCATCATCTTCAGAATCAGAAAGTGGTGTAATTTCACTGTTTTCTCGGTCCTCTAGCGCGCAAATGGCATAACCTATTGTTCCCAAATTTGGTATATGTAGTGGGGTGGGCAATAGCTCGAAATTAAGATATTTCGCAACAATGTGAGATTTACCAATTTTGAGATCCAGTAGGCCGAAAATGCCATGTTGTTGCTTACAGTAAAAGTGTTTGGTCTGCTCCTCAGTTTATTAGGCATTTACGGTATGTTGAGTGACTGTGAGTGTATAGTACGACTTGGCTGGGTGGAGCGACCGCTCCACTAGATATTTCGCAACAATGTGAGATTTACCAATTTTGAGATCCAGTAGGCCGAAAATGCCATGTTGTTGCTTACAGTAAAAGTGTTTGGTCTGCTCCTCAGTTTATTAGGCATTTACGGTATGTTGAGTGACTGTGAGTGTATAGTACGACTTGGCTGGGTGGAGCGACCGCTCCACTAGATCTGACTCTTTGCAGAACATTGCTTTTTTATTTGAAAATCATTTTATTTTCTCTTTTACATAGGTATGTATGTACATCAACGACGTCTTAAAGCTAATATTTGGTCTAAGATGTACATACTATTATAAACAAGTAATGCGTAGGCGAGAAGCCCGTATGAGAAGTAAATTCTTGTGTGCGGGCTGTCTAAATAACACAATAAAATAAATAAATCATCAAACAAGAGAGTGAGAATAAATGAAATTAATTAGAAAATGACATAAATGAAATTAGCAAACAATAGTTGCTCACAACCTAGCAATAAAGAAAATAAATTTAGAATGGTAATACAATAATAGCCACGTTAGATACCGTCTTCTTCGGATTGAGATTTAAAACTGTAAGCATTGATATTGGACGATCACATGGCAGAAATATTTTACGGATGATGCAATTTCTATCTTCAATTAATGTGTGATTCTACGGCAAGTGTGACTTCTATGACAAACTTACATTTCGATCAACATTGAGCTGTGCAATTATCGCTTGCACATTGTGCTGAGTCACCATATCGTCACCCAAGGGACTTGCAAGTAGACTGTTAAGAGTTGACTCGATGGTAATTATTGAAGAATACTACATAAATATTGTCGTAAGTGTAGAGTCATTCATAGTATGAACATTTGAAAAAATTAACATGGGTATCATATCATTACGTCGACCTTCCAGTAAGAAAACCAACTTATTACAATATCTTTGCACAAACAAGACACAAAGCTAAAAAAAAATATAGCCGATTTAGCTTTACGTCGAGTTTGAGCACACCAGTTGAATTTATAATTTGAAATTGATATTGCTAAGGTCGATATATTAATTACTTTATTTTGTTTTTGAATAAAATGACCACATTAATTTTATGAAATATTATCTTCAATGTTCACCTTCTAGTGAAATAATGGCCTTCACGTCACTAAATAGTGTGCCCCAGACAATGCGGAACGCAACGCCTGTCACAGGTTGACAACTTCAATCAGACCGATAGAGATCATGTGACGTCAATACCATGGCTCGGGCCAGTCAACCGACAACAATGTCATGTGACATGAGAAGTCATTGGTAGAGTCAAGATTTTCAGGCAGTGAACCCCCAAAAAGGCGAAATGAAATGTCAAAAAAAGGCACAAAAGGGCAGTATCAAAACACTCAAAATAGGCAGTATCAGCGTCAAAATAAATGAAGTATCATATAGGTAAAATACGCAACTACGCCATGAAAAATGTGAAAATTATGTGAATTTGGGATAAGTGGAAATCTCATGTCATGTCCACGTGAGTTTCATGAAATGAGTATTTTTTCATACAAATATTCACTGCCGACAACATTTTCTTTGGTATTATGCAATGAATCGAACATAGGAGATGTGGTGGAGTTCCTGGACCATTGTCAGTCAGGGATCCAACGGTCAAATTGCTGCACCGAGTACCAACGAAATGTGAGTTTGAATAGTGAAAACAGTATACAAATAGCAATTTAGGCAAAAATGTCAAAAAAGGCAGCATGAAATGATCAAAAAGGCAGAATTATTTCTCAAAATGCCAAAAAAGGCACTATCAACCGAAAAAATCACAGAAAAGGAAAAAAGGCAACATCAAGTGGGTATATTTAAAACCAGCATGTCATGAAACGGATTTATCCCTGATTTTGCCGGTTCTCAGGAGCATATTCAGAAATAGGCAACTGCCTGAAAATCCTGACTCTATGGTCGGTGACAGGCAAAGATGAACCCTGTTTAGCATTGCCAGGTATAGGCCGGCCCATGCTAGCGCTGGTTCATATTTGCCTGTCACCGACCGTAGTCTTTGGTTACTCACTGATCCAGGACTCTGCATCTTGCGAGGGCACGAGGTTGGGACTTGTCTCCTGCATGGACAGCACGGCAGAAGACGAGTAGCCTCGCACCAGGCCGATAATCATGTAGCCGAGAGATGCCGCCACTGCCAGCCATAGCTGTAACACATGGCAACACTGTGACATAGCCTCCTGCATGGACAGCACGGCAGTAGACGAGTAGCCTCGCACCAGGCCGATAATCATGTAGCCGAGAGATGCCGCCACTGCCAGCCATAGCTGTAACACATGGCAACACTCTGACATAGCCTCCTGCATGGACAGCACGGCAGAAGACGAGTAGCCTCGCACCAGGCCGATAATCATGTAGCCGAGAGATGCCGCCACTGCCAGCCATAGCTGTAACACATGGCAACACTGTGACATAGCCTCCTGCATGGACAGCACGGCAGAAGACGAGTAGCCTCGCACCAGGCCGATAATCATGTAGCCGAGAGATGCCGCCACTGCCAGCCATAGCTGTAACACATGGCAACACTGTCACATAGCCTCCTGCATGGACAGCACGGCAGAAGACGAGTAGCCTCGCACCAGGCCGATAATCATGTAGCCGAGAGATGCCGCCACTGCCAGCCATAGCTGTAACACATGGCAACACTGTCACATAGCCTCCTGCATGGACAGCACGGCAGAAGACGAGTAGCCTCGCACCAGGCCGATAATCATGTAGCCGAGAGATGCCGCCACTGCCAGCCATAGCTGTAACACATGGCAACACTGTCACATAGCCTCCTGCATGGACAGCACGGCAGAAGACGAGTAGCCTCGCACCAGGCCGATAATCATGTAGCCGAGAGATGCCGCCACTGCCAGCCATAGCTGTAACACATGGCAACACTGTCACATAGCCTCCTGCATGGACAGCACGGCAGAAGACGAGTAGCCTCGCACCAGGCCGATAATCATGTAGCCGAGAGATGCCGCCACTGCCAGCCATAGCTGTAACACATGGCAACACTGTCACATAGCCTCCTGCATGGACAGCACGGCAGAAGACGAGTAGCCTCGCACCAGGCCGATAATCATGTAGCCGAGAGATGCCGCCACTGCCAGCCATAGCTGTAACACATGGCAACACTGTGACATAGCCTCCTGCATGGACAGCACGGCAGAAGACGAGTAGCCTCGCACCAGGCCGATAATCATGTAGCCGAGAGATGCCGCCACTGCCAGCCATAGCTGTAACACATGGCAACACTGTCACATAGCCTCCTGCATGGACAGCACGGCAGAAGACGAGTAGCCTCGCACCAGGCCGATAATCATGTAGCCGAGAGATGCCGCCACTGCCAGCCATAGCTGTAACACATGGCAACACTGTCACATAGCCTCCTGCATGGACAGCACGGCAGAAGACGAGTAGCCTCGCACCAGGCCGATAATCATGTAGCCGAGAGATGCCGCCACTGCCAGCCATAGCTGTAACACATGGCAACACTGTCACATAGCCTCCTGCATGGACAGCACGGCAGAAGACGAGTAGCCTCGCACCAGGCCGATAATCATGTAGCCGAGAGATGCCGCCACTGCCAGCCATAGCTGTAACACATGGCAACACTGTGACATAGCCTCCTGCATGGACAGCACGGCAGAAGACGAGTAGCCTCGCACCAGGCCGATAATCATGTAGCCGAGAGATGCCGCCACTGCCAGCCATAGCTGTAACACATGGCAACACTGTGACATAGTCTCCTGCATGGACAGCACGGCAGAAGACGAGTAGCCTCGCACCAGGCCGATAATCATGTAGCCGAGAGATGCCGCCACTGCCAGCCATAGCTGTAACACATGGCAACACTGTGACATAGCCTCCTGCATTGACAGCACGGCAGAAGACGAGTAGCCTCGCACCAGGCCGATAATCATGTAGCCGAGAGATGCCGCCACTGCCAGCCATAGCTGTAACACATGGCAACACTGTCACATAGCCTCCTGCATGGACAGCACGGCAGAAGACGAGTAGCCTCGCACCAGGCCGATAATCATGTAGCCGAGAGATGCCGCCACTGCCAGCCATAGCTGTAACACATGGCAACACTGTCACATAGCCTCCTGCAAGGACAGCACGGCAGAAGACGAGTAGCCTCGCACCAGGCCGATAATCATGTAGCCGAGAGATGCCGCCACTGCCAGCCATAGCTGTAACACATGGCAACACTGTCACATAGCCTCCTGCATGGACAGCACGGCAGAAGACGAGTAGCCTCGCACCAGGCCGATAATCATGTAGCCGAGAGATGCCGCCACTGCCAGCCATAGCTGTAACACATCGCAACACTGTCACATAGCCTCCTGCATGGACAGCACGGCAGAAGACGAGTAGCCTCGCACCAGGCCGATAATCATGTAGCCGAGAGATGCCGCCACTGCCAGCCATAGCTGTAACACATGGCAACACTGTCACATAGCCTCCTGCATGGACAGCACGGCAGAAGACGAGTAGCCTCGCACCAGGCCGATAATCATGTAGCCGAGAGATGCCGCCACTGCCAGCCATAGCTGTAACACATGGCAACACTGTCACATAGCCTCCTGCATGGACAGCACGGCAGAAGACGAGTAGCCTCGCACCAGGCCGATAATCATGTAGCCGAGAGATGCCGCCACTGCCAGCCATAGCTGTAACACATGGCAACACTGTCACATAGCCTCCTGCATGGACAGCACGGCAGAAGACGAGTAGCCTCGCACCAGGCCGATAATCATGTAGCCGAGAGATGCCGCCACTGCCAGCCATAGCTGTAACACATGGCAACACTGTCACATAGCCTCCTGCATGGACAGCACGGCAGAAGACGAGTAGCCTCGCACCAGGCCGATAATCATGTAGCCGAGAGATGCCGCCACTGCCAGCCATAGCTGTAACACATGGCAACACTGTCACATAGCCTCCTGCATGGACAGCACGGCAGAAGACGAGTAGCCTCGCACCAGGCCGATAATCATGTAGCCGAGAGATGCCGCCACTGCCAGCCATAGCTGTAACACATCGCAACACTGTCACATAGCCTCCTGCATGGACAGCACGGCAGAAGACGAGTAGCCTCGCACCAGGCCGATAATCATGTAGCCGAGAGATGCCGCCACTGCCAGCCATAGCTGTAACACATGGCAACACTGTGACATAGCCTCCTGCATGGACAGCACGGCAGAAGACGAGTAGCCTCGCACCAGGCCGATAATCATGTAGCCGAGAGATGCCGCCACTGCCAGCCATAGCTGTAACACATCGCAACACTGTCACATAGCCTCCTGCATGGACAGCACGGCAGAAGACGAGTAGCCTCGCACCAGGCCGATAATCATGTAGCCGAGAGATGCCGCCACTGCCAGCCATAGCTGTAACACATCGCAACACTGTCACATAGCCTCCTGCATGGACAGCACGGCAGAAGACGAGTAGCCTCGCACCAGGCCGATAATCATGTAGCCGAGAGATGCCGCCACTGCCAGCCATAGCTGTAACACATGGCAACACTGTGACATAGCCTCCTGCATGGACAGCACGGCAGAAGACGAGTAGCCTCGCACCAGGCCGATAATCATGTAGCCGAGAGATGCCGCCACTGCCAGCCATAGCTGTAACACATGGCAACACTGTGACATAGCCTCCTGCATGGACAGCACGGCAGAAGACGAGTAGCCTCGCACCAGGCCGATAATCATGTAGCCGAGAGATGCCGCCACTGCCAGCCATAGCTGTAACACATGGCAACACTGTCACATAGCCTCCTGCATGGACAGCACGGCAGAAGACGAGTAGCCTCGCACCAGGCCGATAATCATGTAGCCGAGAGATGCCGCCACTGCCAGCCATAGCTGTAACACATGGCAACACTGTCACATAGCCTCCTGCATGGACAGCACGGCAGAAGACGAGTAGCCTCGCACCAGGCCGATAATCATGTAGCCGAGAGATGCCGCCACTGCCAGCCATAGCTGTAACACATGGCAACACTGTGACATAGCCTCCTGCATTGACAGCACGGCAGAAGACGAGTAGCCTCGCACCAGGCCGATAATCATGTAGCCGAGAGATGCCGCCACTGCCAGCCATAGCTGTAACACATGGCAACACTGTCACATAGCCTCCTGCATGGACAGCACGGCAGAAGACGAGTAGCCTCGCACCAGGCCGATAATCATGTAGCCGAGAGATGCCGCCACTGCCAGCCATAGCTGTAACACATGGCAACACTGTCACATAGCCTCCAGCATGGACAGCACGGCAGAAGACGAGTAGCCTCGCACCAGGCCGATAATCATGTAGCCGAGAGATGCCGCCACTGCCAGCCATAGCTGTAACACATGGCAACACTGTGACATAGCCTCCTGCATTGACAGCACGGCAGAAGACGAGTAGCCTCGCACCAGGCCGATAATCATGTAGCCGAGAGATGCCGCCACTGCCAGCCATAGCTGTAACACATGGCAACACTGTCACATAGCCTCCTGCATGGACAGCACGGCAGAAGACGAGTAGCCTCGCACCAGGCCGATAATCATGTAGCCGAGAGATGCCGCCACTGCCAGCCATAGCTGTAACACATGGCAACACTGTGACATAGCCTCCTGCATTGACAGCACGGCAGAAGACGAGTAGCCTCGCACCAGGCCGATAATCATGTAGCCGAGAGATGCCGCCACTGCCAGCCATAGCTGTAACACATGGCAACACTGTCACATAGCCTCCTGCATGGACAGCACGGCAGAAGACGAGTAGCCTCGCACCAGGCCGATAATCATGTAGCCGAGAGATGCCGCCACTGCCAGCCATAGCTGTAACACATGGCAACACTGTGACATAGCCTCCTGCATTGACAGCACGGCAGAAGACGAGTAGCCTCGCACCAGGCCGATAATCATGTAGCCGAGAGATGCCGCCACTGCCAGCCATAGCTGTAACACATGGCAACACTGTCACATAGCCTCCTGCATGGACAGCACGGCAGAAGACGAGTAGCCTCGCACCAGGCCGATAATCATGTAGCCGAGAGATGCCGCCACTGCCAGCCATAGCTGTAACACATGGCAACACTGTCACATAGCCTCCTGCATGGACAGCACGGCAGAAGACGAGTAGCCTCGCACCAGGCCGATAATCATGTAGCCGAGAGATGCCGCCACTGCCAGCCATAGCTGTAACACATGGCAACACTGTCACATAGCCTCCTGCATGGACAGCACGGCAGAAGACGAGTAGCCTCGCACCAGGCCGATAATCATGTAGCCGAGAGATGCCGCCACTGCCAGCCATAGCTGTAACACATGGCAACACTGTGACATAGCCTCCTGCATGGACAGCACGGCAGAAGACGAGTAGCCTCGCACCAGGCCGATAATCATGTAGCCGAGAGATGCCGCCACTGCCAGCCATAGCTGTAACACATGGCAACACTGTGACATAGCCTCCTGCATGGACAGCACGGCAGAAGACGAGTAGCCTCGCACCAGGCCGATAATCATGTAGCCGAGAGATGCCGCCACTGCCAGCCATAGCTGTAACACATGGCAACACTGTGACATAGCCTCCTGCATGGACAGCACGGCAGAAGACGAGTAGCCTCGCACCAGGCCGATAATCATGTAGCCGAGAGATGCCGCCACTGCCAGCTATAGCTGTAACACATGGCAACACTGTCACATAGCCTCCTGCATGGACAGCACGGCAGAAGACGAGTAGCCTCGCACCAGGCCGATAATCATGTAGCCGAGAGATGCCGCCACTGCCAGCCATAGCTGTAACACATAGCAACACTGTGACATAGCCTCCTGCATGGACAGCACGGCAGAAGACGAGTAGCCTCGCACCAGGCCGATAATCATGTAGCCGAGAGATGCCGCCACTGCCAGCCATAGCTGTAACACATGGCAACACTGTCACATAGCCTCCTGCATGGACAGCACGGCAGAAGACGAGTAGCCTCGCACCAGGCCGATAATCATGTAGCCGAGAGATGCCGCCACTGCCAGCCATAGCTGTAACACATGGCAACACTGTCACATAGCCTCCTGCATGGACAGCACGGCAGAAGACGAGTAGCCTCGCACCAGGCCGATAATCATGTAGCCGAGAGATGCCGCCACTGCCAGCCATAGCTGTAACACATGGCAACACTGTCACATAGCCTCCTGCATGGACAGCACGGCAGAAGACGAGTAGCCTCGCACCAGGCCGATAATCATGTAGCCGAGAGATGCCGCCACTGCCAGCCATAGCTGTAACACATGGCAACACTGTCACATAGCCTCCTGCATGGACAGCACGGCAGAAGACGAGTAGCCTCGCACCAGGCCGATAATCATGTAGCCGAGAGATGCCGCCACTGCCAGCCATAGCTGTAACACATGGCAACACTGTCACATAGCCTCCTGCATGGACAGCACGGCAGAAGACGAGTAGCCTCGCACCAGGCCGATAATCATGTAGCCGAGAGATGCCGCCACTGCCAGCCATAGCTGTAACACATGGCAACACTGTCATATACACGTGCTTACGCATGACAGTTCTGTCAAATGAATGAGTCATTACAAGCCAACAGAAAAATCAATAAATACTGGCACATCGATTTTTGTGTGCATTTTTACGTAGTGATATTTCATTTCTGGACAATATGCGCTTCTGTACAATAGAAAATAGCTCTTTAAAAGACTAAATAATTGAATTAGTAATAGTTATGCGTCAAGAATATATTGATTTTAATTTTTTTTTTTATTAAAGATTATTATTATTAATGAACGATGTTGGCATGGACATTTTTTGCACTTTTCAATGCGGAATTTTTAGATTTCCCTTTTTCCTAGTTGGAGACTTGGCTGATATTTTTCACAGATTTCTTTTATTGGGAAGTATTTAATACTTCTTGACAGATTATGCTCTTTAGAACAACTAATAAAACATGATCTATCGATAAGTTATTTCCGCACAAGGAAATATTAGTCTCTTCGGTTGTTCAAGGTCTGTCAATCCCACAAGTCATATAATAACTAACAGCAACACATCAAACAACACCCAATTATCAACATTTCCCTAGTTTTTGTTATCATTTACCTGCTTCAACTCCCATTTGCTATACCTCGCATTCTGTCCACCACACTGCACAACAGCTGTGTTATAATTTCCACTCACACACTCATCTGATATAATTGCATCCTTCTCACAAGGCTCCTTATTCCACACTCTATCTCTACCGTATCTGTACCATCTCATCAATGTCTCATTCCTCCACTTCATGCTGCAATATTACTTGCCATCGCTAGTAAAACTCAACTCGGACTGAAGCAAACTAACCTATATGAGTAATAATGTCGTTTTTGTTATCGGTATAAATGAAAGCGAGGTGATAGCTATTCATTTGTGACGGTGTTCATATACCTAGTTAGTTATTGTTTAGTGTCTTGGTTCTGTGGTTTAAGCTGAGTAAACATAGTCAGCTGTGTGATTAGTTTCTGTTGTCACTTGAAAAGACATGGTGTGAAGATAGCGACGTGAGCAGATATCGTGACCTCGCCACTTGGCGATTTGCGTCAGTGTCAATGGTTTTGGCGCGGTTTTAAACTAGTACAAGACTAGACAAGATTAGTGTCATAATTAGGGCTAGGATCTTTAGGACCTATGAAACTCCAAAAAGGCAGGCAAATAGTACCTTAACCATTTAAAAAAGGACCACAACATACCGAAAAAGGACCAATGAAATTTAATGGTATGGATAATTATCGTCAACATATTATTCCATTTATCGAATTAAGAGTTGGACCTGGATTTTACAATTAACTTAAAATTATTGTATAAATGTGTCAATGTATCAAGTGTCAATTATTGACTGCCACCCAAATGGTGGATGGAAATTTTATAAATTGTTAAACTTGCAACAAACATTTCATATTATTTTCCATATTATGAAATATATTCATTTAAAATATTAAATTCCATATTTTTTTTATTATTTATGATAATATTTATCATATTATTTAAAATAGAAACGCGTTGATGAGCGAGCACTTACACGTCAAACATCTACCAAACACGATCCAACCCCTCAAAGAAAATTATAATTTAATCAGCGTTCCCATGCTACACTCTGGAATAATTTGATTAACAGATCCATGTGCCCTGAATTACGTAAACTTTTCGATAAATCTTATTGAAAATGTGTAAAATGGGATAACGTTGATCTTGATCACAAGCAAAATTTAGACTTCATCAGAACATTATGATTTTCGACCAATCGTAAGATTTTTTAAATTTAACCAATGAGAGGATTTATCTGAAACCTTGTAAAATTTGATAAAATGTTGGTCTTAATGACCTTGAAATATTTAACTTGATTGGATCAACCATACAGGAAATATATATTTTTTAACGTGTACCAATCAACGGATTTCAAAATATTTTCATTCTGCAAGACGCTGAGTTGGTCTTAACATGTGTGCAAAATTTAACCTCGATCGGGGAAACAGTGCGACTTGAATACCGGCATCAAAAGGAAAACAAACAAACAAACAAACAAACAAACAAATAAACTAACAAACAAAAACCAATGTCTTTTCGTACCAAAAGAGACGAAAAGAGCCTAAAAAGAAGAGGGTACATTCCTTGTTATTCTAATGATCGCTTTTCAATATCAATGCGTTCACGCTGAGTTTTCATAGCTTAAATTTATGAGATTATTAATATTATTCGAAATTTCATAATTGCCGCTCAAAGTCTGATGTTATCTGGAAGAGTAGTATTTCCATGTACGATCGTCAATGCTAAATTCTCCATAAGACAACTTCGCGCGGGTGTCCGCGGGTATGACGACCGTCCCATCCACTCATTGCCGCGCGGAGTTCGAATGTCACTGCCTCCTACATGATGGTCGCTGACTGAATGTTCATGCTGACTGACATCCACCAGGCCGATGTCCAAAATGGCGCCGATGTAAACAAAAACAGACTATCATAAGTGTTTTCAGTGAAATTTAATGAGATTTTTACTTAATTTACGAACTAAAAACGTCATAAAAAGTGTTTTGTGTCATGTTTTTAATATAAACGAGGTTCAAATGTGACAGAATCATGAAAACTATAGTGCTATTCTTGTTAAAATCAAATCAAGTAAAGTTGTGATGACCTACCATTATGGATTTGACAAGACAAACCTAACCTTGCGAAATACATGCCATTGGAAAGCAAGATTGAAGTATAAGTTTCTTATTGTATTACACTTTTAGAACAGTTGAAATCAAACCAACAACAATTTTTTATTGACAACGTTGTAAATGTTTCAAGCAACGGATTGAAACGTAAAAACTTGGATTTCCTGAATTTTATCTCGTTCACGTGTATATCTACGTGTTGCTTGAATTGTGCAATTTAAAATGAAATTCTGTACGCTACTGAACTTTTCTAAAAGCTGTCCTAAGTCGTTTTGTGCTTTCCCTTCAGTCCAGTCGCGAGGCAAGTGCTTGGTAGGTTTCTTATAATTGACCATGACTGCCTCCTTCCACCTTCCACCCTTACCTATCCTTCATCATCGTCCCACAATCATAATCCCACAAGCATAATCTCACAAGCATAATCTCACAAGCATAATCTCACAAGCATAATCTACCACTAGGAAAACGCTCGGTGTAACGTGTTGATAAGCGAGCACCGGGTATGTGCAGCATTTCTTAACGAAATTCCGTAAATAATCCCGGGATAATCACTTGCTGTATCACAGAGAGGTTAACATTTTCATCAGAACTGGGAAGATTGCCACAAAACCTTACATTCACTGTGAATCCAAGATAAGCAAAGACTTGAACGGAAATCACTCCCAGGATCACAGACAGAAAAGGTATATTTTTCTACATGAAAAGGTTAGATTAGACGCTGGTGATTGGTGAATTATTGTGATGACTGATGTATTAGCACTCAAACGTTGCAGTACACCAATGTACAAACACAATGTACACACAATGTAGTAAGTAGTCCTCTTGCCAAAAACTAAATTTCTCTTTCTGATGTCAAAGTCAAATTTTGAATTAATTTTATATTATACAATTTTTTACGATATTATTTTAATTTTATATTAATTTGCCTGCCGTTAATTATTTTTTATATTACTCATAACACTAACGTATGATTTATTTGATAAATAATTTACATGCGTTACTAAAATTATTAAAATAAAAAAGTAATATTAATTTACAGTGACCTGGAATCCACCTCCTAATGCAAGGTCCCGACGAGTTTACTTTGTTACTGTATTTGCTAGTGATTATGCTTTGTTTTGATTTAGGGTAGATATTATCGATCAATACTTGTCTCCTTGCCTCGGGCTTAAACAGGTCATCAAACTTCACTTTCTGGCCGCAAAATATTACCGATTCACAGCGCCGATACATTATCCATACAAAAATACTTTTCACTAAAACGTTTGCTGCATCTCAGAGGAGTTTTTTAATTTGTTTCCACTTTCTATAGTTCCTCGGTTCTTGTACGATCTTCATTCTGCTTTTGAAAGCATTTCGCAATGTTCAACTGTATTGCCAGAATCCGTCTGTCTAAACTTTTTCAAATTAAATTCGTAACTTTTAAACGAGAATGAATATCTGCAATTAAGAAGGTTCACTGTCTTCCTTAATATGTTTGGCGTTATTTGCACCTAGTTGAAGTTTTCTTTGAAGAATAGTTTTCTTGGAGCAGTTTTTATTTTGTATTTATTTCTAGATTCATTTACATGAATCATACAGAAATGTAAGTCTTCTGCAATAATACACAATTATACATACAATTATCAATTACATCAAAATATGTATTGATGACCTAGCTTGGCATTAGGCAAAATATTTAGTAATTTCTATAATAATATATTTTCATAAGTTTTAGTGCCCATTTCCAGTCAAATAATTGACAAAACAAAAACTCCAACTCCTAGTTTTAAACCAGTTATGTTTTATTTTTAAGTATGGTGTACTTATTGCATCACATAGTACGAGACTCATGGAAAAAATAAGTTCAAAATCAAAAACTATTATAGGTATCTACATAGTAATGGTAATGTGTAGTGATACAAATATTATTACACAAACTTGCTAAATGTATTTAAAACACCTGGTAGGTGCTGTCACCTAGTGGCGCCTCATTGGAAAGATTACAGACAGAACAATGACTTGTGACAGTTTGTAAGTGCAGTATATTCTACGATAGCAGCAACGAGGTAATTATGTATATCATTCACACGCAAACAAGTTTATTCCAATTATACACTAGGTATTCTATACGGATGTTTTCCTCAAAGTAATGGTTTTCCCGTTGACATTCATCTTGTCTTTGTGAACATCAATCCAGCAAGTTACGTTTTTTCCTCTCAAAATCATCGAAAGTTGTGTTTTAGTGGTATATTTCACTATATTCTGCAGATGCGACTGTTGCATGGCTATGATGATGATGATGATGATGATGATGATGATAATTAAGGAATGATGATGCTGATGATGATGATGATGATGATGATGATGATGATGATGATGATGATGATGATGATGATGATGATGATGATGATGATGATGATGATGATGATGATGATGATGATGATGATGATGATGATGATGATGATGATGATGATGATGATGATGATGATGATGAGGATGATGATGATGATGATAATTAAGGAATGATGATGGGACGGTGGGATGGTATCGATCGTGGCCTATTAATAGGGAACTTTCCCATCATTTGCCTCTGGACTGAGAAGTATGAAATACCTGTCAGGAAAAGCGGTCGCGGGAATCGAAAACGGGACCTCCAAAGTTAAATCCAAAACATCACTGCCTTGGAAAAGTTGCTACGTTCAGACGACATTTTATAATGATATTCGTGTATACAATGGCATACAAGGAAAACTCTCCTTCCACACTGTGAAAGGTGAAAATATATGAGGTATAACAAATTTTCGCAAATATTTCCAAAATCTCAGAATATTTTTAAACTAAGCTTAAATTGACAATAACTCCTAAAGCTATATTTAATAATACAAAAAAGTAAAATTTAACAAAATTTCTGTCCCAAAGACCACACAAAATTTGAACTTGATCGGATACACGGTGCATGTTTACTTTTGAACCAATCAGATGAATTTGCTCAAAGTGAATTATTAGGTATGTTGTCTTGAAATGTTCCTATTTTATCAGCTTTGACGCGAGTAATGACACTGGTTTGACACTATTTGACACACAGCTTTGACACTGAAGATATTAGGTTGATACTCAAAAGCAATACTAATTATTTTGGTGAAAGAAGCAAACTAACGAACAAGAATTCGGCTTCACTTGACGGTAAACGACCGACCGATCGGCTTGACGGCCTATAACGTTATTAGAACCATTCAAATAATGAAAACTTTGACAATTAATTAGTATTGCTAATCTTTAAATGATGATTCAAAACTATCAGATCCTGAACTATAAATACAAAATGTATTGTTAACTAAAATAGTGTCAAATCTGAAATGTAATTAACATCTTTGACACACAAAAAGCGTGTTTATAGAGTCTAGAAATTAGCAACAGTTTTGTTTTCTCTTTACATATTTAATGGTTCAACAGATATAACGATATTTCTTTATAAAATATTAATAAATATTCTAATCTAATCTTTGAGCAGTACACTCCTGGACACGGAAAATGGTCCGCAGTCAATATATTCACTCGACTCCTAGGCTAGTATGTAAATTTTTCGGCCCTAAACACAGTTATTTAGTCTAAGCCTAAACTCACGCTAGCCATCCGGTCTCGTGCCAAAAAATTACATTAAAATAAATGTTAAATACTAGCCGTCGTGTCACTTGAACATTGACCGCGGACCAATTTCAGTGTCCAGGAGTGTACACTAAGTCTGATTTACCTGCTTGAGGATGGCGATGTTGTTGGCACACATGATTGACGGCTCATCGTCCGAGACTGACCACACATCAGTGTCGCATTGGATCCAAGGCCAGATGGAATAACAAGCAAAACAACGCCGTTCCATGTTTACAATCGTCATGCACATAACATAATTGTCAGAGAGTCATTTCCTATCTCACTTACAGGGAAATGCAAACGCGGTGAAGGACTTCGTAAAATATTTACCGTGACAGTGAATGAAACTAGTGGTTTATGTAAGGCAGGTGATGTGTTTTGGTGCATTCTTAAATGCTCAGGTAACGTGTTGATGAGGTAGCATGGATACGTGCCAAACCTCGAAACGAAATTCCGTACGTACGTACAGGGCCGTATTATCCATAAGGCAGCATAATATGCAGTCTGCCTAGGGCCTACGAAGCTTTTGGGGCCTACGAAAGTGCCAGAAAATTGATTTCAAAGTGTCAAATAACCAAAAAATACCCTGCGGGGCAGGTTTGAACATGTGTCCCACCGCCCCAAAGTGCCAAATTAAAAAAATATTCAATATTTCAACAAAATACACCTCAAAACGTCTCAAAATTGATTTCAAATTGCATAAAAACCAAAAAACGCCCTGCGGGGCCCCCCACGTTCCCCTTAACCCGTCAAATATTGTTTCCCTTGCCTTGCCCCCACTTGGCAGAAATCCTGCGGACGCCCATGCCCATTGTTTTCTTCAGCACAACACTAAAGATCATTGATCGTCTCCCCGCTTATTATTTTACAAATTAAATACTGGAAGAATTAAAATATTTCGGTCAGGTGGGGGGGGGGGGGGGGGGGGGGGGGGGGGCATACGAAAAAAATACTGTCTAGGGCCTACAATGGTCTTAATACGGCCCTGCGTACGTAAAACGCCATTAATTTTGTAATTGAATTATGATCCACTATCGACATAAAAAAACTGCTTTTCATTGAAATGAGATTAGCCATAAATTAAATCAGATCAAGTTGCAGTGGATTCCCATTTCGATACCATCACTTCCTATCACAAAAATTAACATGTCAAAAAGTAAACAATTACCTTCTTGAACGATTGCGCTGAATTTTTTTAAAATAAGATAAATTGGTAGTTTTAATGAGAATTAAATGATCTAACAATTGAAATTTTTCGGACAATTAATTATTTATTTTAATTTTAACCAACCAACGGATTTCGAAAACATTGTAGTCTGTAAACCACTGAGTTGGTTCGTGTGCAAATTTCATCTCGATCGGAGAAAAGACTCCACTGGAATGTCATGATCTAGTGGAGCGGTCGCTCCACTCAGCCAAGTCGTACCGTACACTCACAGTCACTCAACATACCGTAAATGCCTATATAAACTGAGGAGCAGACCAACTACTTTTACTGTAAGCAACAACATGGCATTTTCGGCCTACTGGATCTCAACAATGGAAAATCTCTCATTGTTGTGAAATGTCTTAATTTTGAGCTATGGCCCACCTGACAACATATACATCACGCGACAACAACCAGTCATGCCGTTTACGACCTAGAGGACAGTGAAAATCGTGAAATTACACCGCTTTCTTCTTCAGATGATGATGATGATGATGATGATGATGATGATGAAGATGATTCTGATGATTCCCGAAAAAGTTGCTATCACCGCCACAGCCTAAACGGCTGAACCGATCAACCTGAAATTTTTACCACATATGCACTTTTGGCGTCTGATGATACCTTGCCTCTTGTGATTTTTTGTGCCGCCATTTTTAAACCGGAAGTGACGTCATATCTCAAAAACGTCTGGACCGATTAGAACGAAATTAGCGCCATTCGATTGAGACGGTCATCTATATGAGGTATCAATAAAAAAATAATTATTTTCTTATTTTCTGAACCGGAAGTGACGTCATAAATACGCAATATTTAACTTAATTCAACAAATTATACTTAAAATACATACATAAGTAACTTACATTGTAACATAGACAATACAAATTATAAATTCAAGGTTGCAGTGTTCTCGGCCGCCATTCCTGAAACCGGAAGTGACGTAATATATCTAAAACGCCTGTACCGTTTGCAACTGAACTAGCTCCTGCGTATTCATTCTGCAATTTGTTTTGAAACTCAATTGTGAAAAATGAATAAACAAATTAACGGTACCGGAAATGGCGGCAGGAACCACTAAATGAAACCGGTAGTGACGTCATACATTACAAACGGCAAGACCGATTTTACGGAAATATAGGGATTATGAATTCAGATGGTCGGTTATAAAGTATCAACTAGATTGTTTTCCTATTACCTATACCGGAAATGACGTCATAAATATGCTAAATGACGTCATAAATATGATAATTGACACTAAATTCACCACTTTATACTTTTCAATAGATATTTAGTAAACCTACTTTGTAAATAATTATAAATTCAAGGTTGCAGTGTTCTCGGCCGCCATTTTTAAAACCGGAAGTGACGTCATATATTGAAAACAGCTGTACCGATTGCAACCAAATTTTGGAAATGTGTAGGACTAATAATTATGAATTGAAGACGACATTATTTTCGGCCGCCATTGTTAAAACCGGAAGTGACGTCATGTAACGAAAACGGCTGTACCGATTGCAACCAAATTTTGGAAATATGTAGGAATTATAATTATGGATTAAAGACGACATTATTTTTGGCCGCCATTGTAAAAACCAAAAGTAACGTCATATATCAAAAACGGCTGTACCGATAGCAACCAAATTTTGGAAATGTGTAGGACTTATAATTATGAATTAAAGACGACATTATTTTCGGCCGCCATTGTTAAAACCGGAAGTGATGTCATATGTCGAAATCGTCTGTACCGATTGCAACCAAATTTTGGAAATATGGAGGACTAATAATTATGAATTAAAGACGACATTATTTTCGGCCGCCATTGTTAAAACCGGAAGGGACGTCATATATCGAAAAAGGCTGTACCGATTGCAACCAAATTTTGGAAATATGTAGGACTTATAATTATGGATAAAAAGACGACATTATTTTCGGCCGCCATTGGTTAAACCGGAAGTGACGTCATATATCGAAATCGTCTGTACCGATTGCAACCAAATTGTGCAATTATGTAGGACTTATAATTATGAATTCAAGACGACATTATTTTCGGCCGCTATTTCAAAACCGGAAGTGACGTCATATATCGAAAACGGCTGGATCGATTATAACGAAACAATTAAGCTATTCTTCTTGGATAATCATTTTCATCTTATACCAAACGCAACTTTTCTTAGTAAGCAAATCGGTTGAGGCGTATTTTTTTAAAGAAATTAGTCCCTGCTCGGACATGTGCTACAAGCTGTATGAATAAACTAACAAAAGAAGTGATATCCCAGAAAAAAACACTCCGTGTAAAAAAGGCAGCCAAGTCTCTTTACTTTAAAAAAATTCAACACCGAAAAGGAGTGATATCAAAAAAGGAGCCAAGTCAATGACATTTCCAAATATTTAATCGTATTTTTGAAATAAAAGAATAAACACCGAGAAATACTTTACAAAAGGACTTGGCGCATCGTTTTTTTAAATTTATTTTTTGATTCATAAGCATATGCCATTGATATACAACCGTCATTTAGAATTTTTAGAATAATAGGGAAACATCTTTCAATTACATATTATACATACCTACTTTAAAATATTATCTATTAGAATATGTACGTACGCGATAAAACTTGCTGCCTATGTTTTCTATAAATACACAATAGTTAGTTATCTTCGTAATATTGTTTCGTGGTCAACATAATTAAGTCTCATGCGTTAAACCTTCTCATCATGAAATACATTTCTATTAATCCACATTTTATAACAAAACATTTCACAAAGTACATAGTCACATTGAATTTCTATTAAAAATTTTAACTTTATACACTTGACACTTCAAAAATATATAATAGTGTTCCAAAGACAGTTCGTAATTATTTGACAACGTTTCATGATTTCCTTCAGTCAAGATCAAATTATGAAAAGATACCCTTCTAATATCACCATATTAACAGTGATATAAGAATATGTATGAGCCCACTTCCAATTGTTATTTAATTCTTCCACCCTTATATTACTTTTCTATTACAGCATGAAATCTTTCTACTATCGCCATTGACAAAACTATAAAATAGCCATTACTAAAAGTAGCTTGATTCATAGTTTCTGGCTCTAATAGAAAGAGGAAAATGTACCTACTTTAAATTTCTTTCCACTTTTAGTATTGAATGAGGTCTTTAAAAAAACGATGCGCCAAGTCCTTTTGTAAAGTATTTCTCGGTGTTTATTCTTTTATTTCAAAAATACGATTAAATATTTGGAAATGTCATTGACTTGGCTCCTTTTTTGATATCACTCCTTTTCGGTGTTGAATTTTTTTAAAGTAAAGAGACTTGGCTGCCTTTTTTACACGGAGTGTTTTTTTCTGGGTAAAACTTGCCCCTTACAGCGACTACCAGTCGTACACAGACGTAGTATTAGTTGCCTAAAGCTGCGTTTACAGTCCGCCAGAGCAACGGTTGCTGCTAGAAGCAACATGCACAGAATCGATTCAAGGTTGAATTTTAAAGAAGAGAAAATAAATCATTAGCACTACATATTATAACAAATGTTTATATAAATACTCTTCTTGTGGTATATTGCTTGTAAAATACAAGAAAACAAGAAATATCAGCGATCACAGCAGTTATAATCTCTAGCCGCAACCGAAAAAGATGAACCATGCCCATCTTTTGTGTCGCGTCGCCGCGTCGCTGCGACACAGGTGGCCTTGGCTTCTGATTGGTCAATACGCGTTGCCGGCTGCAAGCAACCGTTGCACGAACGGACTGTAAACGCAGCTTAACTGATTTACATTTTGAATTCAGAGAGATGACTTGCAACACTGGTTTTCACAACATAGTGAGGGGGCTAAATACCGCATACAGTACAAAAAAAATTGTTTCGAATCATTTCGACATTGCATACTTACATTGGTCCTCGCTTTCCATGCATATAGGATGCACAAGATGTATATTTCAGTTCAGACCAATACTGCCCGCCAATTCTCCCGCTAGGGTGGTGCAACGCTGCCATCGCGTTAGGGATAAGTGTCAAGTATGTTGTAGTGATAAAAATGGATTTTTTTTTTATTTTTTTTTTATTTTTTTTAGAATTTGCCGCTATTTTAAAAAATTTACAGCTAACATAGTCCATCTATGTTCATCCACAGCATTCGAATGCATCGAACGCAGCGCTGGCGACATCTGGTGACCAGCCTGTCGTCCTAGCTTTGCATCACCCAATCCTTTGATAGGTATATTCATCTTTATATTATATCTAGAATAGTAAAGAAAATACCTACTTTATCGGCTGTCGACTGAGCCGGCGACGTTTTCTAGCCGTAGTAACGAATACTGCACACATGAGAGCGCTGCAGTTCAGAGTTTAGTACACGAAAAAAAACTGAACTAACTTCTGAACAAACTTCTTTTTCGATGTAGTACTTCCCTTGGAAAAAATAAAATGTTGGAGTTAACTATTTAATTTGATTTTGGTTTACATGTCATGTTACTCAGCTTATGGTTTATGATCACAAATACCTATATTATACTATATTAATACAATAAAATATTTACATAATTGGACAAGTCTCAGTTTGTACTCTCAAAAAAATATAACCAAAAACGATGGATTGAAAACACATTTCTAAAGACTAATGGAATTTTAAGTTTGTATAGTTTGTTAAATAATCAAATTTAAGTACGTTGTAACTTCGGGAGTATCAAACGCCAAAGCTCTCAACAACAGCATTGTTTTTTCTTTCCTCTAGAAAAATATTACCATAGATGCGTTAATAATTGACTAATATAAACCAAATGCCATTTTTATAATGGAATATTTGAATATAATAGATTACGCCAACAAGTGCTTACAAGTAGTTTCTTAGGGCTAATATCTTCTTAACTGCTATGCATTTTAATGGCGACGGAAAAATTATGAGCGGGAGGATTTCTAGATTAATAGGCCGCGACCGCCTCTTCCCAACATTCATCCTTACCTTATCCTTACCTAATCATCATCATTATCATTAGCCTAGTTCAGAGCAAACATTAATAATAATAATAAATCCACTGAAAATAGTTGGTTTTATTAGACAGATTTTGTAGCTCGTCTGTGCTCAACTACTTGTTTGTAACTTATAAATAATGTATTCATTATTCATTGAAAATATTGTGCATCAGACATAGTTGCTTTTTTGAAAATTATGTCGTTTAAAAGTACAGTTATCTTTCATTGCTTTTGACGTCTATCCGTCCTTTGGCGATTATTCCAGAAACCGGTTTCTTATACCTACAGTTTTCGTATCGAATTATATTGGTTCGATAATATCCTTGGATTGATCTAGTTTTAAATTAATGACATTCCGTTATAAATACCTTTGTAAAATGACAAAATCATGGGTGCTGGCAACTTACCCAGTCATTAAGGAAGTAATTATCTTTTTAACAAGCGTGAGCAAGTGTCTTGTTTTGACACTTTTGGGCATTTGTATTGATAGCTGCCGGGTTTTATTATTTATATTGGTGAAGTACATGACATACCTCTCATATGATTTATCTTAAATTTGTCACTGTCATATTCGCCAATTTTAGAAATGTTTTTTTTAATTCAATTGCATTTGTAGGGTGCAGGGAAAGAACGCTATGAGTCACATTCGGATGAAACTGAGAAAAACGAAGTTTTATGTTGAAACTTGAATCTATCTTCCATACAAATCGATATTTTAATTGCGTTTTTTAAGACTTTGTGGTAATATTTTCTAAAAATCGATGATATATATTCTGAAAGGTCATAAAAATCACTGCAAGACATTTTTCAATAAAAGGACTCAAAGCGTTCTTTCCCTGTACGCTTCATTTCCTGAAAAGTGAAAATAAATATTTTTTTTCCATCTAGTGGACAGAGTTCATGTCTTGGGGACCAAAATTGTAAGACATATTATAAAATTGGATATAAAGTAGTGCAATCTCTTAAAGTGTTAATGACATCAGTTTGAAATATTTATAAAAATTGTCAATTCAAGAGTTTTCTTCCTGGTTTTATAACCTTGTGAAAGTCAAATTTGTGAACATGTTATGATTCATCGGGATTTGAACTATAAGGTCATTCAGGTAAAATTACGTGGATTTTTGAATACAAGGAAACAGGTAGTTACAAATGAATACAATATTGCTGTGTGGAAATTTATTTTATTAAAAATTAATAATATATTAATAATAAAATACTTATACTACAGCGGGCAAAGGAGTTTCATGATTCATGATTTAGTACGCGATCTTGTAACCGTGTTGTTCGACGGGCTCTACATGGTGCTCGACGGTGTAGCCGCTGGTGTAGGAATGAGGGGCGGGGATGGCGACGGGGGCGGCGGCGTAGGTGACGGCGGGTGCGGAGTAGGCGACGGCGGGGGCGGCGTAGCTGTTGTAGTTGTAGGCAAGGGGAGAAGCGTAGCCGGAGTAGGCAAGAGGGGAGGCGTAGCTCGAGTATCCGAATCCGTTGTATCCGGCGTATCCGGCGTAGCCAAGGCCGGGGGCGGGGGCGGCGTACACGCAGGCCATGACGGCGGCAAGAACGAACTAGAAGAGAAGGATGGAGGTTAGAATGTTTTATAAGTATCAAAATGTTTTCCATTGTCTTGTTTTCACTTTTACAGAATTGTTAAATAAATCAAAATGAGTGAAATAATTAATGAAAATACAACATTTGGGCTTGTGAGTAATTATAGTTGTGACAAACACTATACACAATTTCTTACTGAATTTAAGTAAAATCTTGAATTATATTTCTATTTTTAGGAAGATTTAAATTTTTATTTTTTTTGTAATCAATCTCTTTTGATTACGCGTTTGAAAAATGAAAATCGGACGCAAGTAATCGTCTAGTAATCGGCTCTTCACTTTTAAACAATTTCCTATAATAACTTTCACTTTTCTTTGTTATTTTCTCGGAAAACACTTTGCATTCACAAATTTCGAACTTTTCAACCAACTTTTTTTTATAGATTCTAAAACTTTGACTCGAAAGTAGATTTTCTTTTTAAAAGCCGCACTGCATTAATTTTTGTCACCCCCTAATTAAAATCAAACACATTTTTCCATACCAATTCTCTACTAGATAAAATATCTTTTCAACTTACGAGTTTGAACATGATGATTGAGATTGCTTGAGCTGCTGTATCAAGTGATGATTTGTCAGACATAACCTTGCCTTATATACCTCGAGTTCTGTCCCCCCGTCCATACAGTCCACTCGGCCCCACCCAAGCGGCCAATGCAGCCGACATTGGCCTTGCTTCACTTCTCGCCGCTTCGCACAGGGTTCCGGGATCGGCACCCGGATAGTGCATTAGTGTCCTGGACCATTGCAGCGAGATTGCTCTTGTGCGGTGACTCAAGATGACTGGGTCTTTCTCGTTGACGTGATGAGGGGATTAAATAAATGTGTTTATTTTATCTTCTTTGGTTCTGCGTCTTTTAAGGTGAAACAAGCACTCGGCCGTTTTAGAAATTTGAGAGAGAATAATTGTTTCATAAGTGGGTGTAATTTTGATAGGATGTTCACATGATCAGTCTGATTGAATATTAGTAGCACTTTTTCATTTTTGCTTCTTGCATTGATAATTAGGCGCCGGTTATTCAACAAAACCGCAAAAAACTATGAAATTTCCGATACGATTGAAGAAAACACCGGGATACCAATTTTTTAAAATTAAAAACCAAACGACACCCATTGAGACAAGAAAATATACAATTTTTCACCAATAATAAATAAATTAATACTATTTAACGAAGTGAAGAATTAAAAATTTACTAAGGGATAACCCTAATTTTCTCTTTTTTCTAATCAATGGGTAAAATTTCAAATCATTTCGTCAACCCATTTTGTCTCCAATCGTATCCAAAAAAGAGCCTGTAAAAGGCGGCAAAATCGCTTTCGCTTGCAGCACCTTAATAACCATGAGTTAACAGTTCTGTGTCTTAGAGGTAGAAGGGCGGAAGTCCATTTCAATTATTCTTAATGCCCGAAAAAAACTATTAGCTATTACCATGTTTTACCGGCATATCTGTATGAATTTAATTGTACAAATGACCATTTACAATGATAAAATACCAAGTTTTAACATGGTAGCATCTTGGTAATATAGATATTGGTAGTTATAACGCTATACTGGCATAAAGTTATGCCGGAATAAGGCTGGAAACCTTTTGTGAATCCAGCCCCATGCTCCAGTAATTCTAATTATTATTGTAATGGTGATATGAGTCATTGTGTAGTAGAATTCTTCAATATAACTATATTTGTTGATATCAGTAAAATGGCAATTGAATCATTCCAAAAGTGTGCAAATGCAAAATCGAGAAAAAAAAAACTTCCGCCCTTCTACCGCTGAGGTACATAGCTATTTTGTAACACTTTCATATATTTTACTCAATGTGATCAATACGTTATATTGACCAATTTAGTGTAATGTCCACTAGAGAAGGGGTAGCTTCTTCAATAATTATTCAATTTTCTAATCAGATTTTAATCAGTCAAAAGTCCACTTCGAAACAAAATGCGTAATCGTTTTGGTTTACCGGCATTCAAATTGAACTCCCGAAAGCATAAATTACGTAAAACCGCGTAAATACGCACGAAATCACTTGTTTTGTCCCCTTGTCACAGAGGACGAAGACATTGACTGGCAAAAGCACATTCCGTCGGATTGTGCTCTTATGGGGATGAACATTATGATGATTGATGAAATATTCAGACGGTTCTTGACCTGCCACTTGTATGTATATCCAATCATTTGCCTTTTTACTGAGAGATAACACTAAACGATGTTATTCATTATTCCAGTCCAGGGTACTCATGACAAAGTAACATTTAGGGCACAAAATAGCTACACATGCATGGCCAGCAGTTACAATAGTATACGTATTTAGTGCGGGAACAATTTCAGTATTTTGTACTTGAGGATTGTTTGTAACAGACCAGTTCTTCTACTTGCAATAATTCCCACCAGAGTGGTTTACAATTATCAATTTGTATATGTCCATGGAAGTGTTTTTTTCAACTCGTCACTCAATATTCGATAGGCTCATTAATTTGTTTCATAAAAAAAGTTACAAATAACTAGTCTGGCCAACCAATCAGGAACGTCAAAGACGTATTTCCATCACAAAACGTATGGTCACGTGAATCAGCTTGACCAATCACAGCACTCAAATGTCGCGAACATCACAACGCAATATGCGGTTATGGAAACCCAACTTATAGTTTGATGGAAAGTAAAAGTTTGATGGCGCCTCGAAAGTCTGGAAGTGCTAGTTGAAAAGAAGAATATGACTCAGAAGGAATGTTGGTGACAGAAAAGCAGTGCTATTTAAATATGTAAAGTGTAGCAAAGTAGATACACATTATCGTAAAATACATTAGTTTTTTCCGAGAATGGAATCCTGCCAACAGAGTAAGAGTGGGTCGCAATGACACTGTAATTGTACATACTGTTGTATGCAGTTCAAAGGTTTCATGAAACATGAATGTTTACATTGATTACATATCAATGTAATCAGTTTTCATCAATAAAATTCAATTGCATTACAAAATGATTGTAAATGGAAAGATAATGGGAAGATAGAGGTTGTTGTGGACTTTCTTTGGACTAAGTACAAGAAACAATTTGTTTTTATTGCACTGAAGAAATACTTGATGGATGGATGGAATGGAAAACAATGGTAGGACAAATATCCGGGTCTCCCGATTTACATATCAGTGCATTACACACTGAGCCATCCGTATTAAAACGCTAACATCAAAGATTTGTTTGTTGAAAAGAAAAGACATTTCTTTTGGGATAATATCCGGTAAAGTTATAAATCAAAATTCTGGCTGGATTACTTTTCTGGCATTTTACAAAATAAAAAAGCTCTATATCTTGGGGTCAATGTACATTTAACAGCTTTCAAGCTAATAAAACAAAGAAGAAGATAATATACAAGGAATCAACTATAGTAAAATACAAATTATTGAACAGAAACACTGGTACTGTCAAGTAAAAATAAAAAGAGTCCGCCTCTTTTTAGAAGAGTGCGGACTCTTCCGCATTGAGTGCGGACTCTTTTTATTTTTACTTGACAATACCAGTGTTTCTGTTCAATAATTTGTATTTTACTAGCTTTCAAGCTGTCTAAAGCTTAGAATTAGTATGCTTCTCTAGCCTACAAGATAACCCTCTCTAGCCTCTCTATCTGTTGCCATCTACTTTCAATTCATCAGTTGTACTCATTTCTTTTTTATTTGAACGTTGACATCTTCGAAAGCCAATCTATTCTAAGGATGTTACATTTAAAATGACACCATACTTTCATTATTTTGTCATTCCTCTGGAAAATTTAAGGAGCATTTTAAGTCCAATATTCAGGGCGATTTTGTGTTTGCCTGTGATATCTAATTGAGTAAAAGTTGAGCTTAAATTAATATTATATTGTATCATACGGTAAGGGGCACATTTTTGTTGACAGTCGTATGTGGCATGGTTTCAATAATTGGTACCTATATTTTACTGCTCAATCTCATTCCTCTGTTTCGATTAATACGTCATGCTAATCCCAATAAATGAATCATTTGTATGTAGATTCTAATCCCCTACTCGTGTCACTGATATCACGGATTAACATAACTTCCCAGTTATCTCGTGAGTAACCCAAGATGTCCCTCCAATGCCACTGAATCGCCACACCAACACGCCCATCCGCTTCAGCGTCATTCACGCCCTCGCCTGACAATTCAGTCACCACATTCAAATCGCTAATTAATCCGATCGAATCGGCGTGAATGAATGAATGACGCACAGCGCATGCGTCGGCAAGGTCGCTAGATGCACGGGCAAGGTCGCTAGAGATTGATAGCTGGAGACAAGGTATTTGGAGCGCATTCCAGAAGGAGACTTGTTTGTAGACTGGTAATGAGGTTTGATGAGAGTTAATTGTGGTTTCATTGTTTGAGGTTGGCCAATTATCGGAACGGGTAATTAGATTAGAATTGTAATTGTTTAATTTATGTTGCACTGAGTTTTGTGGAATTGTAATGGGGATACCAAAGTGCAGGTTTCTTTTATTGCACTAACATGGCATTCATTATAACTGTGTATTTCTTTACTAGGAAAACGCTCTGAGTAACGCGTTGATGAGCGCGAGCACGGATACGCAGAACACCTCGAACCGAAATTCTGTCTATCGAAAATATCATTAAAAGCCAATAATTCTTGAATTTCGTCAGACTTGAATAAAAATCTCTAAATATTCCTAAAATGTTAGTATCAACCTTTATGATTGAACTGTTCCTTGTTAATATTCAAAAATCACAGGATCTCTTTAAAAAAAATATACCTGGGACCACTCAAATCATATGATATTAGTGTGTACACAATATCAGATCAATCTGTTGAATGGTCATTATTAGTATCATTTCGTTTGAAACTTTCTGCTCTAACTACCTTGCCTTGAACTGAAGATTCGAAGTAGCCGTGAACCCAGAAAAAAACACTCCGTGTAAAAAAGGCAGCCAAGTCTCTTTACTTTAAAAAAATTCAACACCGAAAAGGAGTGATATCAAAAAAGGAGCCAAGTCAATGACATTTCCAAATATTTAATCGTATTTTTGAAATAAAAGAATAAACACCGAGAAATACTTTACAAAAGGACTTGGCGCATCGTTTTTTTAAAGACCTCATTCAATACTAAAAGTGGAAAGAAATTTAAAGTAGGTACATTTTCCTCTTTCTATTAGAGCCAGAAACTATGAATCAAGCTACTTTTAGTAATGGCTATTTTATAGTTTTGTCAATGGCGATAGTAGAAAGATTTCATGCTGTAATAGATAAGTAATATAAGGGTGGAAGAATTAAATAACAATTGGAAGTGGGCTCATACATATTCTTATAGCACTGTTAATATGGTGATATTAGAAGGGTATCTTTTCATAATTTGATCTTGACTGAAGGAAATCATGAAACGTTGTCAAATAATTACGAACTGTCTTTGGAACACTATTATATATTTTTGAAGTGTCAAGTGTATAAAGTTAAAATTTTTAATAGAAATTCAATGTGACTATGTACTTTGTGAAATGTTTTGTTATAAAATGTGGATTAATAGAAATGTATTTCATGATGAGAAGGTTTAACGCATGAGACTTAATTATGTTGACCACGAAACAATATTACGAAGATAACTAACTATTGTGTATTTATAGAAAACATAGGCAACAAGTTTTATCGCGTACGTACATATTCTAATAGATAATATTTTACAGTAGGTATATGTATAATATGTAATTGAAAGATGTTTCCCTATTATTCTAAAAATTCTAAATTACGGTTGTATATCAATGGCATATGCTTATGAATCAAAAAATGAATTTAAAAAACGATGCGCCAAGTCCTTTTGTAAAGTATTTCTCGGTGTTTATTCTTTTATTTCAAAAATACGATTAAATATTTGGAAATGTCATTGACTTGGCTCCTTTTTTGATATCACTCCTTTTCGGTGTTGAATTTTTTTAAAGTAAAGAGACTTGGCTGCCTTTTTTACACGGAGTGTTTTTTTCTGGGATATCACTTCTTTTGTTAGTTTATTCATACAGCTTGTAGCACATGTCCGAGCAGGGACTAATTTCTTTAAAGAAATACGCCTCAACCGATTTGCTTACTAAGAAAAGTTGCGTTTGGTATAAGATGAAAATGATTATCCAAGAAGAATAGCTTAATTGTTTCGTTATAATCGATCCAGCCGTTTTCGATATATGACGTCACTTCCGGTTTTGAAATAGCGGCCGAAAATAATGTCGTCTTGAATTCATAATTATAAGTCCTACATAATTGCACAGTTTGGTTGCAATCGGTACAGACGATTTCGATATATGACGTCACTTCCGGTTTAACCAATGGCGGCCGAAAATAATGTCGTCTTTTTATCCATAATTATAAGTCCTACATATTTCCAAAATTTGGTTGCAATCGGTACAGACGTTTTCGATATATGACGTCCCTTCCGGTTTTAACAATGACGGCCGAAAATAATGTCGTCTTTAATTCATAATTTTAAGTCCTCCATATTTCCAAATTTTGGTTGCAATCGGTACAGACGATTTCGACATATGACGTCACTTCCGGTTTTAACAATGGCGGCCGAAAATAATGTCGTCTTTAATTCATAATTATAAGTCCTACACATTTCCAAAATTTGGTTGCTATCGGTACAGCCGTTTTTGATATATGACGTTACTTCCGGTTTTAACAATGGCGGCCAAAAATAATGTCGCCTTTAATCCATAATTATAATTCCTACATATTTCCAAAATTTGGTTGCAATCGGTAAAGCCGTTTTCGATATATGACGTCACTTCCGGTTTTAACAATGGCGGCCGAAAATAATGTCGTATTTCATTCATAATTATTAGTCCTCCATATTTCCAAAATTTGGTTGCAATCGGTACAGCCGTTTTCGATATATGACGTCACTTCCGGTTTTAACAATGGCGGCCGAAAATAATGTCGTCTTCAATTCATAATTATTAGTCCTACACATTTCCAAAATTTGGTTGCAATCGGTACATCTGTTTTCAATATATGACGTCACTTCCGGTTTTAAAAATGGCGGCCGAGAACACTGCAACCTTGAATTTATAATTATTTACAAAGTAGGTTTACTAAATATCTATTTAAAAGTATAAAGTGGTGAATTTTGTGTCAATTATCATATTTATGACGTCATTTAGCATATTTATGACGTCATTTCCGGTATAGGTAATAGGAAAACAATCTAGTTGATACTTTATGAACGACCATCTGAATTCATAATCCCTATATTTCCGTAAAATCGGTCTTGCCGTATGTAATATATGACGTCACTACCGGTTTCATTTAGTGGTTCCTGCCGCCATTTCCGGTACCGTTAATTTGTTTATTCATTTTTCACAATTGAGTTTCATAAAAAGTTGCAGAATGAATACGCAGGAGCTAGTTCAGTTGCAAACGGTACAGGCGTTTTAGATATATAACGTCACTTCCGGTTTCAGGAATGGCGGCCGAGAACACTGCCTCCTTGAATTTATAATTTGTATTGTCTATGTTACAATGTAAGTTACTTATGTATGTATTTTAAGTATAATTTGTTGAAATAAGTTAAATATTGCGTATTTATGACGTCACTTCCGGTTCAGAAAATAAGAAAATAATAATTTTTTTATTGATACTTCATATAGATGACCGTCTAAATCGAATGGCGCTAATTTCGTTCTAATCGGTCCAGACGTTTTTGAGATATGACGTCACTTCCGGTTTAAAAATGGCGGCACAAAAAATCACAAGAGGCAAGGTATCATCAGACGCCAAAAGTGCAAATGTGGTAAAAATTTCAGGTTGATCGGTTCAGCCGTTTAGGCTGTGGCGGTGATAGCAACGTTTCCTGATATCTGAATCATCATCATCAGATAGCTTTTAAAAGGGGTGTAATTTCACAGTTTTCACGGCCCTCTAGCACCCAAACGGCATAACGTATTGTTCCCAAATTTGGTATATGTTGTCAGGTGGGCCATAGCTCGAAATTAAGTTATTTCGCAACAATGTGAGATTTCCCAATTTTGAGATCCAGTAGGCCGAAAATGCCATGTTGTTGCTTACAGTAAAAGTGTTTCGTCTGCTCCTCAGTTTATTAGGCATTTACGGTATGTTGAGTGAGTGTGAGTGTATAGTACGACTTGGCTGGGTGGAGCGACCGCTCCACTAGATTTGACAGCCAACACGCAAAATGTCCCTAAAATTACAAAATTTTTTGAAAATAACGACAGATTTGACTGAAAATTGGCAAAAATGCCTTAAATGTTGGTACCAATGACCATGCAAAGTTTTTAGTTTGGCGGTCAATCGGTTATAGTTTAAATTGCAAAAATCACAGGAAAAATGGTTTCAAATTTGAACCAATGGGAGGATTTAGCTGAAATTTATTATGATTGGGTACAATGTTGGTTGCAATGACTTTGCTAAATTTCAAATTGATCAAACCAACCAATAGAAAGATAATTTTTTTTAAATTTGAACCAATCAGGAGATTTCAAAACAATTAGGGTCTGCAACGCCCGGAAATGGTCAGTACATGTGTGCAAATTTTCAGCTTGATCGAAGAAAAACTGTGACTTGTATATCGTCAGTAACAGAAAAAAAAGAAAAAAAAGGTCCGTGCCAAAAGAGCCAAAAGGAGACGCTCGCTTCGCTCGCTCAATCACTCTTTCTTGCCTACGATATTAGCTCATGTGAACTCTGATATAATAAACATATTGCAATATTGTAAATGAAATATTTATTATATATTAAAAATCGTGATTCCCTCAGTCGACAGGCAAATGCTGGGAAGGTATTCTACTAATAGGCCACGACTACCTCCTTCCCACCTTCCATCCGTATCCCTACTATTCACCATCATCTCTCAATCATCAACATAATCATTCATCCGTCATCATTAGCCTCGCTGCAGAACAGTGCGACGCCCCAGAAAAAAATCGTGATAATGCAACCAAACCCCAACCCCGCATTAACCTGAAATGCATTATTAATTTGTTTAATGTTCATAAATTCTAATTATATTGCAATTACGCACCGAAACAGAAACAATTAATACCTACATTTGCGAGCTTCCAACAAGAATTACTAAATAACACTGTTTAACCTCCAACAGATGGGGAAAGTTGCAATCCCTAAAACTGCGACAAAAGAGACTGTTTATGCGTTTTGCGTATGTATAGGTTATTTTTTTGTGAAAGGTAGCAAGGAAAATAACGCAAAACGCAGCTTGCAGTTTCTTTCCTACAAAATGTGTACAACACCCTGAATTATGCACACATTTGTCGGAAACAAGCAGTTATGGAAGCGCAATTGCACATCGCTCGTTTGAAATCTATACCTATAAAGTAGAATGTCTGTCTGTCTGTCTGTCTGTGTGTCTGTCTGTCTGTCGTTCTGTCTGTCTGTCTGTCTGTCTGTCTGCCTGTCTGTCTGTCTGTGTGTCTGTCTGTGTGTCTGTCTGTGTGTCTGTCTGTTCTTCATACATTTCTACACCCTTTGACCAATCTCAATTAAATTTGGTACGGAGATTCTAACTGATCCTGCGCACATCGTAGGGTACTTAACCCCTCTCCCCAACCACCCCTAAATAAAAAAAAAACACCCCTAATTGAAATAATTAAAATTACACTTTCGGCCATGCCAATATGCTCCTACACCATTGGCGACCTCAATAAAATTTTGCACACGTGTACTTCGTCAACCTGCCCACATTTCAGGCTACTCACCCCCTCCCCCAAACCACTCCTAATTAAAGAAAATCAGCTTAATGCAGAATGTACGAGAGATAATTTTACATTTTGACATTATCAGGTGTATAATAAAACTTACGAAACAATCTCCCTAATTTTATACTCCATGTACCCCCCCCCCCCCCCCCCCCCCCACACCGGCACGAGCAACGCCGGGCAGGTCGGCTAGTTGTTAACATTTCTGTTCTAAAATCCAGAAATAAAATCGTCATTGTTTACAAATGTTTCATGCAACGGAATGCAATGCGCCGGGACAATCGCATCACGAATGCATAACACATCTCCGCGTGTAAACTCTATTGTTGTGCATTGCATTGTTTTCTTATCCGTTCTTCTGACGGCTGAATGTAGGCCGGCAGACATGGGACAGGATTCCAGGCACTCGAGCAATAAATCACATAATATTCCAACAGAGGTCAGAACAAGATGTGGTATAAACAAACTACGTGGAGGGTACAAGGGAATAACTTTTAGAGAAAATAGAATAGCAGGCTGGCGCTTTTATAGTATATTCTACGTTTGATGAAATATTGATAGAATTCCATAAAATAAACATACTTCTGCTTCACCTACGAATTATATCATAGTTTTGCTAGCGAAGCAAAACAAGTAGCTGTATACGAGTTTCGGAGAAAACGTTTGGTTTTTGGTGGAGGTGCCGGTTGTTTGCATGGCACTTCCACTATATGTTCAGATTGTTCTTTCTGAGCAAGAACCGCCCTACTTCTATGAATGTCATCTCATAATTGTATTTGAAATTAAGGTTTTGAGTTTTTGCACAGCCTTTTCGTAATGAGATGATTCATGAGAATTACAAGGTTCTCGAAGATTCTGATGAACTTTGGTGCGTCTTCTGTCTACATCTCGAGAGATAGTGAAGAATATTTACAAAATAGTATCAATGTCATTGGTGATCCATTCCCTTCTTCACAACTTTAAAGTTTTCAAAAGAAAAAGAGTTTTAACTTTCGGATTTAACTGAATTTAAATGGCACTTTTGTAAAAATGTAAACCAATTAAACTATAGCTTTGTATAAGCTTTTCGACCTTTTTTGTTTAAACGATTTACATTCAGTGATTTACCTGATATTGAAGAATTTGTTGAGAAATGAATAGCTTTCAAAATATGTAGTGACTCAGAGGTAGAAGGGCGGAAGTCCAATTTCTCGATTTTGCTTTGCACACTTTTATAATCACGTAATCAAGCGCAAACAACTGCAATTTGACTGCAGTCAACAAATATTGAACTCACTGAATACAGAAATACTGGTTTATGAGTTTGGGTCAATACTGGATTTCAAGAATAATTGAAATGGACTTTTGTCCTTCTACCTCTGAGGTAGAAACATGATGCATAAGCGGCCCAAGTTTCGAAGACTTTGGTTTGTATTCTACCACCTCTTACTCTTGATGGATATTCTAAATTTCCTTGTCGTGTCGTATCGATGGATACGGGACTATCGTGACGTGATCCTCATATACTTTAGTTGCAGCAGTTAGTAAACATGATATCCCAGAAAAAACACTCCGTGTAAAAAAGGCAGCCAAGTCTCTTTACTTTAAAAAAATTCAACACCGAAAAGGAGTGATATCAAAAAAGGAGCCAAGTCAATGACATTTTCCAAATATTTAATCGTATTTTTTAAATAAAAGTATAAACACCGAGAAATACTTTACAAAAGGACTTGGCGCATCGTTTTTTTAAAGACATCATTCTATACTAAAAGTGGAAAGAAATTTACAAGTAGGTACATTTTCCTCTTTTTGTTGGAGCCAGAATATATGATTCAAGCTACTTTTAGTAATGGTTATTTTATAGTTTTGTCAATGGCGATAGAAGAAAGATTTCATGCTGTAATAGATAGGTAATATAAAGTGGGAAGAATTAAATAACAATTGGAAGTGGGGCTCATACATATTCTTATAGCACTGTTAAAATGGTGATATTAGAAGGGTAACTTTTCATAATTTGATCTTGACTGAAGGAAATCATGAAACGTTGTCAAATAATTACTAACTATCTACGGAACACTATTATATATTTTTGAAGTGTCAAGTGTATAAAGTTAAATTTTTTAATATAAATTCAATGTGACGTTACTGTGTACTTTGTGAAATGTATTGTTATAAAATGTGGATTAATAGAAATTTATTTCATGTTGAGAAGGTATAACGCATGAGACTTAGGTAATTATGTTGACCACGAAACAATATTACAAAGATAACTAGATTGTGTATTTATTACAAACATAGGCAACAAGTTTCATCGTGTACAAATACAAATAGAAAATATTTTACATAGGTTTGTACAATATGTAATTGAAAGATGTTTCCCTATTATTCTAAAAGTTCTAAATGACGGTTGTATATAAATGACATATGATTATGAGTAGAAAAATATCTTTAAAAAACGATGCGCCAAGTCCTTTTGTAAAGTATTTCTCGGTGTTTATACTTTTATTTAAAAAATACGATTAAATATTTGGAAAATGTCATTGACTTGGCTCCTTTTTTGATATCACTCCTTTTCGGTGTTGAATTTTTTTAAAGTAAAGAGACTTGGCTACCTTTTTTACACGGAGTGTTTTTTCTGGGATATCACTTCTTTTGTTAGTTTATTCATACAGCTTGATGCACATGTCGGAGCAAGGACTAATTTCTTTAAAAAAAATACGCCTCAACTGATTTGGTTACTAAGAAAAGTTGCGTTTGGTATAAGATTAAAATGATTATCCAAGAAGAATAGCTTAAGTTACGTTACAATCGATCCAACCGTTTTCGATATATGACGTCACTTCCGGTTTTGAAATAGCGGCCGAAAATAATGTCGTCTTGAATTCATAATTATAAGTCCTACATAATTGCATAATTTGGTTGCAATCGGTACAGCCGTTTTCGATATATGACGTCACTTCCGGTTTTAACAATGGCGGCCGAATATAATATTGTATTTAATTCATAATTATTAGTCCTAAGTATTTCCAAAATTTGATTACAATCGGTACAGCCGTTTTCGATATATGACGTCACTTCCGGTTTTAACAATGGCGGCCGAAAATAATGTAGTCTTTATTCATAATTATTAGTCCTACACATTTCCAAAATTTAATTGCAATCGGTACAGCTGTTTTTTATATATGACGTCACTTCCGGTTTTAACAATGGCGGCCGAAAATAATGTCGTCCTGAATTCATAATTATTTGTCCTTATAATTACATAATTAGGTTGCAATCTGTACAGCCGTTTTCGATGTATGACGTCACTTCCGGTTTTAACAATGGCGGCCGAAAATAATGTCGTCCAGAATTCATAATTATTAGTCCAACACATTTCTTAAATTTGGTTGCAATCGGTACAGCCGTTTTCGATATATGATGTCACTTCCGGTTTTAACAATGGCGGCTGAAATTGATGTCTTATTTAATTCATAATTATAAGTCCTACATAATTACATAATTAAGTTGCAATCCGTACAGCCGTTTTTGATATATGACGTCACTTCCGGTTTTAACAATGGTGGCCGAAAGTAATGTCAACTTGAATTCATAATTATTAGTCCTACACATTTCCAAAATTTGGTTGCATTCGGTACAGCCGTTTTCGATATATGACGTCAGCTCCGGTTTTAAAAATGGCGGCCGAGAACACAGCAACCTTGAATTTATAAATATTTACAGTGTACGATTACTAAATATCTATTTAAAATAAATAAAGTGGTGAATTTAGTGTCATTTTGCATATAAATGACGTAATTTAGCATATTTATGACGTCATTTCCGGTATAGGTAATAAGAAAACAATCTAGTTTTATCTAGTTGATACTTCTTGAATGACCTTCTGAATTTATTAGCGCTAATTTCCGTCAAATCGGTCATGCCATTTCCAATATATGACGTCACTTCCGGTTTAATTTAGTGGTTCCTCCCGCCATTTCCGGTACCGTTAATTTGTATATTTATTCATCCCAATTGATTTTTCAAATAGAAAGCAGAATGAATAGACAGGATCTATTTCAGTTGTAATCGGTACAGGCGTTTTCGATATATGACGTCACTTCCGGTTTTAGGAATGGCGGCCGAGAACACTGCAACCTTGAAATTTTTATTTTTATTGTCTATGTTACAATGTAAGTTCATTTTGTATGTATTTTAAGTATAATTTGTTGAAATTAGATAAATATTGCGTATTTATGACGTCACTTCCGGTTTAGAAAATAAGAAAATAATATTTTTTTTATTGATACTTCATATAGATGACCATCTAAATCGAATGGAGCTAATTTCGTTCCGATCGGTTCAGCTGTTTTCGAGATTTGACGTTACTTCCGGTTTCAAAATGGCGGCATAAAACCAGTTATAGCAAAAGGCACCTCAGACGCCAAAAGTGCACACGTGGTAAAAATTTCAAATCAATCGGTTTAGCCGTTCAGGCTGTGGCCTGTTTACCGGATTTGAATTCCAGGATACTACTACTACTACTACTACTACTACTACTACTACTGAGATTATTATTATGAAAACCGCCCTAAAACACTGTTTTCACGGCCCTCTAGCGCGCAAAGGGCGTAACCTATTGTTCCCAAATTTGGTATATGTTGTAGGGTGGGCCATAGCTCGAAATTAAGATATATCGCAACAATATGAGATTTTCCAATTTTAAGATCCAGTAGGCCGAAAATGCCACTTTGATGCTTACAGTAAAAGTGGGTTTGCTCCAGCCTTTTTAAATGAGTGTGTGCGCGCGCCGTACGACTTGGATGGCGTGGAGCGACCGCTCCACTAGATTACTCCCTGTATGCATTCTTACAAAAATACGCCACAGGATATTTCGCTTTGAAAAATGAATGTTTCAAAAATTCCACTGCATCTGACAAAATCATTAGTTTGCTCCTCTTTTTAACCAATTCTGAGCTATTTTGAGTTATCTTTTGATATTTTATCGGTTGCTATGGCCACGACCAATGAGAGATTACAAAATTGAAGATTCTTTCCCGTACAGCTTTGCCGATTTCTCTCGCTAGTGGCGCTGGGGGCTTAAAATCGCGCATTTTAGTGATAAAAGCTCCAACATTTTCACACTTGTACAAAAAAATAAACTATTCGATATGACCCGAGGAGGCCTGAAATATCACCCCCCCCCCCCCCCCCATAAAAATCATCCCCCTAACTTTTAACTTTTGCCACCCAAGCCGAGGTAGGGCGTTTTAAATATAAAACCAATGTCATAACATATGAATCTACGTAATTTTATCTATCGATTCAGAGCTCATAACTTGAGATCAATCCATAATTGTGCACAAAATTATAAGGCAGAGGATTAACTTTTTCCATCCCTTACAAACTGTGTGCAATATCAAATTTTGCATAGATTATTTGGACCTTTTTCCAATTTGTATGTTAAGTGGAATATTATAGGTATATTTTTACAATGCATCGGAATTAATTTTTATACGTAATCATCCCCAAAACTTTGCACCTCAACCATCCCCAAACGGGGGATGATATTTCAGGCCTCCTCGGTTCATATCGAATAGTTAATTTTTCTTTACAAGTGTGCCAAATTTTGGTGCTTTTATCACTAAATGCGCGATTGTGTCATAAAATTGTTCTAATCAAATGCCGCCCGTATCAAGTGAAACAAGGAACTTTAGAATCGCCCGCCTGACGTATTGAATTCGGGCCGGCTTCCCGATGAGCCGGCGCGAATGTCCGCGGGCTGCGCACGCCACACCCGATGTCCACCGAGTAGTGAGCACATGGTTCAAGGACGTCGCAGTGGCCTTGCCACGCCCGGGTGCTCTGACGTCACAAACCAGACCGGCGAGACGGCGTTGTCACGTCGTTTTAGGAGATGTAGCTGTAAAACCAGGATAGTTCAATATTGCTCGTTCTATGCAAGCAACTTTCACCCTTCCTGGTTTTATGATTATGTTCCTTTAATGTTGGGTATTGTCATGTCAAAATCAGACTTCTATAACATCTCCTCTCTTGGAAATAATACTAATCAACGTTTGCATTTTTTAATCAATTTTTGTAACATAAAAACTTTGCCACTTGTTTTATTTGTGAATTGATAATGTCCGACTACCTCTCATTGTTATACTGGTAGTGAAGTAGAATGTTTTTTATATTGTGAAATTGTTCTTTGCAGCTTGTGTAATTGTATTACTGGGATATTAATTTGTTATATTTTTTAATTAAAAAGCTTTATTATTTCTGAATTTATAATTTTTTTGTGAATACAGCCTTTTTTGTTTCAAAATTAAAATTCAGTTCAGACGATATTTATTATAATAAATTAGAGTTTTATTGCCTCAGGGCCTATGCAAAAACATCGCCCGCGTGCTGAGCTTGTATAAAAAGTCAAATACAATACAAGAATCAACCAAACATCTATAATCAATTCAAAGTCAGGTATTATAAAATACACAACAAATCTGGTTTAACCACAGAACCATAAAACATATTTATATTACATTTAATTAATAAATTCCTGTGGTCGGCATTGTGGTTGCGGCTCTTATATACCCAATTTAATACTTATAGCTCTGAGAATGTAGGTTTCTTTGGAAAACTTCCATGGAGTCAGGATGATATGAAGGGATGCGTGCACAACACGCATCCCTTCACTTATAGCTTTGATACGCCCAATTACAATTAGGCACTTCAGGCAAATTCTGAGCGCGTAATCTATAATCATAAAGAAAGACCAATCATTTTCTAAATAGATCTAGATTATTCATTTAAGACTATAGATGTTCATGCATCTGTTTATAAGACAATTAGAAAATTAGAAACAATTAAAGGACTTTGTCAAAAAATTGCTCCTGCATAATTAATTATTTTATTATCACAATCAAAATTTGATCCTTCGTATCCTTCAAATTTTTTTATGTTCATTTATGTTTATTTGTGTGTGAATATCAACTGCATTATTATGTATTTAATCCACAGATAAGTCCCTTTTAGGAACGTAGTGGAAGAGTGGACTTAGTGGACTAAATGTATTTGTTGTGTGTTAAGGTGGTGCTAGCGCTAGCGATTTTGCCGCTTGTTGCAGGTACTATTTTGGATACGATTGGAGACAAAATAGGTTAACGAAATGATTTGAAACTTTAACCGACAAACTGAGGGTTATCACTTGGTACATTTTAAATTTTTGGCGTTGTTAATAAGTAATAATTAGTTGAATTTTGGTGAAAAATTGTATATTTTCTTGTCTCAATAGGTGCCGTATGAAATTTAATTTTAAAAATGTGCTAAATGATAACCCTAAGTTTTTCTTTTATCAACTCATGATTAAAGTTTGAGATCAATTGGTTCACGGGTATGGCCTCCAATCGTACCGGAATTTAATAGTTTTGCGCGGTTTTGTTGAAAAACCGGCGCCTAACTAACAATGCAAGAAGCGAAAATGAAAAAGTGCTACTAATATACAATCAGACTGATCATGTGAACATCCTATCAAAGTTACACCCACTTTTGAAACAATTTTTCTCCCTCAATTTTCTAAAACGGCCGAGCGCTTGCACCACCTTAAAGAGATGTTCAATTCAAAGTGCATCCTAATAAAATCTTAAATCCTCTGTAGCAAAATATTGCTTCTCCGGTTAATTTTTGTACATTTTGTGTATGTACATTTAGTACTTGTAAGTCCTTAGAAATGAAATTATGTAATAAGTAGCCCTCGATCTAAAGAAAAGACATCTGGGAGCTCCTACATCCAGCGATCTATAGTATACGAGTTGGTCAGGAGCTAAAAGTGTTGCGTCATCTCGGCTTCTCTCAAGGTATTGTGCTCACGAGAGAGACAGCCTCCGCGTTTAGCCAGACATTAACCGTGACATTAGAGCCGTGTGGTCCATGACATTGTGATCCAGCGTGTCCTCTTCATCTCACCTTCACAGAGATCATGCAGCATCCAGTGGCAGAGTTACATGGACGAGCCGTTGCTAGGCAACCATTTATTATTTGTTGTGGGCGAGCGTCTCCGTTTCTCTTTTTTGACATGGGCATCTGCTTTTTTCACCGTTTGAACTGAAATTTTGACTCAATGGCTTGCAGACTGAAACTTTTTCGAAATCCTTTCATTTGTTAAAATAAAAATAAATCAAATAAATAATCCTGATTGGATGAAAAATTAGTATTTTAAGAAAGATAAGAAAACATATTGTATTGTGTCTTGTATTGTTGATAAGGTAAACCATTGACACAACCATAGAGATGTATACGGTGCCTCTATATGGCACAACTGAATTCATAAGAATTCTTGAGGTGATATGAAACTGGCTGTACAAATCCTTTATCACTTACAAGGTAATTTGTTTAGTTATAAATGCTCGAGGAAATGATTTAGATATCAATTTTTAGCCTGGAAACATCTTGCCCTGCAGTCATATTGTGACGTCATATGAAACTTTCATATATTCAAAAAGATCAATTAAAAAGTTTGATTTTCATATTTTCCACGTAATACGTTTTTGTTTTATAGCATAAAACTGTATTTTCTTAGTTGGCACTTTTGATAGGTCAGATTTAAGATTTAAAATGTACGGTCATTCTATGTATTTTACAACTAATACCTGCATAATATCAACATCACCAAAACCCCAGATATGACAACTATTCTCAATCGTGCCAACAAAATGTGATGTCAGCAAACTATGAATACCTGTCGTTAGAACAAGGTGTCTTGTTTGTCAGGTTTTTTCGCCACTGCCCGGACAAAAGCGCAGAATCATTGTACTAATCTAATCCGCCAAACATCACTCTCTTTTCATCCATTCCTGCAAAGTCATCTGTCAATCGGTTGTCTAAGTTGATGCAAGGTGTAACAATTGCCCATGGGGTTATACACGATACCAAGGTCGATAGAAATATGCTAAGAATAAACTGCTTTTTGTCTTGGCTGAATCCTGTTTGCTTGATAAGGAAGGATTGGCGTGTGACAATATGGGCATGATTAAAATGTAATTATCATTAGTAAAGTGTAGTAGTGGAGGAGATATGGTGATGATGCAACTTGGGGAGTGGGGGAGTTTGTAGAATACCATAACATCTATACAACAAACAAGAGAAGAAGGGGAATAGCCGATCAATTTCTTGGGATTTTTATACGTTTTCACAGCTTTTTTTCACCAAAAGGTATATAAGCTCAACCAAGAATCATACCTGACTTTAAAGTGGACATATCAAAACATGAAATCGTTAAAAAATGGTATTTGCTTAATATTGGAACCTATTCTCTCTTATGGTACAGATTTTGATCCTTGGACTAAGAATGTTACAAGAATGCTATTTTTTGTCGAAAAAGTCTAAATCTAGTTATTAGGTTCATCCTCAGTAAGGACTAAATTATTTTCACTTGCGTATTATCATGCTGTAGTTATTTGTCCTTATAGTCAATTTTTGTTCACTATACTTTTCAGACGTGACTTTTTATCTTATTTTGGGAGATGGTAACCTGGCAGTTATTTTTTGTACGGATTTTTATGGGATGCTTTGTAATGGTGATATTACGGAATTGGGGATACTAGAGAGGGGATAAATAAATCTTCAGTCGGTACTTATACAATGTGCTTTCTAAGTTACAAGTTTGCATTGTTTACGTTCATTAATATTTCTTGTATACTGAAGTTAATTTTTATCATATTCCATTTGAGTTAAAATCCCATAAATAAGAATAGATTTATGCATGAACTAATCAAGGATAAAGCGGTTTTATCCTTTAATAAAATCATCGTAAATTTAATACTCTATAAATAAATGTGTATTCTGAAAATTAACGATGGACAGGCAGAAATCTCATGACAGTTTTATAGACTGACGCCAATCATGATTACTTAGTTTCAATATTCGTCACGCATCTTTCACACAGGGACGACGCTAAGGGGGGGCCTGGGGTGGCCACGGCCCCCCCAAACGTTCGCGCGGCCCCCCCTTGGCCCCCCCAAACCAAATGTGGGAAAATAAATATCTTGAAAGTCTATACTTTTCTTCAATTTTTTGCACTGTTCAAATTATCAAATAAAACATCAGCTGACAATGTTTTGCAAATAGCCGTTCGTTTGCCAGACATAATGAAGTTCCTAAGAAGTATAGCAGGGTTGACAAAAATTGGATAAGATACGGAGCTCAAAGATAAGGAAAGATCTTGCAATGGAGACTCTAAGTTTCAAATTAGGAAAGGAGATATTGAAATTATTTGGTCGATTGAAAGGGATGGGACAAAAGAGGATACCGAGAAGGAAGGCAGATAGAGCAGCAATGGGAGGGAAAAGAAAGGCAGGGAGACCGCGAACGAAGTGGATGAGTGGAGTGAAGGTGGCTGTGGAAAAAGTGGAGAGTCTTGGGAAATGGTAAGGGACGAAAAATGGTGGGAGGACAGTCCATAAAAATATGCAGTTCATAGGGATAACTTTTTGAAGGCTTAAGTCTTTTTAATTATCCCCACCAGGCGCGTAGGAAGGGGGGGGGGGGAGAATCCCCCCCTCTGATTCAATGCACCTCCCTATGTACTTATATATTTATGTGTCAAGAAAAAAATGTGCTTAAAAAGTGTTGAAATCGCATAGAAATGCACCAAATTTATGTCTGAAATTCAAAAATTTTCCGGGGCTGTGCGCCCCGGACCCGCATTTTACTGGGGGGCCCTCTCCCCAGACCCCCCATTGTCTTCGTAGACACTAGTATGTCCAGCTCAAGTTATTTTACATATTATTCCCCTCTTGCAAATTTAGTTCCTACGCGCCTGATCCCCACGCCACAATATGAAAATAAACATAGTGTGAAAATAAATACGTTTGCCCCCCCTACAAAGTTTATTGCCCTACCTAGGCCCCCCCTGTATTAAAATCCTAGCGTCGTCCCTGCTTTCACAGATCACTTGTGATGTAATAAGACACTAATCCAAGAAGTTTCCCTCCTCATAGCAATACCTATCTATAGTGGCATCTATACTCAAAACCAAACAAAAAAACTTAAATACGATCAATTTACATATTTTTGTCATTTTGCTTTTCGAGGTTGCTATTTCGTCCAGCTTGACCACTTTTTCTTGTATTTCCAGTTTTTCAGTCATGTGTCAACCTTGAATCTCGCTGGCGGTGTAATCGCCAGACTTTGCCTGGGAGTTTAACGATTGGTCTCGCTGGAGGCTGGTCCAGAGACCGACTAACCCGTGACTACGTGCAGCATTCAGAATAGCTACGTTAATCGAGAGTGGACGTAAAAAAGAATGTTGTGAGAAACTAGAATATCGGTTTGATCAATTATCAGGTATAAATAAAGAAGCTGAAGGTCGTTCTATTAAATATTCCTAACCCTCCAAGTTGAATTCTATTGATTGCTATCTTTTGTTTTGGACAGAAATCTGTGCCTCATAGGTAGAAGGGCCGATGTCCATTGCAATATGTTGAGGTGGAGCTCATAACCACATTTGTAATTGTGACATGAGTCATTGCGTAAAATAAACTTTAATAACTGTGTTTGTTGGCATCAGTTGAAAGGCAAATAATAGAGTTAGATTACATAATTCCAAAAAAGTGCAAAGCAGAATCGAGTTAAGGCTTTCTACCTCTGAGGTACAGAAATATTTCATTATGTAACGAAAAACTAACAAAAAATACAATTCTGTGTCAGATCTTACAATCATAACCTCACTTCTTATGCGTGCATCAATATAATACGGTTAAATACGTATCAAATTTTTAAAATGTATAAAATCATTATTTCGTATATAAACTTTTTTAATGAATTAAATTACTTTTTCTGACTATTAATTGAATTATTTTGGCAAAGTTTCTGGATTTTTTAAGCTCAAATTCATCACTTTGATGTTTTCAAAGTGATGTTTGCAAGATGTTTTCAGCAACCACTGATCGATTTAGGTCCAATCAATTGTGGTGAGATTGTTAGATGCCTGAGGCAAGTCAAGTTATCCAACAGATTGAACTTTATCATCCTATCTCTCACTATTTATATATCACCTCAAACAATATTCAATAAAATCATGTTCACAAAACCTACAAACAATAAATACTCTCATTCCAACATCATGAATCAACAAAGTAGGTGTAATGCACATCGTCCAAACACCTTTATAAACACGGATCCACATCTTTCAAAGCAAGAAGGCAGCATCCCTAGAAGGATCCCGGACCATAAAGTTCGCTATCTCGAAGCCACGCCTTGTCGATTACCTCTTTGTTCTCACCTGATTAGGTGTGTCCGGTAGATCGGGTGTGGTTCACAACGGCCATCTTGAAACATCGCAAATGTCCGGCGACCTTGCTCTATCGGACTGTCGTTCCATCTTTGTCTTGCTCGAGTGCAGACTGTCGTTCCATCTTTGTCAGCAGACGGTGAGAATTACAAGGAGGCGGCTTTTTGTCGGAACTTTATACGCAACGCAGTTAATTGTTTTACAATTTGTAATGGAAGTAGGAAAAAGTGGTTAGGAAATAGCTGTCATGTTGATCTTTTCAAAGTCAAGATCGTCTGTGATGGATGATAATGTTTGCGACGTAAAACAACGGTAACTTTGATTAAAAATAAACTTTTCATGATTTTGGTAGAGGTGCCGTTGAACCTGGCACTTCCACCAAAGCTTCTTTTGGATTTTTCACACTTTTTCTATTTTCTTAAAACAAAAATTTATATAATAAGTAGCAAAGTAAGAAACTACTTTACACGAGATTTAATTGTAGACGCAAAATCTATATTTCAACCGAAAAGCGTGATGATGATAGAAAAAATAAACTCGGGTTTAAAGATATTTTAGAACTGTTAGGCTGTTTAAAAGTGTTTCGTTTCAATTGCGTAAAAATTTCATTTTGATCTTTTTGTCAGCTTTTTTCTACAAATAATAAGGAAGGAAATGTATGTGAAGGGAGTTCAAATTAAAGGTGAAGGTGAGAGTAGGTACAAAATTCAACACCAAACAAATTATTTAAATTTCATATAACTGGTTTTATTAATCTTAAATACTCAATCAACACAATGAATGACAGGAATGTGTACAATGGTTCGACTTGTAGGAAGCCACGCTAGTCAAGAGGTAACATTTTGACTCTGACGTCATCACGGCGTCGTCGTAACAGATTTACCATTGCTTGTACGCGATGGGGGCGGCGTGGTTGTAGCCGACGCCGATGGGGGCGTTGTAGGCGACGCCATGATGAACAGCCGGGGCGTTGTAAGCGTAGGCCTGATGAACAGCCGGGGCGTTGTAGGCGTAGGCCTGATGGTGAAGAGCAGGGGCGCTATAAGCGACGGCGTGCGCAATGGGGGCAGCCTTCACCTCGACGGAGTGGTGGACGGTGGGCGCGTGGTGCACGACGGTTGGCTCGTGTTGGACGACGGCAGGGGCGGTGTACTCAACCCGAGTGGGAGCCACGACGGTGGGGGTACGGACCTCAACCTCGCTGACGTAGGGAGTGTGAACGGGGACATCGACGGCGACCTTCTGGATGTGAGCCTCGGGAACGACCTGGGTGATCTGGGGGGTGATGGTCTGGACGGAACGGGCAGGGGCCAGAACCCTCTCCTGGGTGACGATGTTGGCGGGAGTGTGGAGGTGTCCAAGGTCGGGCTTGTGCACAGTGGAGGTGTATCCGGTGACGACGGGCTTCGACTCGTAGTGGACGGTCTTGGTGATGGCGGTGGCCACGGGGGCGACGTGGTGCACGACGGGGGCGGCGTGGACTACGGGGGCGGAGTAAGCGATGGGAGCGGGGGCGGCGACCACGGGGGCGGCAGCGGCGTAGGCGTAAGAGTGGACGGCAGGAGCGTGGTGCACGACGGGCGCCGAGTAGGCGACGGCGGCGGGGGCGGCGTGGTGGACGAAGGAGGAGGTGTGGTGGACGACCGGCGCCGAGTAGGCCACGGCGGCGGGGGCCACGTTAATGGCGACGTGGGGAGCGGCGGCCGCGAGGGCGAGGAGAGCGGACAACACCACCTGGGGGAAGAGAGAGAAATTACAATTGAGTTTTACAATCAAGACTTCATATTTGAATCCACGATCAACGATTGAACGATTTTAGGTAAACACTCATTTCTTGAATTAACATCTAAAACATAAAACATAAGCTTTTATTGGTATCTTCCTTTATAGCGTTAAAAATATGCAATACATAAAATAAATTAGTATATTTTAGTTCTAAATGCATTTTTAAGTTGACACTTTGGTTGCATTTCTTTCATGAGTGATGGATTTTTATCGGTTGATCGATTTAGTTACAAATGAAACTGGCTAAAGTATATTGAAAACCGGGTTATAAATAAACCAATGTAGAGTTTATGGAATAATGAATAATATCCACTCACCAACTTGAACATTTTGTGGTCTGTGTTGTGAAAAAGATCTCAACTGTGATGGTAGACTCGTGTCTTCTGGTTTTATACTCGCGTGGCTGAGATCTCTGGGCGTGGTGATTGCCTGAGCCTTGTGGATCTGCAGCATCCGCCTGTACCAGACGGCCTTGGCAGCCGACAGCGCTTACACCCGGCCGTGAGAGGGTAACGGCACTACAGGGTAACGGGACTCAGTGTAGAGTGGCGCGGGAACGATCCCCAGGGAGCAGAGCGGTCGCTTTACGCCGGCCAAGTCAGTTACACCCGGCAGTGAGAGGGTAACGGCACTACAGGGTAACGGGACTCAGTGTAGAGTGGCGCGGGAACGATCCCCAGGGAGCAGAGCGGTCGCTTTACGCCGGCCAAGTCAGTTACACCCGGCAGTGAGAGGGTAACGGCACTACAGGGTAACGGGACTCAGTGTAGAGTGGCGCGGGAACGATCCCCAGGGAGCAGAGCGGTCGCTTTACGCCGGCCAAGTCAGTTACACCCGGCCGTGAGAGGGTAACGGCACTACAGGGTAACGGGACTCAGTGTAGAGTGGCGCGGGAACTATCCCCAGGGAGCAGAGCGGTCGCTCCACGCCGGCGTCCAGTATCCAGAATCTGGAAGGGCGGGACTAGGTCCACGTCAATGAGGTGACTGCTAGCAGAACCGATCAAGGAATGAACCTCGTCAGACTCTGGAGGAGCGGAACTAGGTCCACGTCAATGAGTTGATGCCTGCTAGCAGAAACGATCAAGGAATGCACCAATTGTCAGACTGTGGAGGGGCGGAGCTAGGTCCACGTCAATGAGTTGATGCCTGCTAGCAGAAACAATCAAGGAATTAACCTTGTCAGACTGTGGAGGGGAGGAACTAGGTCCACGTCAATGAGTTGACGTCTGCAAGCAGAAACGATCGAGGAATGAGCCTTGTCAGACTCTGGAGGGGCGGAACAAGGATCTACGTCAATGAGTTAATTGCTGCTAGAAACGATCAAGGAATGCACCAATTGTCAGACTGTGGAGGGGCGGAGCTAGGTCCACGTCAATGAGTTGATAGCTGCTAGCAGAAACGATCAAGGAATGAACCTTGTCAGACTGTGGAGGGACGGAACTAGGTCCACGTCAATGAGTTGATGCCTGCTAGCAGAAACGATCAAGGAATGAACCTTGTCAGACTGTGGAGGGACGGAACTAGGTCCACGTCAATGAGTTGACGTCTGCAAGCAGAAACGATCGAGGAATGAACCTTGTTAGACTGTGGAGGAGCGGAACTAGGTCCACGTCAATGAGTTCATGGCTGCTAGCAGAAACGATCAAGGAATGAGCCTTGTCAGACTCTGGAGGTGAGGACGTCAATGAGTTGATTGCTGCTAGAAACGATCAAGGAATGAACCTTGTCAGACTCTGGAGGGGCGGAACTAGGTCCACGTCAATGAGCTGAAGCCTGCTAGTAGAAACGATCGAGGAATGAACCTTGTCAGACTGTCAGACTCTGGAGGGGCGGAACTAGGTTCACGTCAATGAGTTGATGTCTGCTAGCAGAAACAAAATTCTGTTATCACCACTAGGTAACTCAATGAGATTTGAATTCTAACGTTTATATATTTTATTCAGGAACAATAACAATTATGTATACTTTAAGAGATCTCTGCCGATTTGCATACATCCTCTCTAAGAGCGATGACCTCAACATCTGGCAACATCGCCTCAACTGGACTCACAAGTAAAACATTATGAAAGTGACTTCTGTTATTTTATGTTATTGATGAGTACTGTTCTCACTAGAAAATGAACACGGTAGGAAGGGATGCGATGTGAATCCAGTCGAACCCGGGCTCGAACCAGTGACCAATCACATGCCGGGCGAGCGCTCTACCAACTGAGCTGCCCGTCCGGTCGGACAAGACACAACCTAGGAGATTTGTAATTATTATAAACCCTACTTGGACACAACTCACTGATGAGGGTTAGAGATCTCCGAGGAGATTGGAATGAAGGTGATTATCACACGGAACAAGTATGGCTGAGTGTTTACGCTCTGAACTTGTATTCCGGAGCCCGGGTTCGATTCCCGCGGCTGTCCTTCCTGACTGGGGTTTTTTCGTGGTATTCCCTCAGTCGTCAGGCAAATGTTGGGAAGGTACCCTACTAATAGGCCTCGACCGCCTCCTTCCCACCTTCCATCCTTACCTACTATTCATCATCATCTCCCAATCATCATCATAATCTTTCATCCGTCGCCATTAGCCTCGCTGCAAAACAGTGCGACGTTAAGCCCCAGATGAAAAACTGTCAGACTACCGGTGAATATTATTGCACGTACCCTATTTAATTCATACGTTTTGGGACAAAACACATTTTGTTGTTTTCGTCTATACGCGTTTTTTTAAGACAAGGCAAATCAAAAATAGACGAAATTCCTATCAAATCTTTTATAAAATCTTTTTTTCAAAGAAATTCTACCGTGTAAACAAGACAATTTGATGGTTAAATGTTCTTTAAAAGGGTGTGTAAAATCTTTTATCATTTATAAAGCACGTTCTATTTCTGTAAAAGATTTTATAAAAAGTTTTATGAAATGTTTTATAAAAGATTTTTTAATCTAGTGGAGCGGTCGCTCCACGCCAGCCAAGTCGTACGGCGCGCGCACACACTCATTTAAAAAGGCTGGAGCAAACCCACTTTTACTGTAAGCATCAAAGTGGCATTTTCGGCCTACTGGATCTTAAAATTGGAAAATCTCACATTGTTGCGATATATCTTAATTTCGAGCTATGGCCCACCCTACAACATATACCAAATTTGGGAACAATAGGTTACGCCCTTTGCGCGCTAGAGGGCCGTGAAAACAGTGTTTTAGGGCGGTTTTCATAATAATCTCAGTAGTAGTAGTAGGGTGGAGCTAAAATATGGTAAACAGGCCACAGCATAAACGGCTGAACCGATTGATTTAAAATTTTTACCACATATGCACTTTTGGCGTCTGAGGTGCCTTTTGCTATAACTGGTTTTATGCCGCCATTTTGAAACCGGAAGTGACGTCATATCTCGTCAACGGCTGGACCGATTGGAACGAAAATTGCGCTAAACGATCCAGACGGTCATCTATATGCATGATAAGTAGCAAAAGACTAAACATTATGTTAAAGAAACCGGAAATGACGTAATGAAATTTGAAATACATCGATTGGCTTTTTGGCAACAAAGATTGATCCGATTATTTTGATATTTATGTAACGTATGTACTTTTGACCTCTCATGTGACTTGTTATAAAACTAACCGGAAGCCGCCATTTTGAAACCGGAAGTGACATCATATCTCAATAACGGCTAAATAGATTTCAACGAAACCAGCGCAAAACAATTTAGACGGTCAACTTTATGTATTATCATCAATAATATTTGCAGTTTCTCATACCTAAACCGGAAATGACGTCACACATTTTAATAATCTTACAAATTTTTATTTTGATGCAATAAATATACTATTTGAGACAGCTTATAAAATTATAATCATGTTTCAAATATACTTCAAGGGGTCAGAGATTTCAGCCGCCATTTTTAAACCGGAAGTAACGTCATATCTCAAAAACTGGTAGACAAATCGGTATGAAACTAGCGCCAAACGATTCGGATGGCCATCTCTATGGAATATGAACAGTACAAATAGAATTTTCCTATTTATGAGACCGGAAATGACGTCATTCAAATGTATAAATTATTATAATTCCCTCCTATACAATAAATACATATTCAGAAAGCTTAAAATGATACACATCATTTATAGAAATAAATTCTATGTGGCATTGCAGAAAGTTCAGCAGCCATTTTGAAAACCGAAGTGTTTCCATATCTCGGAACTGGGTTGACTGATTGGAATGAAACCTTTGCTATTCTTCGTGAAAGATCATTTAAAGCAATTATTTAGGACCATACGCTGCTATTCATTAGTGGTAACGAAATTGTAAAGGGTGATGATTTTTTAAAAGAATTTAGTAATTGTTCATTTCATATGTGTCACAAGTTGTTAGAATAAACTAAAAAAAGGAGTGATATCCCCATAAAAAACACTTCGTGTAAAAATACCAGCCAAGTCTCTTCAACTAAAAAAAAATATGAAATCTAAAAATTCTGCACTGAAAAGTAGTGATATCAAAAAATTAGCCAAGTCAAAACTTTATTTGAAAATCAAAAAATACTTGGCGCATCGTTTTTTTTAGGGCATTATAGGTATACTATGTATATGTATATTTCATGTATAATTTATAATTGGCTTATACTTCCAAGCTATTTAAGTACACGATGCGCCAAGTATTTTTTGATTTTCAAATAAAGTTTTGACTTGGCTAATTTTTTGATATCACTACTTTTCAGTGCAGAATTTTTAGATTTCATATTTTTTTTTAATTGAAGAGACTTGGCTGGTATTTTTACACGAAGTGTTTTTTATGGGGATTGATTTTACAGGTAATTTTACCGTGTTAATGGGGCAAGAGACAGATTGGGTGGACCGTGGAACAGATACGTGGTGATTTGAAGGTAAGAAGAGTGTAAAACTATGAGAAGCTGGTGGGAAGATGATGAGAAATGGAGTGCGTTGCTGGAAAATAGGGAAGAGGAAAAGGAAACACGTGATTGAATGGTGAATTACTGTATAAAATGTTAAAATTTAAGAATTGAGTTGAGTGTGGTGGCTCACGTAAAATTGTTATTGCCTAGAAATTAATGTGCAAATTTTTAGCAGGTGTAGAGGCAAATAAAGTTATTAACTACCTACGGTGAAAGTTACAGTTTTTGAATGCAAATAAAAACAAAGCCACGTAGCAAGTTGACATGTGAAGTTGCTCTGGACTTACACTCCGAGTTCCCGGGATCGATTCCCTCAGTCCGTCCTCGTGACTGAGGAGTCTTCATGACCAGTTTCCCTCAGACGATAGCAACTGCTGGGAAGAATCCCTACCAATAGGCATTAGATTGTGATTAGATTGTGATTTTGTGTGATTAGATTATTTTATTTTTATCTAGATAAAGAAATCATCTAGATAATAGATAATAATCTTTCTCCCGGTTCCAAGAGTTGGGTCGGGTGGTGGCGAGGCCACCATTTACTAGGGCCCGGACTCCTAAGCTAGCTGGCCAGGCTTGGCTCTTCCTCTTCGTTTTTCTTCTCTACCAGTTCTTTCCACTTCTTCCTGTCTTCCCACCACCTTCCTTCTTCCACTTCTTCCCACTTCTCTAGTCTCTCTTGTTCATCTTCTGCTACCAGCTCTCTCCACTTTTCCCTCGGTCTTCCCACTCTCCTTTTATCACTTCTCGCAGCTTCGAACTCCCGACGCGGTATTCTCTCCCTCTGCATTCTCTTCATGTGGCCAAACCACCGTAGCCGCTCTCTCCCCATTTTAAATGCCAACCTCTCTACCTTCAAGTCTCCTCTAATCTTTTCACTCCTGATCTTGTCCATCTTAGTTACTCCTTGTATGCTTCGTAAAAACTTCATTTCTGCTGCCTGCACCTGGCTCTCCTCCTTTCCTCCAATCGCCCACGTTACGGAACCGTAGGTGAGTATTGGCAGGAAATAGCTTTTGAAAAGGAGTATCTTGCATTTCTGGGGGAACTGCTCATTCCAAAGAAGTTTCCTGACTAACTGGTAAAATGTGTTAGCCTGTTGTACTCTTAAATATAAAAAATAATTATCTAGATAATTGTTATAGATAATAGATAAATTTTTTTACTAAATACTACTGTTCCCCAATTTTTTTCGAATCCTAAATTTGGAACTCAAGTTTTTTAAAAATGGGGCCGTCAAAACAAGCCAACTAATGTGACTAAATGAAGATAATTTTCCTTTTTCATATCATCTGACATTTGAGGTTTGTGCATGTTTAAACACACACAAATACATTTTTAATTTAATATTTTTTAGATAATTGCCAATAGATAACAATATTTTAATCTAGATAAAGATAAAGATAACTAATTTTTTAATTATCTAGATAAGATATAGATAAAAATAATTATCTATAGATAATTATCTAGATAATTTTATCTAGATAAGTCACAACACTGCCAATAGGCCACGACCGTCTACTTCCCACCGTCCTTCCTCATGTGAGTCATGATAATATCCATACATTAGCAAATTAATGTTTAGTGAGAAATATAAATATCAATGGCCTCAAGCTGATTCATTAATACTTTCTGAATAATAAGCATAATTAAATAGATATCAAAAATCATATCAGTTTGTAATATAGCCCGCCCAAAGACTTATTTTTTTGGGGGTGTCAATTTATTGAGTACTTTCAGAGTAACAGGTCCTGAAAAATTCAAATTTTGATCATCTCCCCCATACACTTTAAACCATTCTAACTTTTACATTCCTTCATCCTTTTTATACGTTTTGCAGCATACTTAGTATAGAATCTTCCTTTACTCTTAATGGCGAAATTCTCCTTTATCAGTTATTTCCATATCATCATTATCATCATCAACATACTCAGTGTTGAAACCAGGCATACCTCGGGGGGGGGGGGGGGGGGGGGGGGGGCAGAGGTATGCATGTGCCCCCCCCCCCACCCCCGGCACAAATACCTATTCATAGTTTGCTTGTGACATCATCTCATTGTTGCGCGGCCATCTTGGTGTAACATGTCAGAATGATTGTCAATCTGTTTTTCAGTATTTATTTTATAGTATTTATGGTTACCTGTGCAATTTTAGGCTGCAGAAGAATTTATTATATGTATAAAACCACCTCATTTACAAACTATCTTTAACTAATTGATAATAATTAGTTTAAATCAACTTGACAACTGTACACCAAAATGGCCGAAAATATACTTTTTTACATTGTTGATGTAAAACAAAAGAACCTCGAGCAAACTATGAATTCAAAATACTTTCAAAATAATATGTGAAAAAAACACGTAAAAATAGACGGATCATGTCTAAAACCTTCCAAAACGGTTAGAAATGAGTTAAAATTCCAAAACATTTCCGGGGCTATGCACCCCGGACATGTATATCCTGATAAGTTCAATAAATTTACCTATTCTTAAATCTCTTAGAACATTTTTTTTTTGATATTTTGCAATTTATAATTCCCCAAAATAGCTATACACTGTGATTCAAAATTGTACCTAAACGAATGACCTTGATCAAAAATTTTCTCGGGGGCTATGCCCCCGAACCCCCTGTTTTCCACTGTGACTTTTCAAAATATATTACGTATAATAATTGCTTTGTGCTTTGTACAACTACAAGCATATTCATAAATTAACTCTACCCCCCCCCCCCCGAAACACCAACATCCAAAAAGTACCCCAAAAATATGCCACCCCCAACTATTCAAGTGCCCCTCCCGAGAAAAATGTCTGGATTCAACACTGAACATACTTCCTTGCCATTGAAAACAGAGCTAAATATAAAATGATCACTCCCTGCTTATTTTGTAGGCAGCATTTAGTCAGCTGGATTTGTACTAATAAGCAAACGATTTTCTGGACAGCAACAGCAGTAATGTTAACTACTTATATTTCATGCAGGGCTATTATATATTTGACACAGTGACAATGGTGCAGTAATAAACAAATTTGCTTTTTTACTTCAAGGACACAGAACCTGTTTCAAGACCAATTATATACAACAAATGAAAACTAACGGTCCAAGATGTTTGACGAACAATTTTATATGATTTTGATTCAAGATTGCATACTTTATTCCATGTATTTTGACAATCAACTGACAAGTGATAGGTGGTAATTTGCATATCTGGTTAACAGGTTATCAGGTTATCTGGTTATCTGGTTCTGGTTATCAGTTAGTATCTATGATCAGACAGTGCAAATGTCTTGATGCACGAATATAGGTGCATTATGGGGTCGTAAAGTACTGACCACTTTATGATAATTTACTTTTTTATAGGGATACTTTCAAAAATATTGTAAAGTGCTGAAAAGATAAGTGGAAAGATGGTCTATCGATGGTCATCAAGTTTCTATCGTGACTTCTATAATGGATGCAATTTGCACAAGTCGCAATATGTTTGGCTAAAGATACTGTCATTGCTTACACTTTCTTGCCATAACTATCTTATAGAGGTATAACGTCAACCTTGTAGTATAATGGCAATAAGGGTAAAATACTATAAGCATAGACGCGTATTTGGAAAATGGATGTGATTACAGATGTTAAATTATTCCTGCCAAACTCGTAAGAAAACTCGTTTCAAATTTCAACCATCTTCGACCCAGTGTAAGGGATGGAAGTTCACGTTCTTTGGAGAGCGCTCCTCATTTGGGAACTTTTGAAAGGACTCAAATTGAACATAAATGTTAAAATGTTAATTCAATTTTTAGATAATTTTTTAATACCTATTTCAAATTCTTACGAGATTTAAGAGTTATTTAAAAGGTATTAACGGTATTTAAGAGATTAATTGTTGTGACCTAATGTTTATTACAATAATAATTAATGTTGAATACCAATATATTATAATCTGATAAATTGCAAATCTCATTATGTGAAATGCAAAATGTGCTTTTTAATACTAATAATGGAAGATTGGTAAATGTTGTGACTGTAATAAAATGGAGATAATCAATAATACAAAATTCAATATAAATAAATTATAAATAGTAGTGAAGAAAAACAACTCGTGAATTCATTGACGTATGCAGAGTGAATTGTCCTAAAAAGTATTTTATTGACGTAGTTCCGTAATTAGCTGACAGATGGCGCAATATGTCTGATTGAGAATGTTTCTCCAGAGCAGTTAGTTCCTGATATTACCGCTTCGCGAAAGAGCGCTGTCCTCCACGAACTTCAAGACAACCGAGACAAGCTGGATTGTCTGCAAGCAAAATGACGTTCTCTGTGGGAGTTTGTGTCAATTCCAATTAAATCGCATTCAGATTCAGTTTATATATTAAAATTTAGTTGTAACAAACTCTGGTTTCTGACCTTAGAGAAAGAAAGACTCTTATAACATCTGTATATTGTTATTTTATTGAACCTACAGCAGTAAAAACGGGAGTATTGAAACGCTATGGCTCTTCACATATACGGTCTCTTTCCATTTTCAAACGGAGCAAGTTGGCTCGGGTAGCAACGCTCTGGACTTGCATTCTAGGTTCGATTCTCACAGTCGATCTTCCTGGCTGAGGATTTTCATGACTTTCTCGCTTGGCAACTGCAGAATTAGGCCACGACAGTCTCCTTCTCACCGTCCACCTCTTATACTTATTATTCATCATTATCTCTAAGTCATCCTCGTGAAATTCATCCGGCGCCATTAGCCTCGTTGCAGAACAGTGCGACGTTAAAAGAACTGGGTTGATTTTTGAGGATTGATTTTATTTAGGGAAATGTTTGTTCACTAGAGACTAGGTGAAATTAAGAACAATATTTAGGTGATACAATTGCGCTCGGCCGTTTTAGAAAATTGAGAGAGAAAAATTGTTTTATAAGTGGGTGTTACTTTGATAGGATGTTCACATGATCAGTCTGATTGTACATTAGTAGTACTTTTAAATTTTTGCTTCGTGCATTGTTAATTAGGCGCTGGTTATTCAACAAAACCGATCAAAAACTATGACATTTCCGATACGACTGGAGACTAAACCCGTTAACCAATTGATCACAAATTTTAATCATGATTAGATGAAAGACAAACTTAGGGTTATCCCTTGGCACACTTTTAAAATTAAATTTCATACGGCACCCAGGGAGACAAGAAATTATACCATTTTTCACCAATAATCAACTAATTGTTACTAATTAACGAAGCAAAAACATAAAAATATACCAAGTGATAACCCTAATTTTGTATTTTATTTAATCATGAATAAAATTTCAGATCATTTCGTCAATCCATTTTATGTCAAATCGTATCCAATCGTATCCTGCAATAAATGGCAAAATCGCTCGCTCTTGCAGCAGCAACTCTCAGCACATACAACTCTCAACGACATCAAAACAAATTGAAAACAAAATAAGATAAATTCATTAAAATCAAACATTATAATATTTTTTTTTGTCTGGGGCTTAACGTCGCACTGTTCTGCAGCGAGGCTAATGGCGACGGATGAATGATGATGATGATGATGATTGGGAGATGATGGTGAAGAGTATGCAAGGATGGTAGGTGGGAAGGAGGCGGGCGTGGCCTATTAGAAGGGTACCTTCCCAGCATTTGCCTGTTGACTGAGGGAAAACCACGAAAAACCCCTAGTCAGGAAGGACGGCCGCGGGAATCGAACCCGGGCCCCCGGAATACAAGTCCAGAGCGTTACCACTCACCCAACCTGTTCCCTAACATTGTAAAAATTATGAAATTGTAGAGTCGGGAAAGTAGGTATAGCTTATTTTTGACCAGAAAGACAAATGAAGTGGACATAAATTCAATATGTTGTAGTACACTTGGCTTTATGGGAACGTCTATCATAGTTAAAGTGTGATGAAGTGACTCAAATGCAAGTCGCGTCACTACCGGGCGAGTGCTCTACCAACTGAGCCAACAGTCTGAACGTCAGACAAAATGTTGTTGAGCGAGCGAAGCGAGCGTCTCCCTTTGGCTCTTTTAGCACGGACCTCTGTTTTTGTTTTGTTTTTTATTTGTTAATGTTTTGTTTTTTTTGTCTGTCGTCTGCTCGTATACAGATCGCACCGTTTATTTGATCGAGCTGAAATTTTGCACACATGTCCAGACCAAATATGAGATTTGCAGACCCTAATTTTTTTGAAATCCCCTGATTGGTTCAAATTTAAAAAAAATTATCTTTCGATTGGTTGGTCCAATCAATTTGAAATTTAGCAAACTCATTGCAACCAACATTGTACCCAATCATAATAAATTTCAGTCCAATCCTCCCATTGGTTCAAATTTGAAACCATTTTTCCGGTGATTTTTGTAATTTAAACTCGAACCGGTTGACTGACCAACTTAAAACTTCGCATGAGTGTTGGGACCAACATTGTCTATATTTTTGACAATTTACATACTAATCTATGTTTAAATCCAAAAGTTATTGACATTTTACGGAAATTGTTGGCTGTCAAATTCACGGCGACTTCGACTTTTCAGTTCAAGGCAAGGTAGTTAGAGCAGAAACTTTCAAACGCATATGAAACTGATAATGACCGTTCAACAGTCAATCTGATATTGTGTAGACTTACTTATATCATATGAGTGGTCCCAGGTGTATTTTTTGAAGTAGATCCTGTGATTTTTGAAAATTAACAAGGAGCTGTTCAATCATAAAGGTTCAATCGATCAACTTAAAGCATTGCGTGGTTATTTGGACCAATATTTTAGGATTTTTTTTTTAGATTTTTATACAAGTCTGCGACGAAATTTTAGAATTATTGGCTTTTATTGACATTTTTGATCGACAGAATTTTGGTTCGAGGTGTTGCGCGTATCCGTGCTCGCTCATCAACGCGTTACTCAGAGCGTTTTCCTAGTTATTTCAATGATTTACTATTACCAAGCGAAATTCTTTCCCGCTGAAAGACGGTAAAATATCGTGTAAAGAAACGAATTTATTACGTTATCATGCTTGAAAACATACTTGTTTTGATATTAATTAGTTTGTTCTTTCACTGCATAGATCTTGTTTAATAAATTACATAAGATGCAAAACACAGTGTTATGCCGTCATTATGACCAGACTGGCTTGAACGTGGGAGCCGTTAGGATCTTGCCCAGGGGAGGGGGGGGGGGGGGGGGGGGTCAAACATTCTGCAGACAATGTTGAAGTAGAAGGCTGAATTACACGATTCAAGTTTCCTTGAATTCAACCCTTTCAAGAGGGTTGAATTCAAGACTTGGATCGTCTAAATGAAAACATCAGTCTTGCATTCAGGACATCCATCAACCTTTTTAATTAGAACATGTCCTATTTTCCTTCAAGTCTTGAAATACTTCAACCAATTGTTAATTTCAACGCAAACATTTAATCGTCTAAATTCTCTTTCATGATTCCTTGAAATCAAGGGTTGGAACTTGATAAGGTAGAAATCGCCCCCTACCCTTTGAATTTAAGCCCAACACATACAGTTTGATTTGAAATAATGTTTTCTACTTCGGCCATGGTATACAGATCACTTATTCATTACTTCAGAGGTAGAAGGACGGAAGTCCATTTCAATGATCCTTGAACTGAGCTAACCAGTATGATTCTTCCTTCATCCAGACATATTTGTAATGGAGATTGTGTATGAAAATACTTCAATGTACTTCAATGTTCATTTTGTTGACAATTAGTCAAATGACAATTGATAGAGCTTGATTACATCATTCCAAAGTGTGCAACTAGAAATGAGAAAATGGACTTCTGACCTTCTACCTCTGAGACAGAGAAATGTGATTTGGAAACTTTAGTTTATGGCGAAAAAGAACCTGTACCTAATTTCACTGTATTCAGCTAAAAATGTAAATTAATTATAAGAAAATTATTCAAAAATTTAAATCTGACTAATGTATTTTAAACTCTAGATTCCATCCCAGGGGGGGCTTACTCACCCCTCCCAATTCCAGAAAGGTAAATTGTCAATATTACAAAAGTACAAAAAGTGTCAAGTTCAAGCGAGATTCTATTTATCTACGGCAAAATTAAATTACGCAGTGAAATGCCAAAATCATGACTTAATTTGCAAAATGACCTTCTGCGTTACAAACACGATGATTCTTTTGTTTCCTAATCGATCCATCAATAATCGACCAACAATCTTTAAACTTACAAACACAATAAAACACATTATTTTAGGCGGAGCACATTTAGCTTGATCGTACCGATTATATTCTTGACTAAACATTACAACATAAGAGACTGTTGCAATTCAACGTTATATTGTTGTTATAAGAATTATTAACGATTTAAGATCGATATACAGCGATTAAAATATCAAGTCAGTTCATTTATAACGTATATAGAACCTTATTTTTTATTTTAGTGGTGTTAAAGAGTGAAGTACCTACTTAGCTATATATAAGTTTCTGCAGGTACTTAAAGGCCCCTATATTTGTAATATCTGCTTGTCCGATTGTCTTCTAAATTTTACAAGTTCTATAGATAAAGAGTCGTTATCTAATGAGCCGCAATGATCTAAAATTATCTATTTTTGGCTTTGTTCCGTTGTGGCAGAGTGCAAAAGACCCATAAATTACGTCAATTACACTTTTCATCATACAAGAGTAAAAACTTATATTTTTAAGACGGCTGGGTAGTGAGTTAAACCTTGAAGAGTTTTTTAATCGATTTTATCAATATCTTTTACCAATGTAATTGTTAACAAAATAAGGCTTTGTACGCGTATTCAGAACAGTTCAATGAAAATAATGTCATAGCTTGTAATGGTTTATTAGATTTACTTTGTCCTACAGGGGGCTTACCTAATATCCATTTAGGCTTTGACTTCAGTGGTGGAAAAGCATTGTTCTCCTAGTCCAAGGCTAGTCCCGCAATGTTATTGATATAGCTATGACCGGGACTTCAAATAACCGGACTAGTGGTTTGTGATATTAAATGAGGGTCCAGATGTTTAGTGCACTAAAATTAGTAAAATCATGGTACTAAACATCTGTTGGACAAAATAAAACTAATAACTTATTCCAAGCTATGAAATTATTTTCATTGAACAGTTCTGAATACGCTGACAAAGTCTTATTTTGATTACAATTACATTGGTAAAAGATATTGATAAAAATCGATTAAAAAACTCTTCAAAGCCACGCCTTTGGCCACGCTTTCTACTCAGATTTTATCTGTATATCTGTCTTATTTTGATCCGTCCAGCCATCTTCAAAAAATTTAAACGATATTTTATGCATCGTGTGGTTTTCAATATTTTAAAAAACAATATTTTTCACAGCAACATGTGTATCACACATGTAACATATTATATCAACATGTACCATGTCACATACGATTAAATATCACAAATCATTGTCAAACAAGCTATAGCTGATAGGGTTTGACATTTTGTAATTCAAAATCGCCAAATGCTGCGAATATTGCGGTGTCTCATCGAGCTTGATTGACGAAGATGATAGAGAGTTGATGATGAAGAATAATAGGCACGTGACCATCCAAGCATTTGCCTCACAACTGAGGGAGTTACGAGTCGGACACGGGAATCGAACCCGGAACTTCCCGAGTGCAAGTCCAGAGCGTTACTGCCTGAGCCATCTTGCTCCATCACAGAAATATAAACATAAAAAATAACGAAAGTATTAGTGGACAATGAATCTGAAGTATAAAATTACTTTATGAATATATGCTATTGTTCTTCTTATCATTTTCTAATTTTCCTACAAGAACATACAAATCGAAAGAAGTAAACACGAATTAAAGTTATTGAGCGAGCGAGGCGAGCGACTCCTTTTGACTCTGTTGACACATACCTCTTTTTTTGGCTGCTATCTGGACCAATGGAAGTTGCACCGTTTCATCGATCGATCTGAAATTTTGCACACATGTAGAGACAACCTTTTCTGTTTGCAGACCCTATTTTTTTTTTAAATCCTTTGATTGGTTAAAATTTAAATAAACATCTCCTGATATGCTGAAAAATGAAAATGGTCTTCGATAAATGTGATCAAACAATATTTTGCATGGTCATTAGGACCAACATTGTTTCTTATTTTACAAACTTTCATCCCAATCGGTTAAGAACGTATGAACTTATTGACATTTTTATTAGCTGTCAGAAATGATGTATCGAAATGAATGTTTTCCAGTGCCAATTGAATTTAATCTGATTTGCTATATTATGTATCAGGGATGCTTAGATGCTATTTTCAAGTTTCGATGAAAAGTATATACTGTTATGTTGATTGACTGGATCATTATTCAATTCAATATGGATGTATCTGTTTTCTGTGCGTTGTGTACGCATTTCCTGTTCGAGAATTTGCACGTACCCGTGCTCGCTCATCAACGCGTTTTAGCGTTTTCCTAGTAAATATTCAATAATTCATCAAAATGTTCATCAAATTGTGAATTCTGATCGCTGTAGCAAAGAGTTGATCAAACAATTTATTTAATCCAGATCAAATCTGGATTTGGCAATACCGGCCCTTATAAAATATAATACCTACAGCCAATAGCTGTTATACATGAGCTATCTATCTGGTGTGTCCACTTTCATTTTCTATCAAATCAATAGTTCCTATAAATTATGCATTGGCAAGACTTGCTCGTTTCACAAAGAAGAAGGTTATGCCAATGATCTTGCATAAGAGGTTGTGACCTCCGTTTTCGCAAGGAAGCCCCAGAGCACATGCAGAACGATGGAATGAGGATCAGGCGAGGTGAATAATATGGCAACATTGTACGATTTGGTTTGCAACGATTCTATTTATTAAAACAGTATCATTTCTGGTGGCATTGTAATAAATAGGTGCTGTAATTTAATTTACTATAAATGTACACAGATACGATGACAAGATGAGGTTTTTATGACACATTCACTAATTTAGTGAAGGTAGGCAGCGGAGGCATAACCGTTGTACGCGCCGTATCCGGCGGCGTAGGGGGCGGCGTATCCGGCGGCGTAGGGGGCGGCGTATCCGTGGGAAGCGTAGGCCAGAGGAGAGGCGTGGGCGACGGCGACGGGAGCGTGGGCGTAGGCGGTGTGGACGGGGGCGGCGTAGGCGACGGGGGCAGCGATGGCGAGGGGAGCCTTGACGGAGACCTTGTTCACGTTAGCGTAAGAGTAGGCAGCGGGGACGGCCTTGACGACGGGGGCAGCGGCGTAGGCGAGGGGAGCGGCGTGGATGGCAGGGGCGGCGTACGCGGCGTGAGCGTAGGCAGGGGCGGCGTACGCAGCGTGAGCGTAGGCAGGGGCGGCGTACGCAGAGTGGGCGTAGGCGGGGGCGGCGTACGCAGAGTGAGCGTAGGCGGGGGCGGCGTAGCTCAGAGCGGGGGCGGCGTAGCCGAGGGGAGCTCCGACGAGACCAGCCGAGACGGCGGCGAAGAAGAGGGGGAGGGCGATCACCTGGGGGAGCAGAAAAGATACAGGTGTTAGTTATGTACCATTACAAAGTAAAAATATCATTAGCTACAATCCATGGAGTTTTAATTTGAACTTTTCTGATCAGATAATTAACATGTTAAAAATCTTTTCTATTTTTTATTAGCAATAATTGCACTGAAGTAATTTGGTGTAATAATTCAGGTGAAACCGACATTACTTAATTATTTGGTTGATTACGGGATAACATGAATATTGCATCCAACATCAACTAATAGTGTAATTGTAATATAGGTATCGTGTGTATCATTGGAGACATCAATGCTGGAGTAGAGAACGAAACTATTTCACACATATTATTATTTTATTCTTAATTCTTAAATTTATGCTAAATAATATTGTCCGAATAATATAAGATAGTTAGCTTTTGTTAACGTTTAATTTCGATTTCATATGTGTTTCACATTGTAGGTATATATACTTTTTCTCACACCCAATAAAATTTAATTCCTAATGTAATTTATTATTTTCTGCAGTTTCTCTTAGTCATCATATTACATAAATTTATATTTATCTAAACATAATGTCTGTCTGATATTTAGGGGCAATAAAATGTATTGCATTATCACGACTACTGATTTATGTTTTAATTTATGTTTAACAGAAAAATGAAAAATAATAACTTAAATATCTCGGATGTCGAACAAAAATTGTAAAATAATTTAAATTTGCAAATGATGTTATTTCGACTTGAAATTTAATATATTGTATATTAATAACGTTTATAATGTTTTACGTCTATAGTAAAATTTGTAAATCCAATAACACTTGAAACACTTTATCACATTTGTAATATTTAAACTGTATCACTTACCAGCTTGTACATGTTTGGTTGAGTGAAGTCGAACGAAAGAACGAATGATCTCTGGAAATCTCGCCCCTTCATTTATACCAAAACCCGAAATACTTCTCCTCCATACACCACCCAGGTGGTGGGTACAGGTCACGGCCCCCATCCACAGCCAACACCATATCATTGACGTAATCAAGGTCTCAGCTGACCTTACGGGGAGGGGGGATCATTTTCACTTTCTCATACAACCAGAGGAGACTCGTACTATATCTCTTTTTAAACATTTTTTCAACGATGATTTATTAAATAAAAAGTACGCAAAGCTATTGGCCCCGCCCAGGGCCGTTAAGTCTGGGGCAATCCCCCATCCTTGAGTGACCAGTACACCGCAGCTGTGACGTCATTAAATGGATTAAGTTGATATTAATTAACTCTTTGATCAAGATAACTTGTGCAGATTAGTTTATAGCCGTGCATATAACATGTGACTCTTAAACTAGGACAGTAGTTCCTCAATTATGTATTATTAAATTGCTGAGGTCCTCGTGTCTTTTAATAGAGCACATTTTTATGGGCATTTTGAAAGATAACCTGTAACGCCCGTATGAAACTAAGGGTAAAATATAAATAGTGCGGATGATTGTATAAGCCAGACGAATATTATGTCTGGCATTTAGAGAAAATAATTCAACTATTTTTATTACCTAATTAAATTACGAGAGTTTGTGTGGGTATACAATTAGAAATACAAACCTGGGAATTTCATAATAAAAACTGCACATTAACTTTTCGTTTCTAATGTTGATCTTGGCATTCATTTATTTCAAGTTTAGGAACTGAAATTTGCTAATGTAAGAATGTGTGTAATTATGTTTTGGTAATTTAAATTATAGCATTGCGAGGAAGGCTCACGGAAGTTGGTATTGTGCATAAGAAAGGCAATTAGCTGTAGCGGAATTTGTTGAAATTATTTCTCAGAATTTCTATAAGAACAGATTCAAGGTCTATTGATTGCGAAATATTGTAAAGGTTTCCCGTTAGAATTTCCATTTTACAAGGTATCAATAAGTATTCTGTAATTTTAATAATTGACCAGTAATTGCTAGGCAATAAACAACCATTCATTTTTGACACGTGTAAACAATGTACAAATTAATTTAACAATACGACTTTTTGTTTCGTTTATCCTAGCAACATTGGAAACAGAAATGAAATTGAAATGCTGTTCCTCGTCTTGAAGTGTTTTTAGTGATTGAACAAATAAGAAGAATTCTGGTATGGAGACACAGCATCAATCACTATAACCAGGTACCTACATCATTTGAATTATAAAATATGGTTAATTACAAAGCAATCATAATTTATTAGTGATGCGATATGTTAATTCAATACAAGTCGCATTGTAAAGTTAAAGCACTGAATAAAGTCTTAAAACCATTAAATTAGCAATTGATAACTCCTAATTCAAATTCTAAATTTGCTACAGTTTTCTCAAATTAATAACTGATAACTATAAACTGACCGCACAAGTGTAAAATATGATAAATTTCAATAAACTTAAAATTTCAAACACTTTTGAATTGATACATAATATTTATATGAAACTTTGCATTATCTTATACAATTTTAACAGAAGACGGGTGACTAGGAAACTTCTAAAAAAATAAACACAGTCATAATATTTTGAACGACAATAAAAATATGAGCATGTTGTAATATAACAAACACCATTAAGTTAATTTTGTCCTCATGTAAAATCCGAGGGCATAAAATATCTCGCAGCAAATCGCATTATGTTCAATGAAATGTGATTCAGGGCATAAGTGAAGGCTCTTTAGCCCATTTGTCCAGTTGCAATCAGTTGACAAGAAATCTCGAGTATTTGACCATCAATTCCATGACCCAGAAAAACAAAAACAATATAATAACAGACCAAGCCGGAAAGAATATCAAATTAATTTTTAAATTATCAAACGGTAATTAAGATACCTTTATGGAAAGCTTTCAGTTGAGTCGAGAATGTACGGTGTGAAAAAAATATCCGGCCTGACTGGAAATTACAAAATATTGAATATATACCTATTATTTTAGCGTTTTTGCTTTTTAATTATATAACTAGTTGCATTTATTTATTGATAATTATTCTTTGCTGTTAAGCAACCATTATTGTAAGGCAGAGTCTACTATTTCAATAAAGATTATTAAATACAAAGCTATCCTGGTTAATATTTTCCATGATTTTTACATAAACTTAAAAATGTAACATTTCCTGAATTCACCAATTAAATTATTTTGTTTGCTCTTCTCTCAATTAGGTACCCTAACTCCCAAATACTTACTAGAAGCTATACTCCTTTACCATACTACTACTAATATAATACATAATAATAACAACCAAAAAAACTTGCATGGGCCATGAATCCACCTCCATCTAAATCAAGTTTTTTGTCACCGCACACAATATATAATTCCTTCACAGTTTCACCTTACAAACGACAATGAATTCAGTTACAAAACACTCGTGATTACACCATCTTCTGTCATATTATTATACGATCCTATAAATTATTCGAATCACACTCGAGACGGTAGTACTGGAGTAGGAAGCCCACACCCGTTGTGTTGACCCGCTCATTTACATGCCACACAGACATGCGGCATTGGAACTGAAAGTGAAAATCTAGACTAATGTGAGAGGTTTATGCGTAGAGATCGCGAAAAAGAGGAGCCAATTCGGGTTGGGTGATGATTTAGTGGGTGATAAATTGGACAATAGACTCGTTGCTAAATTGATGTTTTTTGTTGTTGTGGAACAATCAGAAACAAAATACAAATCTAAATGAAATTGTGTTTCCTGAAAGACAAAAGTTTTTGTCTATTGAGTGGTGTATGAACTTGTATATAAATTTAACAACATACCTAACATATGATATTTATAAATAATCAAATAAATAAACATACGAATAACTAATAACTTAATACCTATAAACAAATCATGATTAATTAAATTATTAGGGTCAGGTTTTCAATACTCTGCTAAAACCAGTAGTTAAGTTTAAATGGCCATTCAATGAATGTCATTATGGTTGTTGCCATGGCAATACAGTCCTAATCAACCGTTTAAAATTTAGCATAGCATTGAAAAACCGGTCATAATAATATAATTAATTTTTCTGCTTAATTGATTATAATTGATCTTAAATCTAGAAACCAAAAATAATTAGGAGCATAATATAAAGTTATATTAATGTATTCATTCAAATATTGTATAGAGTGGTCTGTAATATTTTTTTCCACTTACAGACGTGTACATACCTGTTAGGTTCTACTAATATCCTTGACGTTCAGAAGATTTATTGTAAAGATGTGTCATCAAAAGAATGTCGTTTGTATTTCCAATAGGTATTTAAGCTCTCATTATTTAGGACCAGGATGCACTTTTTATTTATAGTTTCAATGAAAATAAAAAATAGATACAAGAGCTCGGCCGTTTTAGAAAATTGAGAGAGAAAAATTGTTTCATTATGTTGGTGTGACTTTGATAGTAAGTTCACATGATCAGTCTGATTGTATATTAGTAGCAGTTTTTAATTTTTGCTTCTTGCAAATGCAATTGTTAACAGTTGTTAATTAGGCGCCGGTTATTCAACAAAACCGCTGAAAACCATGAAATTTCCGATACGATTGGAGACCATACCCGTTAACCAATTTATCTCAAATTTTAATGGTTGGATAAAAGACAAACTTAGGGTTATCACTTGGCTCATTTAAAAAAAAAATTATACGGCACCTAGCGAGACAAGAAAATATATAGGTACCATTTTTCACCAAAAATCAACTAATTATTACTAATTAAGGAAGCGAAACATTACAATGTACCAGGGGAAACTCTAAGTTTATCTTTTATCTAATCAGGGTTAAAATTTCAAATCATTTCGCCAACCCATTTTGTCTCCAATCGTAACCAAAAAGTGCCTGCAAAACGCGGCAAAATCGCTCGCGCTTGCAGCACCTTAAGGGAATGGCCATTTAAGCTGACGTCTGCCCCCAAAATACTCGTATTACTTTCAATAATTAAAAAAAAATTAAATAATATAAATTAAAATAATTCTACTAAGAGGTAGATGTAATTACATATATTTGAAATTATTGTTTCACTTCTCTGTGATTTTCCATCTTGATTTTTAAACTAAGGGTGTGAGACGACCCATACATGAGTACGTGAAATCTATTTTCTATTTAGAATTCCTATTTTCCACACGAATTTTTTGTAGTTTGCTGGCACTACCTCTTCCTCACCTCATATCAATAGAGGACCAAAGAAAATCCACATTTCTGAGGGATATGCAACGTTTTATTGGCGTTTGTATTTTGGCATTTGCCCTCAGGCGCTGAAAGGTCCTTGTAGAACGTAGTGTAGTATAACAGTTTTGGAGTCTGGTAGAAAGATATGTTTAACGGGTTGATCAGCGAACCTTCGTACTGCATGCCAATTAATATGTGTGTGTAAGTTGCTGGCTGCTCCTAATAGACCTTGGAAAAACCTGGAATTAAAATATGCGTCAAAGGAGTGATAATTTATTTGAAACGTATTTAAATAAAATTCACAAATATTTCAAAACAAGCTAAAAATTACAATAAAATGTCGTTCGTGACCGTTGACGACTTAAAATTGTCAAAAACTCCAAAACTGTTGGTCCCAAAAAACATACAAATTTGAACTTGTCAACTTTCAATTTTTAATCAATCACATAATCTTGTTCAAAAACTACACGCGTGACCTCCCATATTACATTAGTGTGTGTAAAATCTCATCGATTGGTTGAACAGTTTCAGGCAAAAATCAGGCAAAAATATTAATCAAATTCACAAATAAGAGTACCAACGCTCGCATAATTAACTTTTTCTATATTTATATTCATCGACTCCCCTCCAAATGTTTTACACGCGCTACTCTAATTGCAACGATGTGTTTTAAAGATCACAACCTTCACTACTAATGCACCTTCATTTGACACAAATTCGCACGAAACCATTCAGAAAAAAGAAATATCTATTTGTGATGAATGCAAATCCAGTTTACATATTTGATGACGCGATGGTCTGATTTTAATGTAGTCCGTTACAAAACCATTGCAACTAGTAGTTGCAAAATCAACGATAAAGATCGCGTTGGTATAAAATAAGAGAATGACGTCTGTAATTTGACCAAAACCATAAGTTGCTCCATAAATTACAAGGTGATAATACGAGTAATAAATACGTCACATAAATCATAGTTTCCCCCACATGGAGCGGATCTGTAACATAACACCAGCACTACGGCTAGGTTAATAGGTGATTTATTAACAATTGCACTTGCAGTTGGCTCAGTGAGTGGAACACTGGACTGTCATTTAACTGACTAAACATTTGAATTGGATGTTTGGGGTTGTCATTGAAAAAATGGAGTTGATGACCCAAAATCGCCTCGAACCCACTATCTTTAAAATTTTATAAAAATATCGGCATTAGGGCAAATATAAAATATGGTGATACAAGGATAAGGAAGCATTAAAACATTATTCTATTAGCTGTGGGTTATTATATTTTTTTGTTAGCCCAATGGTTAAAATATGAGTGATTCACAGTTTTTTGAGAAAATATACATGTACGTACATATAATTTTGTACTTTGACAATTTTAAATTTTTTAGCTGGCTTCATTATTATTAATTATTGAAAGGTCACTTCATTTAATAACATTTATATTTTTGTTTGTATTTGATATAATTTAAGAAATTTATTTTATCATAATTTTTGGACCAGAACATATATAAACTTTAAGAAAACTTTGTGCATCATGCGCTCTACATTACTTGTATGCGTGCCTTACTTTGAATGACACATTAATCAAATATCTGCATAATAAATGCACAAATGCAACACCTATAATCAATTATTAAAAGCCAATGCACTTGTTAAAACCATAAACAAAAAATATTTGACAGGTTTGTGACCGCATTATGTCTAACCACTCTTGCCTGCATTCTGAGCTCATACTTACAACAAACCAGAAAAAAAAACATTTGCCCAGGGCATCGGAACTATGACCTGGTAATCTCTTATTTGTCATATTTTTAATAATCGACCTGTCACCTCTACCTAATAATCAACATCATAGCTTCATCAACTGAACACCTTTCCCTTTCATTCGCAAGGTCGATCTTTAACAGAATCGATCTTCGACTTTTGAAAAAAGGTTTCGATTGTATATCGAATATCGTGACTAAGTGATCATGAAGTTAACATGGTAATTGTTTTTCTCACAGGGTACTTAACTGACGGGTTTTGAGAATAAAATACTACGTGAGATTAGGTTGATTCTTATACCTGACTAAATTCATGGTCATACAATCTCCAGATTCATGTGAAATTGTTGGTTTGAAATTCTTCGCGGCGTCTTTTACTATGGTTTGTGAACAAAAGGGATTGGATTGAATGACGCGTTTAAAATGACTTGGCAGAAATGTTTGACGGTCAGGGACTTTCATCAGGAAATGTAGTTTTTATGAAGTACAGATTAATCATAACTGATTATACTCTGACATCGATGATGTTATTAGTTTGATATTAATAAACTTTAATTGGTATGACTTATTTGATTACATGGAAGCGGAAATGAATAATTGGCTAATCGCTTTTGAGAAATATCGATCATACCATTTCCGATGATTGTATTTTTTAAATGTTACCTTGGTCATAATTGGCAATGAAATATTTGTAACAATGTCATTGCTACAGTGTAAAAAAGTGAGTCAAATTGTTGGCTTTGATAATCAAGGAAATTATTGTTGGAATTGATTCCATGGAAACTTATTAGTTTCAAATATCTGTTGGAATTACTAAAGTCACTCAAAAATATTGAAAAGATTTCAGTGTATGTTTTGCGGAGACTTTGGGAGAGTTTTTGGGATTGAGCTTCAGTACAAAATAAATGGTAAGTCCATTACATCTTTCAAAAGAAAAAGGGACAGAAAATGATATGAGTAGACTCACAATAACAAATAGCATAATGCCAGTTGTACGGAAACACCCCAGATAAAAAAATAATAACATATTCGATCAAATAAACATCCGTATGAGTCCACACAACAGATGACATAGCTGCAAAATAGATTTATTATATTATTCATTTATACACAGAGGCGACGATTTATCAACATAAAAACATCCGGCTTAAGAGCAAGGTTATAGTCACCAAGTTAATCATCACTTAAGTAATCACATCTTATCATCAGTATTCTATTACGGAATGCTATAATAATATCAATGCCAATACACTTAATCTATGAAAAATAATGAAATTAGTCTTGCAACTGTCTGAACTGTTATACTCAAGGCAAATCCATCAGAGGTGTACTTAATGAAAATGTTTAATAGCGGTTATGTTATAATAAGCGATTGCTGTAAGAAATGAACTTGAAAATTATACACAGTTGCTTCATCTCAAATGATCGTAGTTTCTAGAAGTCTCAACATCATTCTTATAAAGACTCACCCAAAATTTATTACCTAACTGATAGCTTATTTAATTAAAATTTTGCAAGAACTTGTTCTTCTATTATATCATCATTTCGATTAGTCTCTAGTAAAATTCAATTAATCTTTGCGTTTTTAAACACGTAGATCAATAATATTTTATTCTTGTGAGAATTTTAGACCATATTTTAGCTTTCTACAATATCTGACACGTAAGAAGGAGAATAGAATTTGCATAAAGAGGCTTCATGTTGTGAGGCTCGTTTAAAACACTGTTACCACGTTTAAACACCTCAATAAATCGAACCTATTTATGTAGATTCTATCTCAGCGTGGTACAAATATAGTAGTTTATTTTATTGGCGTAATTACCTAATTTTACAACTTAAATCTTTGGGTCACGAATTTGAAAAATGCATACACGCGAATAGAAAATATAATTATGGAATAATCAAACCTAGGTGTAATAACGGTATTTAAAGTACACAATAAGGATAATTAGGCGATGAAAATAGGAAGGACTAAATAAGGATGCAGGCTGTAAATGCATAATATATCATTACCATTCACTCGTTTAGTATATAATTACTTCACATTTGGTTTTAAAGCAGTAGAGGAGTATTGGCGATTTTAATGCTGGAATAGGACATGACGCATTGAAAAATAAGTATCCGGGTTTCATGACTAAAATTGTTAGTAATTTGAGAATCCTTGAATTTGAAAAGGTACTCTAGAATAAGATTATTTAACATAAATTGACTTTCAATTGCAATCAAAATTGGTAAGAATGTTTTATTTGTTGTTCAATTATTAAGCGAGAGCATGTGTTTGTTGGTTCATTCCCTTACGAAAAAAGTTATCGGATATTATAATAAAAATAATAATAATTAATTATAATGAATTATATTTTGAAGTGAAAAATATAATTTGTATTACAATATTTTTAATAATAATTATAATAACTTTATCAAAGTATGTTTAAATATAATAGTTAATGGTACAAAAACACTACAATTAATTATAATTATTTATTTAATAATCATTTAATTTTTTCGTAAGGGTTAAATCTCTGCTGTTTGGATTTGATCTTTTCGCACTGGTCAAACGAAGTAATGGATCATACCAAATGTTTCCCAACTGTATCCAATTATTATCCAGTTGGTGTATGTTTAGATGACTCTTGGTTTCAACGTAAAAATGATTTACTACTGCTTTTAAGCTTTCTTTGCTGATGGATAATCTGAAAGCTCGCAGAAAGATCGACGTGCTATGCTACATTGATTATGAGAGGGCATGCATAGAAAACGTTTTATAAGTGATTGTAAAAGTATAATGAAGCTGTGTGTTGTTTTCATGCATTTCGATGGCTCTGTTAACACCGCGTTCACTGAACGTTTTAACCGGATAAATGTACAGAAAACAATTACATTATTTGTGTCCAACATTTTATCAGAACTCTTAAGGTTGGGTCTTCAATTATCAGTAAAATCAATGGGTTATACCTAGTTTAGCAGGACTATATTGCCATTACAACATCCAATGAATTACCTGGATTGAAACCTTGTACAATTTAGCCAATTTGTTTTGTTGCAAATAGAACATTATGTAAAATTTGTGAAGTTAGATTTATTTCGATTATTTACGGGATACATGAAAGTAAGTGTAAATCAAAAACCGGATTTTGATGACAAAAAAATCAATTGGATGTCGGCCCTTGTCATCAAATTATATTTAAAATATTTATATCCCTCTGGACCCTTCTAATAAAATCTTTTCACTAAGACGGTCATACACTAAGACCGTCATGCTAAGACATTTCCTTAGTCCCGATTTAATATAAGAGGTCTTAGTGCGGTCCGCCAAAGCATGCTAGAGATCTAGCCGAGGCCCTCGTTATACCCGCCGGTAAGACGGTCGTAGCACCAGTCACGTGACATTAAAATTAATATTAAATTCGGACTAGGACGGGACTACCGTGGACCGTCTTTTCTTGGTCTTACCGTGGTCTTAGTGTGAAAAAACACGATATTAGATAAGGGTCCTGATTTCTGTATTTTTTTTTACAAAATAAAATAAAAGTTAAAAAGTACCAAATACAAGAAATTTAAGTTATGTGGACCTATTAACAAATTTGCAAGTCACTTAATTTCATTGCTTAAAGTAAATTTAATTAAAAATGTAATATGGCAAAATGTTTGATTCAGAAAATTACACAATAAATAAGTTTTAATTGGCGTTATAGCATCACGGAAAAGAAAAAATTAACTTGTCAGTCTTTGAACCCATTTCTTCTCATATGGTAAACTAGATGTCAAAACCATACCTATCGATAAACTATAAATAAATCCTCACTCTAAATCACACCTACAATAAATCAATCAAAATCTTGCGTCGACACAAAATATTATATTCAACTCGCGTTTTCTGCTTCAATTCACAACTCCTTCTGGCTGTGTTTACGTGTAACAATACCGGTTTATAAAATTAATGGACCGTTGCGTAAACCAGTAGCTCTCAGCAATCAAATTCATTATAAAAATAACGGAAGGTTTTAACAACACAATGCCTTAGGTAGGATCCTACGCTATGTTTAGAATTGATACAATTTTCTAAAAAAATATATGAAAAAAACATTCTGAAAAAAGTATGAAAAAATTACAATTGATAGTATTTTAAAGAAACAATGTAAAAAAAAATTGAAAAGTAGCCTGAAGATATCTCCAATACATTAAAAAGTAGAATAGGTTTTCGTGTACACTGCTAACAGATTTTACTGTTTCGTACCACGAGAGAAGAGGGAGCATCCGATTATTTGATTCTTCAGTTGTACAAAAGTCCACCAATCGGGGTTACATGACTTTATAGTAGACTTTTGACAAGTCAACGGTTTTGAAATGCAAATAATTCCCAAAATTTAGAGCATTTTATGTGCATACTGTTTATCTTCTATCTTATGGATTTTTGCATTGATTTTTTTGCGATTTTATAGATCTTCTTTTATTGATTTGAATGTTTTGGCTTGTAAGCGGAAATAATATTAAAGTGGACCCAGGGCTCTAGCCATTGTGCTTAGAATTCGCTGTGATTCATACACATTTCTGATGAAACAATGCCTCAAAACTATTATACCTTACCGTATGCTCCAATTATATGTTCCTAATTGAAGTTCCAATTAAACCATCCCAAAATAGTTCATATTTGCAGTGCAACGTTGTCAGATTTATGGTAAATTTCTCACACTTTATTTCTTATTTAACCGGTGACCCTATATTTTCAAACGGCAGAATTATTCTAAAAATTATTCTCTTTAAAATAAGATTTTTTTTCAATAATTTGTCATTCCTCTTGCGGTTTTAGGAGTAATTTAAGACTAATATATAATATTCCGGGACTACTTCATGTCTCCCTGTGTTATCTTATGGGAGAAAAGCGAACTCCAATCAATTCTAATTATATAAGGGGCAAATATTTTTTGCTAGTTGTATGTCATATGGTTTCAGTGATCTTTGGTATGAATTACAACAAATTCTCATTCCTATGACGTAACCCTGGAACCCCCTTAATTGTGTTTTGTAAGTAGCAATTGTATGTTTGTCAATACATAAATTAAATATTAGCTACTTAAAAATTTACTTTGTTAATTAAAATTATCTACTCATACAATTTTTTATTTCTTGTGTTGGGACAACCGTTTGATAAGTGAAGTAAGCACATGGCATGTTCACAACCTTATCGTATCTGCGATCCTCTAGCATTGATCAGCCGTGATTTACATTGAAAGACAAATCGCATGCGAGTACTCGAATGACTTAAACGGTCGTATGTCTCAAAGTCCTTATAAATCTTTGTCGGCAATTTAAAATTTATCTGAACTAGATCGCAAAATGCTCTAGAAGAAGTTTTATTCCCTCCGGGTAATGTAACAAATTTTGCAATCATTATTTTATTGCATACGAAATTAATTTTTATATCATTAATATTTTATTATGAATATAGGTATAGCGTGCCTAACATGATAATAAATAACTAATAACATAATGTGGACTCCTAATTAAGTAACTCTATAGATGATATTACTGTTGTTATGCCTTCTAATGATATGTCTTCGCATATTTTTTTTCAGACTTTGTGAAAACTCTTTCATCATCAGAGGCGTTATAATCTTCATATATCATGACAGATGGTTACCTGTCTACTTTTACACTCACAAAACAAGTTGTAAGTATAATCCTAATCATTAGTGAAATTGATAGTTCGTTTCAATTAGAAGAAAATCAGCTATAAGTTGTTTACTTTGAGGATTATAAATTATGTACATATTGCAAATTGCCAACAGTTAGGTATAGATGATGATCAATAATGTTTTCTTTTTAGACCAGGACGGTTATTCTGTTAAAAAAAAAGTTTTGACAAATTGTAAGTATCTAATCCTCTAAATTCCATGTAACTAATTACTGTGTTCTCACTTAATTTTGGAAACTCTCTTCTCAACTTTTTCAGAAATAAAAGTCCAGATCCTGAGTGTACCGTTTCTGTTTCGGTCAGTTGGTAATTAAAAGTTTGACTGTCGAGCAGTTTGTTATTTGATCAGTTGGTTTGCGAGACAGTTGTGTTTCGGTCAGTTGGTTTGTTGATCGTTTTGTATTAACCTACATTAATGTTTCAGGAGCTGGATGAAGTGTGGTAAGTACAAAACTCATTCTACTTGCCAGATGGTTTATTATAGCTCATTATGATGGTGGTATGAACAGTGAAAATAAATAACAATTTGTGTGGACACAGACATTCAAATTACAAAAATAGAATTAATTGATAAATTATTGCTTAATGAAGATATCCGTAAGCGGGGGCACCGTATCCGTGACCGTACGCATTTCCGTAACCGTACGCATTTCCGTAACCGTATCCGTGCCCGTAAGCGGGGGCGGCGTAGGCGAGGGGAGCGTGCGAGTAGGCGAGGGGCGCCTTGTAGACGGCGGGCGCGTGGTAGGCGACGGGAGCGTGGGCGTAGGCGACGGCGAGGGGCGCCTTGACGGAGACCTTGTTCACGTTAGCGTACGAGTAGGCGGCGGGGACGGCCTTGATGACCGGGGCGTGGGCGTACGCGACGGGAGCGTGGGCGTAGGCGAGGGGAGCGTGCGCGTAGCTCACGGCAGGAGCGTGCGCGTAGCCCAGGGGGGAGCCCAGATAACCGGCCGACACGGCGGCGAAGAAGAGGGGGAGTGCGATCTGGAATAAATAGACACAGGTATTAGACATTTGTGACTCAAAATATAAAATATTTTGGTTTCAACAAAAAAGCTCTACAGAAACACTAATTTACTATTTCGAGCAATTTGTTTTTGATCAGTTGGTTTTTCGAGCAGATTCTGTTTCGATAATTTGGTAGATGCCACGAGAGAACTGAGAAATAGAATCTGACAAGAAACAGAATCGAACCAGAGACCGTGGAATGATAGTCGAGTAGGCATTTTCACCATGAGCCACCATTTACAATTCCATCGTTTTTATAAAAGTTATGTGACTAATTACTTTAGATTTGGTTTTGATAGACGCAGATGAAAAACATGTAATCGATATGCAAATTTAAACGCGTTTTAAGCGGCAGAAGCCATGTAAAATAAAACATGTTAACCTAATTCAGATTAATTCACTGTTTGAAGGCTTCAGGCTTTTACGTGCACTGCACATGTTTGATATTTAACTAAATTTAATCCAAGTACATCAAGGTAAATATAAACACATTTGGAACCCATCTTCCTTAATTTTATTGCCGATTAAATTCAAAGGTAAACTAATATTTGTACCTACTACGAGACGGGGAATAGAATGTACAAAAATGGGATTAATTTTAGAGGATATGAGTTTTAACAGTTTCTATTTATTTTTATCTTATGTGCTTTAAAAAATTTAGAATCTATTAATATGTATTAATTTTCAAATATTTACTTTTTCCCATGGTACAGAAATTATTACTTCTTTTTTTCAACGAGTAAATAGCTACATTGCAATTCTGAGAAAGTTCTATAAAAGTATCAACATATTATGTCTGATATTATTGATAACCCAACACTACTTCATATTCTCGACTGCATATCTGCTGTTTCCTTTACAACATGTACAATGACATCCTACATACAGAGTGTCCAAGTAAGTTGCATTCCAGCGATTACAATGACTCTTACAATGCAATACAGTGGAGGTGGTTGTATGACATGATGAGATTTATCATCATACCTCGCATCCATGTATGACCATTGAACCGTAGCAACAGGTTTTCATGTATTATTCAAACTGGCTCCCGTTTTAAAAAGCAATGCAAAATATATCATGAATGTGAATTATCTATTTCTGTCATTTCTGCCAAGGTTCCCGCAGAGTGTATAGGAAAATAGCCACTATAGGTAATGTAGTTGCGTGATGTATAGTGGTGATATTCCTTTGAGGGTATATGATGCGGGTAAATGCCGAACTAATGAAACTTCCAAATGCTGTTATTTTAATCAAATTTTTTCGCGCCAATATTTGAATGTATTTCGAAGTATTCTCAACTTCATTAAAAAATATTTTGTTACAGCTATGATTTCAAAAATGTAAAATTCAATTTCATTTTTATGCTGCCATCTTTTGTTGATCAACATACATAGATATCAGGATTACCGTACTGTATGTGAAAGTTTGTCAAAAGCAGAGCCACTAGGTAGTCTTTAATGTTGTCAAAGGACCTTAAAAGCTCCATTCCTCTTTTTATTTATATTTTTAATATCATTAAATTGTCAACAGTACACATCAAGTCCATTAAAACATAACGCCGTATTATTTTGCTTGCATGTAGACATTTAACAACTTAAAAAATCTGTTAAAAAGTAAAAATACGCCAAATATTGATAAATTCTCGTAAATTATACCCCATGTTTTGAGGATTAGATTGTATTAGCTGTCTCTCTATACCATCTGTTTCAAGAGCAGTTATTTTCAACCCGGGCCGAATTAAGGTAAACGACTTGTGTTTTGATTTAGACACGAATCAGCGAGATGTAACTGCGTTGAGTGGGCTGTGTTCTCATTGAAAGTGGAGCAGATAAGAATTCCATGTGGGTTTCAAATGCAATGCGATGTTCAACTAACGAACTTGTTGACTTTGGAATGTTTCTCTGAATGGACTTGAAGTGTCACTTTTGCTTTCTGCTCGGTTGTTTTCAACGTGCAAGACACGAGCTATATGCAATAACAAGGTGATTAAAGAGCTTTTATCGTGTATTGTGTCTGGGTTGACGATTTACAGACCGTGGAAATAGGTACAAGAGTCGAGACCAAGGGTTATAATTTTTTATCGAAAGTATATTTTAAGAATTATTAAAATCAAAAATTAGATTAGCGGCTATGTTTATTTTTACATTTTAAATGTAGTGTATTTTCTATAGAAACTGTTAATTTACAATAGAAATGTATTCTAGTATAACAACTTATACTTTGATAATATGATATTTATGGAAATGTATTCGTTTCAAGGGACATTTATACACTTATTTCTAAAATTAAAAGTAGGTATGAGAAAAAATCAGTAAAAAAGCAGCTTTCTACAAATGGTGTCAGATGCTTAACTTAATAAGACTTTGTATTCCATTAAAATCCATACGATAAATAAATAAACTCTGAAGTCATCCCGGTTTATTTTGAGTTGCCAAGGATGTTAATAGTTTTGGAATAGTTATTCAAATATTTAATTAATAATGGGTCCAGAGGTGTTTACCTACTTAAACAGAACATACAATAAACTTAAGATTTTTTTCTAAGAGTAGAGAAAGGTACAACCCTAATTATAAATGATTGGTATGAGTATACTCGTAGGTATAATATTCGAAATTTATGAAATTTAACAAAATTAAATATATGATCTCAAATCTCAACTAAATATAGTTCAAATTTAAACTGAATTAGTTTTGATTTCATTGCGTGATATCATCCGCGATTTGCCCAGCTTAAGTCAGAATTAATTTATTCAAAACTTATTGTAACATCGAATTGAACGTTTCATTGTTCCACACAAACACAATCGCAGTCTTTGCACGGTTCAATGCGACTCGAAAAGAACCGACCTCTATGAAGTAACAATTGCCTTCGGTCATGCTCGACAATCATCGGCATCACTCGGACTCACGTCGTATTACACAACTGTTTCATTCAAGACATGAGAAATCCACGGAATCAACAGAATTACAGTAACCTACTTTACCGACAAGAATCTCAACCACCAATCCTGAGAGAGTTTATTTTTTTAAATCGGATAACGTTCGAATGCGTGCTCAGTGGCGCTATCTACAACATGAATGATCAAACCACAAAGTCGGTGGCTCACAAAATCTAATTTGTAGAAATTTTCGAATTTTTTTAAATTTGAATAAAATTTAGTAGAATTGTAAGAAAATTCGCGTTCAATTTAGTCCATTGAATCTAATAAAAGGCTCTATAATGAATTATTAATTTAGACGTGTTTTCATATTTTACGTTTTAAGAAAAGCTCAACCTTTTGGTTTTAGGCAATTAGGCAATTGGAGCCCATTTATGTAGATTCTGTTCCCTTCTCTCCTGTAAATATTGCTGTCTCTTAGGTTCACATTCAAACACAAGATCGTGTGTAAACAACATCATTTATCGTGCAGTTATGAGGAAATTCACACCTAATTAGTGATTTCAATGCGTTGTGTTTGTTCACATCATTTGACGTAATATCAAAATGATCATTGTGATTTTGTTCTCAGTATCGTGGCAATTAGTTTGTTTTATTAAAATACGACATTTATTAGCGTTTGTGTACATTTTTGCAACATTAGTTTCCGTAACAATGAAGTGTAAGCATGTTGAGATAATGTGTTTTTTATAACAATAAACTATTGTTGAGAAATTGTATCCCAATACTTCTTTTTTTCAAAATAATTATATGTTTTTTTTGTAGGTTTGTCAGTTGCCTTGGTGGGAAGTAAATTGTTAAGTAAATTGTTTACTTTATATATTTATTTGTATTTTAGCTAGACTCTTTTTTTACATTATTTTCAATGAAATTTTATTTAAATTTATAATATACAACCAACTGAGAATTTGTTATGTCAATGAACTCAAAGCAGTTCGGCCCCACTGAAATACAATTTCCACCAATTCTGACTTTAAATATGCATGCCTTAGGTATAAAATATTAAATTCAAATTAATTTTAAATACCCGTATTTACTTAGATTAATTCCATCATTATATAAATGACTGAAACACAGAACTTAACAGGAAGTCAAATTAATTTGATTTAGAAATTTTTTTTGCAATTTAAATCTCGTTAAACCTGATGGATTTATAAAACAAGATTTATTCCAAGTCCTTTGTACGCAATAAAATACAATGAATATATTATAGTAACGAATTACCATTTAAATAATCAGATCTGTTGGGTGTATAAATAGAAGTGTTGCTCTCAATCGCTGTATTAAATTAGTTTCTACAGGAGCGTGGTTTTTCTGATCATTTACATCGAAGATATTATTCCTAGTGCATTGAACTCTCCCGTATAGCGTGGAAATGACAGCAGGTTGCAGGATTGGCAATGAGAGTTGTGTTAGCGTTTTATCTTGATGCATTCGATTGAAAACTGAGAATGACGACTACAAGATTATTGCAATTAAACAGATTCTGTATTTGTAAATTTAAATGGAGATAGATTTAAATGAAAACAAATCTGCTTTTGTCATAGCAATACGTTTTATGTAAATATTAACTTAATTTATACAAACTCAATTACTTTTTTAAATTTTTTAAATTACGTTTTGATAAATATCTAAAGTGATAAAAAAAAAACATTTTAACGGGCACCTTTTTTTTATTAATATTATGCGAATTTTGACATGAAGTCTTATAATTTAAAATTAAAATATCAACTAATATATTTAAAATTATGAAATAATTTAGGGTCAGTTTTTCAATTATTTTCTAAATTTTTATCAGTCAATTAGGACTATTTGTATGGGCATTTAGATAAAAAAAAAAAACTATAACAAATATTTTCTAAATTTTGGTTTGCAACACAATTTTACCACACGTGAAGGAAAAGTCCTTACAGGCTCCTATAATCCTGAAAACGTTATACGCCTTAACGTTTTTAGGTATATCACACTCTAACTTCACCAAACGAAAGAACCGCCTTCACAATTAAACACCATTATTATTGTAAAACATTTCCGAAAGTAGATAAATATTCACCAAAACTGAATTTTAAAAAACTTAAAACTAGTACTCACCAGTTTGAACATGTTGACTGAGTGTTTGAGATTGTTGTGATTTCTACCTCAACACTGGGGTCTTATATACCCGACGTTGTGGAGTAAACCAGAGGGGAGAGTTAGCTGGGGCTCGAAGTGGCGACCTTGTACATGCACTTTCATGCGTCGCTGCCTCGCCCTCTTCATACCGCGCACAGAGTCATGAGGGTAACCGTGCGTAACACAATTATTACCAAGTAGTCACACACTCTGCCGTTATGGTTACGTTAGGCACTCCATTCATAGAGCAAACATTTCAGTGAAGCCCTATACATGAAAAAATTAAATTGAATAATTCATATAACGCTGGACTGGAATAACCATGTAACTGGACCATTTTTTAACTATATTTTTTTTGGTGGGGGGGGGGGGGATTAATGGGTGTACACAGGTGTCTGCCGGGGGAATGATGTTAGTACTCATAGGGGTCTGGGGGAAGCCCCCAGCATATGTAGGACCCGGAAAAACATTACACATTTGTGTGCGTTTAAGACATGCTCTGTATTCAAGTGTTAGCAAGCCTAAAACAGGTGTTTTCTTCCTGATTGAGTAATATTTTTAAACTTTTTACAATTATGAACTTACGCTCAGTCAGAAATTATAGAAAACAAATATCATAAGGGGGGGGGGGGGGGGGAATAGTATTATCTCTCCCCGAAAAAGGGCAAACAAAACACATAGATATATTTTTTGACGTAGACTTATTGTTAGCATTTTGGCTGAGAATGTTAGCGATTCTAAATAGTTTTTGTTTTTTGGCCAGAATAATATAATTATTATTAGGACATGTAAGCTTTACGCACTGTATAGAGATCCAGCCCATCCACTTGGAGCGAGAATATATTTCAAAATAATGTATGTTTGAGCCAAAAAGTGTCCTATATAGTTCATTATTTATAAGAAACGCCTCGTGCAAAAATTTACGTAGGTATAAGACCAATTGCCAGCAAGACACTGATACAATTGCCTCGTTCTAATGAATTCTTTCAAATTAGGTCCTCCCATGTATTTTATTATAATATATATTACAATTTAATTTTACTCCAAATGATCCTATGAAATCAGCAATGTGGGATTTTTATGACCATTTCACTCCTTTTAAGAGTTCTTTAATGTCCCAGCTTTAACGATTCTATAAACGTCTTTATTTACTACAATATTATTTTATTTCAACTTGCACTTGCAATTTATTAACATTTTTATGAGATGTTTTCATAATATGATCTGAATTGCACACTCTTCAGACTTCACCCATCCCACAGGTATGATACATTATATTTGTTAAATATATTTGCTAACAAAACCACATTCATGCTGCATAACGTGTGATCGACATATTTGGTCTAAGTAAACGGTCATTCAAGGAACATTATGGTTGACATTTAGTTACATCAAGAAGAGTTTGTTTAAAATACCAAACCAATTTAAATGTCCTCACTAAAAGTTTAGTTATTGTTCGAATATATTTATTTAATTATTTATATATTTAGTGGCAGCAAATAAAGTTTGGTATATTTAGTGGAAGCAAATAAAGTTTGGTTAGTGTTGTGTGGTAATTTAGATATACCGGGTGGCGCAAAAAAAATCACCCTGATTGAGAGGTCACTATAACGAAACTATTATAGATAGGAACCTGAAATTTTTATAAATATTATAAAACATACCAAAATTTAATATATGCAAGTTTCAAAAACATTACTCTTGTAGGAAAAAAGTTACAGCTATTCAAATTTGGTTGTCAAAAAATTGATTAAACAGAGCTCAAATAGCGCGCGTCAAGAAAACTTCTAATGGCCGGGCAGCTGTTTCTTCAAAACTACGTAAGATATCAAGCTGAAAATTTCAAATTATATCGAAAATAGATTAAGATCGATTGTGTAAAAATTTCAAACGATTTGAGTTAATGGAAAGAAATTTATGGAATCTTGAAGTTGAGCGTAAAATCAGAATATGTAGATTATTTCTAAACTGTTATAACACACGTTATAAAAGTGCATTTTTTCCTCACTATTCTGTTTTAAGAAAACGATTTACACAATTGATTAGAACTACAGCAGTTTAGTTTATTTGTACCAAAAAAATTATTTTTGGCTGCCAAGACCGGGTTTTTTCTCGTAATTATTATAACAAACCCAATTAGTGCATTGGAATTTCTTTTATTGATATTTTTATGAAAATATACTCATGACACAATTCCAAATGCCTTATTGCAATTCACCACTAAGGTCGAATTATAATACAAATACGCTGGAAATTCACCCTTATAGAGTAATGAGTAATGACATTAAGGGTGAAGTTATATAATTGCGTTCACAGCAACTAACTTGCACATGTATCTACTTCTTGTTACCATAACATCCTACATGTTAGCGAATAAGCTTTAACCTCATTAGTCTCTGTTGCATAGAAATAGGGGATAATAAATCAAATTTCTCTCAGCATTCTTATCCTGCAGTGCAGTTGCATAAAACCACATTGTGACCTTGGCGTAACACCTTACGCTCAGGTGCTATGTTCTTTCTATTGTGATGTATGATGGCTTGTAGAGATCAACGTTCTATTATTCAAATAATATGATATGATATTGTGAGATGTACACTCATGTAAGGTATTTATAATTTTTAATTTCCTCTTGGACACTCTAATAATAATAATAATAATAATAATAATAATAATAATAATAATGTAATTTATTGAGCACATAAAATAGGTACACAATTGGTCTGTATTCAACAATCGAGTCGTTGATCTTCCATACATCCATCTCTTCTCTTCAGCTGCTTCACCTCTTCACCGTTGACCTACTTCTTCTTAATTCATAATAGTCATTAAAATTGTGCTTCAATATCAGTGGTAATATTGGATTGTTTACATATTATATTATTTTGCTTGCTTATCATTTCTAAAAGTAACTTTAGTAACTTTAGTAACTTTTTTATTGTTTACATATTATATTATTTTGCTTGCTTATCATTTTTAAAAGTAACTTAAGATTGACGGGAGATATGCAATTTAAATTTGTATAGCAATATATAATTTTGTATAATTTTTTTATGTTTTTCATAACAAATCCAATCCACGGCCGTCTTTCAATAAGTACTCTGATAACTTTTAAACGGTTGGTTAGGACTGTATTGTCATGGCAACGACCAATGACATTCCTAGAATGACTGTGTTAACTTAAGGTGATACTAGCGCTCGGCCGTTTTAGAAAATTGAGAGAGAAAAATTGTTTCATAAGTGAGTGTTACTTTTACAGGATGTTCACATGATCAGTCTGATTGTATATTAGTAGCCCTGTTTAATTTTTGCTTATTGCATCGTTAATTAGGCGCTGGTTATTCAACAAAACCGCGCAAAACGATGAAATTTGCGATACGATTGGAGACCAAACCCGTAAACCAATTGATCTCAAATTTTAATCATGATTAGATGAAAGACAAACTTAGGGTTATCCCTTGGCACATTTTTGAAATTTAATTTTATACGGCGCCCAGGGAGACTAGAAAATAGCTAATTTTTCACCAAAAATCCACTAATTATTACTAATTAACGATACAAAAAATTTAAAATGTACCAAGGGATAACCCTAAGTTTGTCTTTTATCTAATCACGATTAAAATTTCAAATAATTTGGTCTACCCATTTCGTCTCCAATCGTATCGCAAAAAGTGTATACAAAAAGCAGCAAAATCGTTCGCGCTTGCAGCACCTTAATTACTGTGGTTTTAGCAGAGTATTGAAAACTAGACCTTCAAGTCATAGTATCCGGTTTTGACATTTCCCTAATTTTTCCAATTTTCGTCGCTTCGAGATTCTTACACTTACGCTCGTAGGATTGTATTAAGATCGAACCCGATATTAACTATGATTAGAGCTAGGATGTTTAGGACCTAAGAAACGTCCAAAAAGGCAGGCAAATAGTACCTTAAAACTATTTTAAAAAACGACCATAAAACCCCGAAAAAGGACCAATGAAATTTTATCCTATGTAATATATTCGTCATCATATATTATTATTCGATTTATCGGTTTAGGAGCTGAACTTGGAATGTGTCAAGTGATAATTGTTGATGGTCATCCAGCATCCTAGTAATGGATGGAAATTTTTTGAATTTAGGTCTAGACCAAAATTCATAAAATTGTTGTAACTTGCAACAAACATATTTTCATATTATTTTTCCAAATAATTTAAAAATGACAAAGATACCTTAAAATAGCAAGAAAAGTACTGAATTCATAAAAAATTTAGAAAAATACATTTTCAGGCAAAATAAAATACAGTTTTTTGAAATCAAGAAAACATGAAACATATGTAGGTATTTAATCATTTGTAGACGTTTCTGAACAAAAAAAACAAAAAATGGAAATGTCCTAAACATCCTAGCCCTATCTATGATCAACTGTGGTTTATACTGTGATTCCTTAAACTAAAATGACGTGATAGTTCCAAACCCCAATTACAACACTATGATTTTATTTCTAAAGCAACAAACACGTCATTTATATTTTGATTCAAAATACTAATGATGAAAAATAAAAATAAAACATTATTAAAATGATAATTCTCTTTTGTTCTAAAATCACGTAAAACAACGAAACTAATACCTCATTAAACGAAGAACCTTGTCGTGATTTTCCCAATGTTTTGATCGGACGCTGATATGTTGGCTCAGAGATTTCCTCACGATATAAGTGACGATTAGCTAACACTTCCGTATGCAGAGGAACAATGTACCCAGATAGCCACGGTTTGACGTAATCTTTGCGTTGTTTCGACAAAACTCGACGGAATTCAGTGAAGGTCACAGGTATAATAACGCACTTTTTAATCGCTTCAGTGAGTTTCTATGTAAAAAGTATACCTAGAAGTACTTGAGTGCTTTTTTTCTTCAGATTACAAAATATTGGTGTTGTATTTAAATAAGTAATTAAATGAATTCACATAGGAACAAGATTAAGTATACGTATAATGATGTGTAGTTAGTTAGGTATATAGTAGCTTGTTACAATGAAATAATGTAAACATTTTGCACTAGCTGTCTATTACAGAATGATTTCTCATAAATAAATGTAGATTTTCACTAATACCAAAACGAGAACATTTTGTGAGTTACATATGAAACCTAAACTTATTATCATTATCATTTATATTGTAGGTATTTATCATAATTTGTATCAAAATTATTTTAATTCTTGTACAAATATGCCCACTGCTCATAATCCTCATTTTTAATACCAATGCAATTATGACCGAAGGTAGAAATAATATTTATCATAATATTTTATAACTTATTTTAAGCTCGCTTGATTTTCATTTCCATTCCCATTCCCACTTGTCAAAATTTCAAATTGATCAAACTATAACCAATCGAAAGATGCTTTTTATTAAAATTTGAACCAATCAGGGGATTCAAAAAAATTAGGGTCTGCAACGCCCGGAAATGGTCAGTACATGTGTGCAAAATTTCAGCTTGATCAAAGAAAAACTGTTACTTGTGTATCGTCAGTAACAGAAAAAACACACACAAAAAACAGAGGTCCGTGCCAAAAGAGCCAAAAGGAGACGCTCGCTTCGCTATCTCAAATATATTTTTTAAAAATCCAAGGCAGTCGCTTGAATTGAATATATTTTCATTGAGCGTGTGAATGGAGTATATTTGCCAAATGAATTGTGTGTGAATTGTATTGAATTGTTTTGTTGAGCTATGAAACATTGCTCAGAGCAATGTTAAAGGGAAAGGAGACATCGAGTTGCCAGTGGGTTTACATCAATTTCATGTTCACCCACGCGAACACAAAATTGAGATCTTCCTTAAAAGATATCGAGTGAAAAACGTGCAATTGAATCTGATTTTATTAACGCCCTTTCGAATCTGTCAGTTAGATGATTTCAAACATTTCAAACATTTTTTTTCAACACCGAAAAATAAGGAAAATATACGCGAAAAATAGGTATTCATATTGTTGTTTGCCCAATTTTTTCCCCAGGAAAGCAACTACTTTTGCTCCATCTTAGATTTTTATGCCAGACTTTATGAACAATCGCAGTTTGTAATTATAACCATTGAAAATTATTGCTGAAATCGGAAGAATATAAACATTTTTCAGTCATTTTGTTCCTTTGAAGACAGTGAACTTGAATCCTGGCAGGTTCGAAAACCACCGAAATGTTTGGAATTCAGATAAAATTTACCAAATTATGACCAAGACCGAGTGCCCCGGACCCGCATGTGACGTGTACCCTCCCCACAGACCCCCTTCTTGCCCCCCAGACAGAAATCCTGCGGACAAGCAGCAGCTAAACGACAGAAACAACTCTTGCTGCCTGAAAAAACAGATGTCACAACAATAAAACAAACTAATACCATGATTGTAATGTTCGCTTGATTTGTTAACAAACTGGACATCTTACAATTCCAGTATCGCATCCTACTCCTTACAAACTTCAACAGTTTTTCACAACAACAGAACCACTATTAGCAAACAGACATCAATACATTTTTTAACTCAGTCACATGATTTATTTCCTAAACCAATGTGAGATTAGAATTTAAACATTTTCTACTGTATTTTTTCACTTCCACTGGTACCATGATTATACAATAGCAGTGACTTTTGAATGCAAATATCAACTGATTTATGATCTCTAGACCAATGAGAGAACAACAAAATGAAAGCAGCTATTGTTTCTTGTTCTCTTAGCCAATCGCCGTGTGATCAAAATCGTGCTGCACAAAACTATCGAGTGCCACAATTTATTGTAATTATATTCTAGTTGAGAATTACTTGATTTTATATTAATGCTGTTGTAGCAAAGAATAATCACTTCTGACTTATTTATAGCATCCCGTATAAGTGTATCAATAAACTAGAGTATGTGGTGGAAACATGGAATTGGATTTTATGGATGTAATTACATGGAAAGACGGTGGCATCAAAGGTTTGAAGTGACGTTTTCATGGCTTTAGATATTATTTATTGGAAAATACTCCGTAATCTTGAGCTGGCTTCTTGTTTCATTTGAATAATGTATGTATTTATTTTACATATAATACCCCATATTAAATTACCCCAAAACTGAGCTAGGGATGAATCGATATGATGGTGAAGAATAGGTAAAGATTGACAGTTGGGATAAGAAGGAACCTTCCCACATTTAAGTCCCGACTGAGAGAAACGACGAAAAAACAGACAGGAGGACTGTTGAGGAAATTTAACCGGGTCCTCCGAAGTAGTGTAACATTTAGGGCTTTTCAAAACTGCTAAATTTTAAACAGTTGATGAACCAATATTGCCCTACGAACAGCATTGTCAATTCCTTCAATACCATTTAAACCTTTTGTTTTAACAGAGTATTGAAATACCGGCCATTAGACTATTATGTGTGTAAATAATTTGAGCTAGCGTTCAATAAAAAAGAATATTGTCATAGTGTCAAATAAATTAAATGGATACGCTCTGTGCCCTGTTTTAAATATAAATTAAAATATAAATTCCAGTATTTCATTGAAGTATTTCAATAGCTTGAAGCTATTTACACTTTTTAAACTTTATACTCGTAAATGCAAATATTGCATTAGCATTTAGCTAATTATACACATTTCGTATATTTTTAATTGCCTTTTGCTGTATGAATTTCAGTTCACGTCCGAATGTTTTCAGTGCCTTTCGACACCGCGTGTAAAGTACTTCCTGTGGCATTCTTTGCGCGAAGGTCGCTTTCGGTAAGATATCTGTCAGATCATGATGATTATTAATTTCCTCAATTAGTGGCCCGTTCATCACACCCGGCCATTGTCCAAGATTCAATGGCTCATTTCAGAGTACTTTTAAAAGTTAGATGTCTCCTTTCAAATTAAAACTTATGTTGATGAGGACTTTGCTGAATGAACGTGATATAAATGCGAGGCAGACCTCGACAATACAGCTTCCCTTTCAGATTATGCATCAGCAGTGGTGTAGTCGAGGGTATACGCGGGTATAAGCCGTATACCTAAAAAACAAAGTTTTGCTGAAGAGTGAAGATGTCAGGAATACTTAAACATTTTGTGATGTTTTACGTCTAGTTTCATTTCGTAAGCAAAAAAACTCAAAAAAGTTAATTTCAAAGAGTCAAAAAACCAAAAAAAAGCCCTGCGGGGCAAGGTGGTACCGTGCCCTCCACCACCCCAAAGTGTCAAATTATAATATATAATGAATATTTTAACAAAATATGCCTCCATAACGTCTCAAAATTGATTTTACTGTGTCCAAAAACCAAAAAACGCCCTGCGGGGCTGGGTGGTAGTCGCGCCCCCACACCCCCTTATACCGAGGAAAATTGTTTTCCTTGCCTTGCCCCCCCCCCCCCCCCCCCAACCTGACAGAAATCCTGCGGACGTCCATGGTAGCGTTTACCCCCAAAAAATTGGACTACACCACAGTGCATCAGTAAAGCGGAGAATTAACTATAAATAGTTTTCCGGTGAAACCAAGGGACCAATTTGGCTAGAAATCAATTGGAATATACGATCAGGACGGTAATGAAACTTTTGTGATAAAACACATGGCCGGATACGTGACTTGTTTTGACTTGTAGACAAAATAGATAATCTTTAGTCATGTTTTCTGTAGGGATAGGCTAGACCGGTTTAATTATTCGTTAATTATATTTCCTATCGATGCAGACAATCTGATGTACCACGAAAAAGAGGAATCGAATCTAATTAAATGGGTTCCATTAGAGGTAACTAGCAGCCTTTAAATGTTGAAGTTAAAACTTAAAACTTTAAACTATCACTTTAAAGTCTCCCACTACCAATAGTTCCTATGTCGGTTTCCCATATACCAACATGAGGATTTGGCCGGCTTCTTTTCACGCTACTTCAAACGCTTTTGACGCTTTTGATACTCTACTACGATTGAGTTGTTATGAAGACATTTACTTACATCGAATAAAGATCATATAGGAGCCTTTTTGTGAAGATTCCATCCTCATTCTCTCGTGGTCCATGGATATATAACACAGACAAGTAAACTTACTTAAATATTCTTGTCGGATAGTTATATCAACGATCAACATAAATAATTTCTATTCTTTAATCTGTTACAATTATTTTAACAACATAATCTATAGCTACCATGTTCTTCGAAGAAACGGAGGTTTTATGGTAAACTTCTAGCAGAGCCTGTATGATAGGAAATTATTTGCGAAGTGTCAAGTGAAAAATATCTTACAAACCGAGGCTCGAACAAATTGAAACATAAAATGAATTCTCCAAATTAGAAGGTAGGATTGGAAGTCCATATAAGAAACATATGTTACCACCTGAATTTATACTATTTTGTAATAAATAAACAATCTGAATCAGAATCAGAAGGCATTCCAACACTCGCAGTTTTCCACGAATTGGCATAATAAGATCAGCTCAACGTATCTTCTGACAACACACTGGTCGAATGATCTAGAAGGAACATGTTTCTCAATCAATATCAACCACTTTCAATTCAATACGCATGCGTTCTTTTCTTTTCCATTGAATCTTACATCGCGATTGAACAGCAAGTTGAGTAATCAGATGATAAATTCTCATACAAAGCTGGCTGATTTTTGTCATTTGTTCGCATTATGAAGCCATCCTATGTAGGTCAACCCTATAGATAGGCAACATAAAGCGGGCATGAAAACTGCAGCAACGAAACCGCGGCATGTGATAATTGCAGCAATAATGTTTTATGAACAAGCTAATGTGTTGTTTGATGGACGTGGTTTCTGTGGAGGGGAGATTCAAGGGATATTAGCAACATTTACTATGTGCAGGAGAGGGGGAAGGGAATTGATATTAATTGACTCCATCTTGGGGTAGATAGATACGTTTTACCAGCTATTAAATTATCAGCATCTCACTTTTGAGTTGGCTATCCAAGAATGAGGCAAACGTCAAAACAGATCAGCCCTCTCAGATCATCAACTCATCCTTCTTTGTTTTGTTTTCTTCGTGTGACGTGTTTCCTCAATCATTTAAAACGACTTATACATTTACCCTATTACTACGCTAGGTCTCACTGTTTCTCCGATCAAGGTGACAATGCAAAGCGGGTGTTGCATGTATCGGAGCTCGCTCATCAACTAGTTTCACTGAGCGTTTTCCTAGCAGATAATTAGAAATTAGGCAATTCGCTTCCTTTATAAATAAATGAGGAAACACAAAAATATAATACAAATATAGATTTATGTTCGTGTTTCCCATCCCTGCAGACGTTTGCCCTAGATTATCATTTATACCTACCTCTAATAGTTGGTTGTTTGGTTTGTAAAAATACAACTCTTTTCCAAAATGAATGTACGATGTTATAATTAATATGCTAGATTTTGCTTACATTTATGAAGTTCTTCGAGAATATTTCATGAATCGGAAGCGGAAACTTTTAAAAAGATCAGAGTAATCTATCTTTAGTTTCTATCAGCAGATTTGAATTTACAAACTGCTGTTTTCAGGGAAACAATTTATTTCAATAATTAGTTCAGTCGTTTGGTATCATTATTGCCAACAATTACTCCATCTGCGTGGACAAGGATTAAAAAATCCACAATTGACAACTTTTCGAATCTTGAAAATCCTTGGAGACGACAGGAAACTGCCGAAAGTCTGACATTCATGAACACGATTTGATCAAAAACTAAGTGAACATAAAACTAAATTCAGGTCAACATTTTACAATTTAAATTTTATACAACTAAATTAATTTTACAACTTCCAGTTTGAGGATTCGTGCTTGACGCAACCTCAGCATAGCTTCCGCTGTTGCTTTGAATGATAGTACTTTATCTCAGTATTAAACAGATGTATCTACACAAGAATTGACGCTTACGATAATGCTTTAATGAATGAGCCATATTTTCATGCATGTAGGCAACATGTTGTGCATGAAACAAAAACTAATAATATGCAAAGTGACAACGTGCATTAACTTTATATCGATCGATCTCATTTTTCCCAACTGCATCAAAATGATTACTACTATTTTTTATTCAGTGATTCAAATACTTATATTACGCAATTTTTCAGGTATAATGTTGGTCTGCATGACTTTGAAAAATGTTTACTTGATCAACTTCAAACGATTAATTTTCAAATGTCAACCCCCAGAGGACAGCTTTAAAAAGTAAATAACTATTCTGTCAAGTGTAATTACATGTATTCAAATTTGTCAGCTCAATCGGAGAAACTGTATGACCTGCAGGGAAACTATTTAAAATATATATATATAGGTATAAAGTTGAAGTAATATGCTGAATTGTGGAAAGAATGCTCAACTACAGCTCAACGGACGTTCTAATTTCATCTCTAATAATGATACAAAATGAAGATGGGAAGAAGGCAGTCGTTGTATGTTACCATTGAAAATAAACCTTCCCATGCATTTGCCTACAAAAACATCAGGAATGGTGACCAAGAAGAATCGAACTAAGACCATGCTGATGCAAAACCTTATAAAAATGTGTGTAATGAAACAATAACCCATATAATTAGCGTTACAAAATCGCTTTACGTACCTACTATATTACGTCCATTAAACTTTACTAACGTAGCCATTAAAAGCTATAAATATCAATTAAAACGCATTCGAATGCATTACATAAAAACACAACCTGGTTCTGAACCCACGTGTTTTAGATTCAACTTCTCAAACGTTTAACTGAGAGATTGGTCAATACGCATTAAACACTTGGATTTTTCACCCGTCAACAATCGACCTCTCTCCACCCCTCTCTTGCCCGAAACAGCCCCAAGGCAGAAACACAGATCTAGAGCCAACTTCAGATCGTGAACAGAGCCTAAAGGAATTATTTATTGTGATTGATTCAATTAACTTATATTGTGTTATAAAAAAATGTATAACAATTATGTAATACTTGTTGCTACGCCCCTCCATGTATCTTGGACATGTTATTTTTCTTTAAACATTTCCGCTGGTATTACTAAAGCTGAACGTGACAATTTTACATCCTTGCCACTGATTTTAATGCAAAGTGTTACATGGCAATATCCTAGTTATGTATTTATCATTTTTTAAGTTATAAGGAAGTTTGTAACTAACTAAAAACAAGTCGTGTACATAAAAACCGCTTGTTTAACACATTGATAAACGAGCCATCGTGAATGCAAAATATTAAATGTTTATTTGGTATCAACAAATCCCAGTTTTTAAGGAGATATCAACGCGCTTACCTAATTTATTAATACAATTTTATAAATGTTGAGATAGTATTGTGAAATCATCGATGACGATGATGGTGATGAGGATGAGGATGATGATGATGATGAGGAATTAGGTACGGATTGGCGGTGGGAAGGAGGTGGTCGTTGCCTATGGGTAGGGAACCTTCCCATCATTTGCCTCTCGACTGAGGGAAACAACGAATAAACCTGAGAGAAAAGAACGCCCGCCCGAACAGGAATCGAACCCGATACATACGGACAACAAAGTTCTGATTTGTCAAAAAATATAAAAGTGTAGGTACGCAAGTGTTGGAAAGTGTTATACATTTCAAAAGTGTAATTAATCAGTTATACACAGGTAATTTCACTTTTCAACCAATCGGCATCTTGTTAAATAAGTGGGCTAAAATGCAGCTGGACCAGAAGAACTACTGATTGGAAGAGGAGCCGAAATGGACAGAAATAAATTCACAAGATGAGGACCAATTGCGATAAAGTTGTGATATTTGTGACAAATTGTTAATTTCTCTCTCTTCATTTATTTGCAAATTTCTTTACAGCTTATGATCGATGACATTCAATATTCAAAAAAATGTAAATCACGAATAAATATTAATCTTGGTAAAAGATCCATAAGAAGAATGTTTGATTCTAAACTATTGTTGCTTCACATTATTGGATTTCGAAAAGCTAAATATTTCAAATTCCTTCTGAAAAACGCATTTTTATTGATTTCACTTTCCTTCAACCTCCATCGAATCACTACTCAGAAATCTCCCACTCCATACCCTCCAACCTGCATGTTCACACGTCCGCACCCCCGATCGTGACTCCCGACCCACTAACGATTGTCGTCTCTCCCATTAAACTTAGCTCTTTTGTCACGGAGACACTGGTTATTCCATGGGGCAATGCGCGTTGCATTAGACAGTGGAAAGGAGTGAAATGCAACTAGAGTAAAGCGCAATGAAGAGAGAGAGAAAAGCTATGACGCAGCGATGTCGTGTTGGTATGTAATTCTCTTCATGCGATGGCACGTAGCGGTGGGGTGTTGTAATTGTAATTTTTCATGTTGGAATTATGTGTAATTATTTAGAGGTTGTGCGTGATTTCTGAAGACACGTTGATACTTGTGATTTTATTGAGTCAATCATTCATGAATTTTATTTCGATTTGGTAATTTTTATACTTTTATAGAATCCTGAACAAAACAATCATCATTTGGAACACAATTGAACGTGTCTTGTGTGTAGCTGCATGATGTCTGAAGACACGTACTCAGCAAATCATAAAACGGTACTTGAACGAAACGGATTGGCTGCTGGTCAGAATCATTGGCAATCAATCCTTGTTATTATCAATGAAATCAGAGCTTACCTACTAGAGTTGGCAATATAGACTACATCGGATCATGCCATCAAGTCTTTTTCAGCCTATTTTGTTGGGTGTACATAGTTGTGATCTTATGGAATCAAATCATCCATGCAAATAGTAACCTAGGAAACAATAATAAATATACCCTCAATAAATAAGAAGTTTAATAATAATGAAACAATATATTAGTTTTTAAAATAATCTTTATTTATTACACAACAACAATGAAACAAAAAACATTATATGAAAAAATAAATAGTTCCTTATTTGGCCATTAAATAATGTCAACAGTACTACATCATTACTAATTGAAATTAGCCAACACAAAACATCAACAACATAAAGAAATCGAACCTGAGAAACAAAGAGCGGTGTTTTACTTACAAAAAAATATCATTGATAATAACAATTCAGGAAATACAGCCGGAATGTTCTAACTCTGGTAGAGTTCTAATAAACCAACTCATAGAGAGATTCAAAGAAGGAGTTGTCACTGGCTTGCCCTGCAGATGCCGCATCAATCCAGTCTCGAACGCTGGATACTCTGGAGTAGGTTGAAGGCGTTCCATATCGAGAGCATCTCCAGCCATCATATGTCACCACTCCGACCAGCTCTCCGGCGACCACCATTGGACCCCCCTCGTCGTACTGGAAGCGTTGAAGAAGCAATCATGTAATTGAACATCTCCAGCCATCATACGTCACCACTCCGACCAGCTCTCCGGCGACCACCATTGGACCCCCCTCGTCGTACTGGACGCGTTGAAGAAGCAATCATGTCATTGAACATCTCCAGCCATCTTACGTCACCACTCCGACCAGCTCTCCGCCGACCACCATTGGTCCACCCTCGTCGTACTGGAAGCGTTGAAGAAGCAATCATGTCATTGAACATCTCCAGCCATCATACGTCACCACTCCGACCAGCTCTCCGCCGACCACCATTGGTCCACCCTCGTCGTACTGGAAGCGTTGAAGAATCAATCATGTCATTGAACATCTCCAGCCATCATACGTCACCACTCCGACCAGCTCTCCGTCGACCACCATTGGACCCCCCTCGTCGTACTGGAAGCGTTGAAGAATTAATCATGTCATTGAACATCTCCAGCCATCATACGTCACCACTCCGACCAGCTCTCCGTCGACCACCATTGGACCCCCCTCGTCGTACTGGAAGCGTTGAAGAATCAATCATCTCAGTGCAATTATACGCGTTGATGAGCGAGCCAAGTTAGGAGTGTGATGGGTAATAGAATAGGGAAGTTTACCTCTAAATTAGATTTCAGAATGTTTTGAAATGAGCCTGAACTCAAAGATTAGTATTTTTGTTGTGTGGATTGTTTTTCTATTTGATTTTGTATAGAAATCTTCGAATTTTAAAATATAATCTTGTTTTAAGCAGCGCCATGGCAAAAAGACTTTACTATACCATGGTTACACATTGTTGTGACTAAATGACATCATTATCCTGTCATACGTCATCAAACTGTTTTTTCCAGCCAAAATGGCACATGAAATTTTGTAATTGATTTTTATGAACGAAAATTTTAATATTGATCAATCGATAAACAAGTATTTAACGCACATTCATGTAAATGGTTTTGTCTAAACTCTACAGAGCAGCAACTTTCTCACTTGATTTCGCATGCAATACGAAGTGTCACTTATAAACGCGTCACACAAAGCGTTCTTCTAGTAACTCACCAGACAAGTTTCAGTTGATGACCCCTCCTCCTCCACGCCCGTACAGACTGTCTGGTCAGTGATGACAAGGTAATCGAAGAACCTCTTGCATTCAGACTGCGCGATGACTGGCAGAGACACCACTTGCAAGTGTAGTGGTAGCATCTGAAACAATAGAGTTTATACTATATGACGCATGAGTCCATTGGCGCTAGTTCCGCTCCAATCGGTTCAATCGTATGCAGAATATTATTACGTCAATTCACTTGGTAACACTTCTTATCTTGTTCCTCTCACTTGATCCTTCCAATGGGGTTGTTCACTGCCATTTGCTCTCACTCGCAGCGCTAGCGGCATTGGAGGTGTCTCTCTCTGATTGGTTGGTCTCTGGATCCAAGATCTCTGAATCAAACTCCCGCCAAGGTTTAAAAATCTTCCATTCCGCTCTGCATTTTGATTGGCCCTCTATCGGCATTTTGATTGGTTCTTATTACTGTTAGGACAGCAACGCCATCTACAATAGTTTTGCGTGAACAACCCCATTACGTGAAGTCGGTAAGAATATTATTTTTGCAATATTCTCATATGTGTATAAATTGTGTAATCTTCAGGCACCATCTATGGTGACAGCAAAGCTGAAATAATAAATAAATAAAAAAGACATATGAATACTTACTGCACTGTAACCCCATCCAGTGACGACGGCCAGGGAACCAGCAGCTGTGTCCTGTCCTTGCTCTGGAAGAGGTATGATGGAGACACCGACTCCGAGATTAAACGGTGTTTCAACCTGGAACAAGCAACACGTGACAATCAGTACCCATTCCGGATATAGGTCAGAAGTGACGGTGAGTTGAGTCATAATACTTTAGTTTTGCCTTACTGAGAAACCGGACATTTGCCTTTTAGTCGAGGGAACAGAATTTAACATACATTATTAGGGGGATTACATTTTTCTTGCATTTTTTTGTAGTTGCAACATGGAGAAATACAAACTTTTTAACTCATTTAATACATTATTTTTGCTTGTCTCAACCATAAAACTTTTTTTCATAAATATGGTCGGTTTTGAATCTAGGTATAACTCATCTAAATCATCAGTTTCAACTTGCGATACATTTACATGGATTTCATATCTTTAAAAAATTCCGAATCACATCTCCCACAGAACCGAGATAGACTTGCCTGCAGCAGCGCTATGTCATAGTTAGTGTAAAGAGTCAGCGAGAACTTCGGGTGCTTGATGATCCTGATGACCTGGTGCAACATCCCTCCTGCGTGGATCACCGAGCTGCCGGCGCGCAGCTTGTACTCCGTGACGTCTTCCGAGTACATCACGCAGCTAGCGGCTGTCAGTGCCCAAGACTCCTGGAAGATGGCGGCACCGCAGAAGTGCTCGCCATATAGCTCAAGAGACAGCTGGAAACAAGAGGGAGACGGCACTCTAAGATCACCTGCCAAATTGTACACTGAAGAAACATTATAACGATTCGTAAGATTAGGGAGAGAAGCGAGCGTTCCCATTCGACACTGTCGAATACTGTTTGTTTAGGCCAGACAAAATAATGATGACTGTTACAAAGAATGTCAGTGTATAAGGTTCTCTAGAAAGAAGGAAAACAGAGAATATGTTATGGACGACGGAGGTTACTAAGGTGGACGATGGAAAAAATGATTGTAAATACCTGGGAATCCAAACGAGATTAAAGTAATGTTGAGCAGATAAGAGGTGTGTCAAACAATGTGAGGAGATATCTGGAGGTTCAAATCAATGTGTTAACCAACAAGACATTGTACATACCAACTCTGGAAAAGGGATAAAGCAAGTAAAATAAAGACTGACGAAGCTTACAGAAAGGCTGAGAGTATTGGCGGGAAAGCTGAGAAGGCGGAGGTGGGAGTGGAAGTGGTGAAGGAAATAACGTAAGAAGAGTAAGGAAGGACGGCATTGACATTGACACTAAGAAGAGTTCCAGAGAGTGTAGGGTTCAGACATTAAGGCAACATTGCGAGATGTTGAAAACAAACGGGACAAACTTTGGTGTCCGAGTATCACTCGTTACGCTCTCTTAATGATCTTATTTATTCTCTATGTACATTTGCCGTAACCTGTCCGTAAATCCACAAATGTGGTACCCATGATCCTGAACACTTCAATGTACGCAAGAATGCTTATACTTGATCCAATCGATTTGAAATGATCCAATCGGTTTAAAATAATCCACTATCACATGGAGTTTGCATTACCATGTAGCTGTAATCTTCTATGTTTGCATCTGAACCTCCTAAGATGCGAGAGCCTCTCAGTTGCTTCTCCAATCTATCCAGCATTCTGCTCCCTGCAACACCAAATGTGTCCGTATTCGTCGGATTTTAGGAAACTATCGTAATCAAATTCATCATGATGATATTTTAATGCCTTAATATTGACAAGTGTTGGCACGATGGGCTAAACCTCTAAATGGGCTTCCACGCTGCCATTTGCTCTCACTACGCAGCGATAGGAAGAATTGTTCCTTTTTCCTTCCACGCATGCGTCTGTACAAAATGACAGCTAGATGACAGCTCACTTATAACTTCTTGTATTTGAAATATAATGCCAAACTGTTGTGTTCGGAGTGAATGTAATCGTTTTTAAATATAATATATACTTATTAAGTGACTAAATAGTTTCAATTACTTACTTTTAATACTGGAAGATCACTTTATGTTAAACAACTTCTTTTGTTTTCAATTCAGACAAAGTAGCAACATGTCAACAAACATTTTACTGTTGCCATAGCAACTAGGAATGATCGTCGGTGGTGCGCTCTATTCTGGCTTGGAGTTTGGAAGCCCATTAAGACATTTCACAACAGTGTGAGATTTTTAATTTTTATGATCCATTAGGCCGAAACTGACATTTAAATGCACAACATAAAAGTGTATGTAGTTACAAGACTACAATATTCCATTAAGTTTTCTAATAAAGACAAGAACAATCGTCTACATACCAAAGCAGGCAGCAACCAGACACACGACTATTATAGTTCGAAGCATTATGAAGACTTATCTCATGTCACCATTTGCGTATATACACACCTTCCTTATCAACTATATGACGCAGTATATTATTAATGAGTTGGTATGATTATGGATATCTAGGTATCAAGAAATTAGTGCATTTACTGATAGTGTCAGGTAATCTTCAAAATTAATCGCGGGCGATACCAGGCGGCACAAGTACAACTTTGATCAACTTGTTGCCCATGAACGAACATTTTAAAATGTTGTAAAAGACGTTCTAAAGTTAGTTGGTGACAGTTTCCAAATATAGTTTCGTAGTAAAGAAGTTTCGGCAGAATGATTTTGGCCGGATAACTTAGCTGGTAAAGCTCTCGCCCGGCAAGTGAGAGGTCCCAAGTTCGAGTCCCGGTTCGGTCTGACATATTTTTCTTCGCATGTCTAGTATGGTAATTGGTCATAGAAAATTCGATTATACAGAGATGAAATAGGTGTTTTCAAAAAGGAATACCAATTTCCGAACATTGTGAATTCAAAATTAACAAAGATACATATGGATTAAAATTTCAAAACTATATTACTTGTGAGCAGATGTAACAATCAATCTATTCGTCGTTGAATCAATATTTGGTTAAATATTTGGACCTCATGGTGTTCTTATTGTAACTGATAGTAGATTAGATTGGTTGTGTGTCTAAACTCGAATAAATTAAGATAAGATTATTATTTGGTTGTTTAGTAATTTAGATCATCAAATAATCGTAGTTAACGTTTTGTGGACATACTTGGATCGTGAAACTTTCATCAACAACTGATTGACAACGTCATATGAGTCGCTTAGTATCAAAACTCGCCTTTTCCACATTTAAAAAAAAAATGAGTTAGACACGTCGTTGGATTCGTAATGAAGAAAGGAATCCGACTGTGAAAAGAGTTTGCACAAAAAACAGCCTTTCCTCTGTTAATATGCTTGCAAAATATGGGTTTGTTTCAAAACTGGCCTTTTCCTTAGACTGGTTTGTTTCAAAACTCGCCTTTTCCAAAAGCAGCCAATCAGTGAGCAACATCTTGCCGCCATTTTGACATTACTCGTGCCAGTGACTATAATAAATAATTATTAGGAATCTAAATTCAATCTAAATTATTTTATTGTAAACTATTTGACTGACTTGATAATATTAAAATTCTATTCTTGTAAACTATCTGACATGACTTGTCAAAATAAACATGCTTGTGCAAATCTAAAATGTTTGCATAATTTTTGGAAACCCCTGTCTATTCCAGCATTTTTTTCAAAACTTGTCTTTTCCAAACTGAAATATTTATTTTTTAAATAAATGTTGATTTAAGATTAACTTTTTACTCTTTCATAATATTTCTTTTGTTATATTGTCCACCTGAGTAAAAAAATTCAGTTCAATTGGATATTACATTAAAGGGGGGCAACGGTCAGAAATTAAAATTTTACCATAATTAAACATCAAAATATTAATATCTGTAAGACATATGAGAAGGGACCAATCCGGTTGTAATAGTGAGAGCAGAGCAGCAAATCGAAAAACGTGATTTTAATCGAAAGTATGCAAAGAATTTTAGTCCCATAAGAAATAAGCTGGACGCAAATTGTCTATTGGGAACGTAGGAGAACCAAAATAGATAGAAATAAAAGAAGCTCTGCTACATATAAATAGGAGTGTTTTCTTCATACTATTTCTTTTAAAATTTTTTGTGAATTGAACCGTTTAGCTGCAAATAAATATAAAAACAAATCGCTACTGTTTTATACAATATGGGAAGGTCCCATATTTTTTGTACAGAAGGTACATTCCTGCACGTCTCACTCCCACTCTCTGTAACTGGACCCAAATTGTTTACACTAAGCGCTTGCTGACACTTGAAATAGTAATAAAATAGCCATAAACTAAACAATATCATGCATCATCATAACACAACACATTAAATATCTATTACAGTCTGCTCAAAGAATGTTGATACCACAAGACAAATCTCATGTGAACTAATATGCAATACAGTCAATAATTATTATTCATTATTACAATACCGCTGGCACATTTGCACTTATCAATTATCTATAAACATGACAAGATGAAATGATGGTAATTTTTCATATTCTGACTGTTGTCGCCCTTTAAACTAATATAATGTTTGTACGTTTATCTCTGAATGCTATGGAAAAGAAGAGTTTTGATATTAGGCGACTCATATGGTAGAATAACATAAGCAAGTGATAGAGTCGATCGACAACAAAGTCGAGTCAATGCTATCTCTCATAAGAGTTGTCGAGCGACACGGAACAGGTATGGCTGAGTGGGAACGCTCTGGACTTGTATTCCGGAGGCCCGGGTTCGATTCCCGCTGCCGTTCTTCCTGACTCGTTTTTTTCGTGGTTTTCCCTCAGTCGACAGGCAAATGATGGGAAGGTAACATACTAATAGGCCACGACCGTCTCCTTCCCACCTTCCATCCTTACCTATACTATTCACCATCATCTTCCAATCATCATCATAATCATTCATCCGTCGCCATTAGCCTCGCTGCAGAACAGTGCGACGTTAAGCCCCAGACAAAAAAACGTTGAGTCATTGCTAATCTCTCATAAGAGTTGTCGATCGACAACAACGTCGAGTCAATGATAATCTCTCATAAGAGTTGTCAATCGACAACAACGTCGAGTCATTGCTAATATCTCATAAGAGGACAACAACGTCGAGTCAATGATAATCTCTCATAAGAGTTGTCAATCGACAACAACGTCGAGTCGTTGCTAATATCTCATAAGAGGACAACAACGTCGAGACAATGATAATCTCTCATAAGAGTTGTCAATCGACAACAACGTCGAGTCATTGCTAATATCTCATAAGAGGACAACAACGTCGAGTAAATGATAATCTCTCATAAGAGTTGTCGATCGACAACAACGTCGAGTCATTGCTAATATCTCATAAGAGGACAACAACGTCGAGTAAATGATAATCTCTCATAAGAGTTGTCGATCGACTGTCGACAATAGTTACACAATCGCGGAATTGGTTTTGTGCTCCAGTGTGTGACATTGTTTTAAAAAATAATTTAGTCATTAATTCAAACACACTATTTATAGAATTCTATATTTTTAAATGCCCGATTCTGCTGGAAACCGATTACATACATTACATGTATTACATGTATTACATACATTACATTACATTACATGTATTACATACATTACATGACGTATGTTATCGGTTTCCAGCAGAAACCATGTATGTAATCGGTTTTCAGCAGAATCAGGAATTTTAGAGTTATGGAATAGGGTCCCAGGTCAAAAAATGAATTCGACTGATATAATCGACCAGAAAATCAAATAATTTATTTTGAGAAGAAATTTGCCAAAAAATTAAATTAAATTTTTATTAGTAAATATGGTCAACGTTCAAAGGTTTGCTAAATCAGCTAAATAGAATTAAATGAGCAAGAAACAATTTGTCCGTGTGTACGAAAAGACGTCTTGAGGTAAATACTCATAGCGTTTCGTTCTCCTGATATTCCTTGCAGAGTCTGTGAAGTTGTCGCAAGATACGCCATGGAACAGACAAGGATTGGAGTAACGCATTGCCACTTGACTATTAAGAGTCTACGATACTTGATGAAATCCATGTTTTATGAAGCACAAAAAGGCGGCCCCTACTTTTTTCTAAACGGCTTTCCCGATTGTCTTCAAATTTTCACAGTTTATAGATAAAGAGTAGATCTGTGTCTCTAGTGGCCCCAGAGTTAAATTTTTTGTTTAGTTATTTCAGGGCAGAGGTGCCAAAAAGACTCATATATTGCCCATGTTAGCACTTCCTCAAAACGAGAAAAAACATTTTTTATAATTTTTTTCGATCACTAGAGACACAGATTTACTCTTTATCTCTATGCTGTTAAATTTTGAAAACAATCGGTCAAGCCGTTAAGAAAAAAGTAGGGGCCGCCTTTTTATGGTTTTTTGTGGTTTTCAATATTTGAATTAAAATAACTTACTTCACAGCAGTATATGCAACATGCAACACACGATTAAATGTCACAAATGTCACGTACAACCCAGAGCTAATGCATTTTCATGCATTTCTAGGATTTTTTTTACATTGGAATCGAAATTTTCTGCGAGTCCTGTCGACTCTTAATGAATGACATTATTTCATATTTGTGCACACTTTCTTTATTTTAGGAGATAGTTATGACCTAGGTTATGATGATATCAAATGAAAATCATGATGTAGAGAAGCCTTGGCTTGACTTCGCGATAAATTTACAAAAGAGACTATTTATAATAATATTCTTCTATTCTATTATAATCTACGCTTTATTAATAAAATTGTGCGTTATATTTGTAATAGGTATATACACGGTTTTTCCCACATTTCATATTTACTTTAGTATAGGCAAATAGCGACTAATGACAGATGATGATAGGGAGATTAGGTATGATGCTTAAGAATGGTAGGTATGGACGGTATGAGAGAGGCTGTCGTGGCCTCATAAGGGAACCTTCCCATCATTTGTCTCTGACCAAGGAAAACGAAATAAGTCTAAGATATTTCATAGCACAAAAAATATTTAATAACTCAATCTGATGTTTGAGTAGTTTTCAACCCGCTTCGTTAAATTTACATTATCGAGGGAACAGGGGAACATTAAGTAAATCTCTTGAGACGTCAGGTGCCAATTGTGCTGACTACCCTCTGCATTAGAGATCAACTAGAGGGTAGTGAGCCAGATCATTCAAATATCAACATTACATTACATCTTTGAAGAAGATTAGGCAACACAACTGTCCTCTATACAATGCGGGTTGCTTCGAATCTGGACTGCGAAGTAATGTACACGAATATCCCATCGGGAATTCAACATGGATGTGATGCCGTCTTGAATCAATATCATAGACTGTAAATAATTCATCGAGATACAAGATGTAAAAGGTTTCGTGCTACTTGAATAAATGTACTGCTGTTCATCAGGAGTTTCTGAAGGAGGTAGAGAGCTCTTGCGCTGGCGATACAAAGAATATCTTCATTTCGGTCATCTCTGAACCCATGCAAATGAGGCTTCAAAGACACATCCATCCCCTCAAACTTACCCCTTCATCACTCCTTTCATTGTTGAAGTTCATTTTTTTTCAAGAAAAATGTGCCGAGTCCATGGTGGTTTACTGATGTTCTTATTCTCAATGAGGCGGCATCTTTACTTGTTGCTAAATTTATTTTCTCTCAAAAATCTGTAGCATTTGTATGTGAAAGCAATTCCCTAAAAATAAAACAACTCGTTAATCTGTTGATGGAGAACATTTTTAATTCGTTTCGCTGAAAAAAGATGTTCATTTTCGCTCACGTTTCCGAGTGTTTCCAATGTTAGAGGCACAACCCCTGCCACTTGTATGATAGCAGGTTGATTAGCACGTGCCATGATGATACGGATTGACCTCTTGAACCCATCTGTTGCTGCGTACCACTGTGTATCATACGCAGCCTCCCGTACCAGCGAGCTCTATGGGAACAAGGAGGTCAGTCATGGATTTTTTGCCAGGGGGGCAAGGCAAGGACCAACCTGCCCCGCAGGTCATTATTTTGGTTTTTGGACACCTTGAAATCAATTTGAGACGTTATGAGGTGCATTTTGTTCAAATATTAAATATTTTTAAAATTTGTGACTTTGGGGGGGGGGGGGGGGGGGGGGGGTGGAGAGCATGTTTCCACCTGCCCCGCAGGGAATATTTTGGTTTCTTGATACTTGAAATTAATTGTTTGAGTTTTTGTTTCCAAAATGAAGTTATACGTAAAACACCACAAAAATTTTGTTTTCCTGACATCCTTGCCTCCAAGGGGCAAGGAGGCAAGGGGGCAAGGGGCAAGGGAGAGCCCCCCCCCCCCTCCTGTAGACACCCATGAGGTCCTAAGTAGAAGTGGACACGATTTGTTTGGTCAGAATTTTTACACATTTCCTTACCTCGTCCGCAATTTTCTGGCAGCACCAAAATATCGCATAAATTATTATGTACAGCTCAAGAGTACAAATCACTATTACCAAAAACTCGCTTCCATAACTTTCCTGAAAAATAATCAAAACAATCTTGGTTTTTATTTTTAATTCCGGACAACTGTCTGCTTGTTTGAATTTGCACTTCAAAAAAATAATTTAGCTTTCGAATGACTTCGTTGTTCATTTCATTTGTATGTAGTTGATTAATAATTCTATTACTTGACTGTGAATACCTACAGCTGTTAGGTGAAGCACAGATAATGGACTGGCTATTATGCAAATCATGAGCAGTGTCTGAGTGAATGGTTGTACAGCTGACTCGAATATATTGACAACCCTGTAAAGATCAAATAATTGCATTATTATGATTGTATAACCAAGTATAACAACTAATTCAAATCAATCCTCACTTCAACAGATCCTGGTGTTCTTTGACCCAATCGCCTAGGAGGCGGTACATTTCAAGGTCAAACCTCTTCTTCCTGATATGTTGCCAAACATCTTCGTTGTATTCTTTGCTCCACCAGGCGCTCTCAATAGGCAACTCATCTGCCTGATTGTCCACAATGTCTTGGCTGTGAGAGTCCAAGGTCACCGAGCACCACTCAAGTAACAGCGATCTTCTTAACAAAACTCTTCTCTGTGCTCTGCGAGGATATCTCCGAGCCAATCTTCCAACTCCCGCTGCTTTCATCCACTTACCAGCAGCTCGCGTAAGAATAGCTTCAAGTCGAATGTTTGCTCTTGCTCGTTGAGGCAAGTGGCTCAGTTTGTATCTCAGTATCTTCCACTGAGCGATCACATGAGTGAAGAATGATGCAAGGAAGTTAACTGTCACGACATTGCAGATTGCACAGATGGCAAATTCCGTAAACACAAATAGAACTAGTGTTATTTCAAACATCGGCGATGCGGTTTGGTCAAACGGTGTCCAAAACCTGGAAACATTGAGAAAACACTTTCGAAAAATAATACCAATAGAAATGAAAACTTCTTAGAACCTTGTAATTTGTACATAGATACAGTCAGGAAGACGAAATCAATTATTTCATGTTCATACGTGGAATTAATAAATCTAGTTGGTTGTGGTTTTTTTCTTCCTAATGACAGAAAATGAATAAAGACGGCCTGGGTAGCGAGTTTGACCTTGAAGAGTTTTTTAATCGATTTGTATCAATATCTTTTACCTATGTAACTGTTAACAAAATAAGGCTTTGTACGAGTATTCAGAACAGTTCAATGAAAATAATTCCAAAGCTTGTAATGGTTTATTAGATTTACTTTGTCCTTCAGGTGTTTAGTGCCCAAAAATTAGTAAAATTATGACACTAAACATCTGTTGGACAAAATAAAACTTATAAATTCCAAACTATGAAATTATTTTCATTGAACTGTTCTGAATACTCGTACAAAGCCCTATCTTGTTAACAATTACATTGGTAAAAGATATTGATAAAAATCGATTAAAAAACTTTTAAAGGCCACGCTAACTACTCAGCCCTTTTAAATGTAATGCAAGACAAACTTGACGTACCCATGGGACAATCTCCTTTCAAAAAGATTATACAGAAGTATCACAAACTGTGCTAATGCGACTAGGAAATCAACACCAATACATATTAACGCTGTAACTTTCGTAAATCTTTCACTAACATATAATATTTTCACGATTGTTTCGTCTCCATTATGTTTCTGGTTTCTCGCTTTCTTGAGGCTTTCAATAATTAACTGAAACGCACTCTGAATTCTTGCAATTGTCAATAGACTAACTGATATTAGAGTAAAAAACGTTGTTATCAAAAGAGCCTTGAACATTTCTCTGGCGTTATTCCTGTTCACGAAGATATTGCCAGCCAGAGATATTATCATCAGGGGAGTGGAGATGCTAATAATGGGCAAAACCATCCTTCTTTCGCTGTCAGTGTCATCATCCTTGCTCCAAGCACCTGAAAGGAAAGAAAGTCATCTATTTGCATCATGCTGTTGATATTGCCAGCCAGAGATATTATCATCAGGGGAGTGGAGATGCTAATAATGGGCAAAACCATCTTTCTTTCGCTGTCAGTGTCATCATCCTTGCTCCAAGCACCTGAAAGGAAAGAAAGTCATCTATTTGCATCATGCTGTTGATATTGCCAGCCAGAGATATTATCATCAGGGGAGTGGAGATGCTAATAATGGGCAAAACCATCCTTCTTTCGCTGTCAGTGTCATCATCCTTGCTCCAAGCACCTGAAAGGAAAGAAAGTCATCTATTTGCATCATGCTGTTGATATTGCCAGCCAGAGATATTATCATCAGGGGAGTGGAGATGCTAATAATGGGCAAAACCATCCTTCTTTCGCTGTCAGTGTCATCATCCTTGCTCCAAGCACCTGAAGGGAAAGAAAGTCATCTATTTGCATCATGCTGTTGACCGCTTTTCCTTGGGCGACATTCGGAGTTTTGTTTTGCGGAATAGCAATGAATGTTAAGGAAGATAATATCGTTAATGAGAAGGTTCTAGCATAGAGTTATGATTAGGGCTAGGATGTTTAGGACATATACTTTTTTCGTTTTTTGTTCAGACTTAAGTCTAAAAATGATATATAAATAATAACTATATGTTTCATGTGTTCCTGATTTCAAAAATATGTGTTTCATTTTGCCTGAAAATACCTTTTTCATTTTTGATTAATTTTTGATGAATTCAGTCGTACTTGCTATTTTAAGGTCTCTTTGTCCTTTTTTAAATTATTGGGAAAATAATATGAAATGTTTGTTGCAAGTGACAACAATTTTATGAATTTTGGTCTAGACCACAATTCATAAAATTTCCATCCACTATTTTCCATCCATCAACAATTGACACTTTGACACATTCATACAATAATTTTAAGTTAATTTTAATATACAACACCAAGTCCAACTTATAAACCGATAAATGGAATATTATTGACGAATATTACATACCATAAAATTTCATTGGTCCTTTTTCGGGATTTTGTGGTCCTTTTTAAATAGTTTTAAGGTACTATTTGCCTGCCTTTTAGGACGTTTCATAGGTCATAAACATCCTAGCCCTAGTAATGATAGTAGCCTTTTATTTGGATCTGAAACGAGCCTTTAACCATTGATAAAGAAATTTTCTTGGCAAAATTATGATATTAATCAATCTAGGCAAATAGGAATGGATGTTCGTTGTGAAGAATATCCAACCGAACTGGGGCTCGAACCCGGGACCTCTCACTTGCCGGACAAGAGCTCTACCAACTGAGCTACACGATAAGACGGATGGACATTAGACACAACGCACTGATGAGAGTTAGAGATCTCCGAGGAGAATGGAATGAAGGTAGAGAATGCTCACTACGAACTGTCATACCACCGGTGACGATGCTGTCACCATGTCTCATTGCACTTGTGTGCGCAACCCTCTTTTACTCGACTGAACGAGTTGCTTTTCAGCTCGAAAGATGAGAATGTAGGTTTCTGTGGAAAATTTCCATGGAGGCAGGATAATATCCCGGGACTTGAGGTCCCGGGTTCGTGCCCCTGATATTTTTCACAACGCACATCCCTTCCTATCATCCTCTATGCTGTCATCCTGACTCCATGGAAGCTTTCCACAGAAACCTAGGTACATTCTCATCAATCTAGGCAACTTACTACGTCTGTGTACGACTGGTAGTTTCTGAAGGGGGTAAGTTTTATCCCAACATAATGAGTTGACCATATACATATATTAGTATAAACCTGACTGACAAACAATTGATATTTTTCTACACCCAAAGAGCTACACTAATCTTAGCCGATACCTGAGTACGCCATACATTGTGCATGCTTACCTAACTTATAGAGCACTGTCTCCATGAGCCACCAACTGTCCTTGTTCTTCTCATTGACCACGTCTATCACTTGCTGATATCTCTCTCTGATGAACGCCATGATAGTTGCCTCTTCGTTCCTCTCAGCTGTCTGCCTGGATAACAGCTCTTCAGCAAGTACACGAATATCACAGCAGGAATTCAACATGGAGGCGATGGCGTTATTTCAATCAATATCTAAATACTAAATAATTCATAGAGATACGTTACCACGATGACAAACATGTAATTCTTGTCCAAAAAATTGCTTTGGACAATCAGAAGGCTTGCCTCATCTTTTTTAGTGACATAGTTTTTTCACAGTGGACACATTTTGTGAATAATAGATTGTGTATGTTCTTTATACACGTACACCCTTTGACCGATATCAACCAAACTTGTTACAATCAATGAAAAAGGATTGAATAAAAAAAATGAAATGAAACCGATGACCGATCTCAAATTTTGCTTGGTCATTCACGAATCAACATTATAGGAATGTTGAAAATTTTTAGACCTAATCTGTTCTTCAAAGAAATTACCACTGCTCCTTTGACGCATTTGATTAGATTGTATTTTCCAAGCTTTTTCCAATGTCTGTATTGTTATCAGCAACTTTCACACGCTTATCAAGCCCCAGATCTTCACTTTTAAAATGTTACATTCTAAAAAAAAACGCCCTGCGGGGCTCAAGCTGAGAGCTTCCTTCCCCCCCCCCCCCACATGATAAAAGTAGTTCCTACGCGCCTGGAACGAACCTGCCTGATCAAGTGAGCATTATTGTACGTTTTAAAAAAATGCGGCCCGCCAACAAAAGCAGATTAGTGTTATTGGCCCGCAAGTCAAAAAGGTTGAGTATACCACTGAGTTACACGGAGCGTTATCCTAGTAAATGTGTAAAATGCAATCGCATGATTTTAGCTCGGGCTACACAACGAACTGTAGAGGTTCTACCCTACAAACACTGGGCGGCCCGGGCTTCTGCCCATCTAGCGCCCAAGTGGGACGTCCCGGGCGGGAACTACTAGGGCATGCCCTGGGCCTGCCCAACGGAGCCCAACCGATCCGTTTTATCTGGCTGTAAAATTTCTAGGAATGTCCCGTCTTGGTCCCGCCCGGGAATGGCTAGGGACGGCCCGCGCGGGCGCTACGACTGTTTGAATTTGAGCTGCTCGAATGACTTATTTTTTTCATATTTATAACTCCATTTCTATAATAATTACATCTACATTTCACATGGATATATTGATTTAAGAATAAATATGTTTACAATTCCAAGCAAAGTATTCATACCATTTTAAACGTTATTAGTAAAGTTTCTTTTATGAACTCGGCAGTCGGCCATCTTCGTGAATCAACTTGTTTCCGTTCTCCCTTCTTCATTTCAAACGCGGCGTTTGACGTTTGTTGATATTTTACAGAGTGTCATGAGTGTGTAGTTTACGTCCTTTTGAGTGATTTTGAATGTGATTTCAATTATTATCTGTGTCCGTGAATGCAGTGTTCACTGCTGAATAGTTTGTCTCAGTTCAAACCATTTAATGTGACACAAATCGTGAAATAATTACAGTTTTGTTGTGCCTCTTTTGTTTGGATTTTCATCACAGAGCCATACAACCCATTGAAGGTGAGTCTTCATCACAACTACATAAGTATCCAGGCATTAATCGTTGTTACTTTAGTTTTGTATGCTGGGGATACTAATAAACCAATAGGTAGTGTGACCAATGTTCAGTAAACATTAACCTCACATGTAAATTTTTGAAATGTAGCAATTTATGCAAAGTAAAATTTCCAACTAGGTAGTTTAGGTATTTATAAAATAAATAAAGTAGGTAAACAGTTTGCTTGGCGTGGTAGTCTATACATATCAGTGGTAGTAGTCAGTAGGAACCCTACCTGTATACCTAGTACGTACCTCCGCCTATTTTGGGAATATTTTCACCTCTACATTAACCAATAACCATCCCACATACCTACCAAGGTACCTACTGCAGTTTTAATAATGTTACTTGTTAAAGGTGAATCTACTCTAGAAGAAAATAGGCTATTAAGATATTGAACTCCAGAAACAAAGCGCGTATTCGTCCTGCGAGCGAACCAAGCTGTATCGTCAAACCGAGCCGAAACATTAAGAACCGAACTGAGCAGAGTGGTAAATATTTTCATTATTTTTAATTATTTAACTTTATCAAGGATTTTAGATATACATCAATTATTTTTGTTTATGTAGGTACCTTACAAGGCCAATAACAAACATTTTTGCTGTGATCCGAAAGTAAAAATTATGTTGCATGGAAATTACATTCTTGTCGGAGGTAGTAGATACATACATTGAATGGTGGTCCCGCTTCATTCAAATACGTAGTAAAATTTTTGAGATTGAATGTTGTCATCCAAAAAAATAAACCGCACCTTTTGAATTTCCTCTAACGCGCCGGTGGTAAGAGAGCAGCCATTCCATGCGAATGCAGACATATGCGGGCCACATAATATGACTGCTGAATTATTAAATGTAAATAAATCAGCATGTTTTTATATTAAATTCATGGTATTTTCTTGCTGATTCCAAATATGTAATCAGTTTTTTTTTAAGTTTGAATAGTTATTTTGTTATCAGTAAAATTGTGGGACCGCATTTAAATTTAAATTTCGTGTCGAACCATGTAAATTACATAAAAAATTTAGAAGGCTGCACAATGATCCTAACTATTTTTATTTTGATGAATAAGATGCTGAACATAGCATCTTACACCCGTACACCCGTAACACGGAATGGCTGAGAGGAAATTAATTTGAGTTGCTAACTTTCACATTACTTTTTGTAGGTTCTACAGATTCACCGTGAACTTGCCCTGCTCTTATTCTAGAGTCGATTTAATTGCCTACCTACTTCAATTAAAAAGTAAATTTACTTCTTGGCAAATTAGCGAGAATTCTGAAGATGCACAGGACTTGGGACTTCATCGAGTTAATGGATTAAATGTTACCTACCCTACAGATGTAATGATTCAGAACTCTCTGATGGTAAGCCACATTTTAGTATTTTATATGTGTAGTATTTCCTCTAACCTTACCTATAAATCACATTTATGCAATATAGAATGTTTCAAATTTTTATTGGGGTTTTAAATAAATAGTGTACCTAATGGTAATAATTTTACCTCAAGTGATTATTGTGGCAGGTCACACAACACAAAAGTGATTTTTGTATTATTCATTGCCAAGAAGTTTATCCTATCAATTTACAAATTCTTCATTGAATCTATCTTTCTTTTTTTTAGGGATCACTCTGTGCCAAAAATTCAATTTTTAAAATTTTTGTAAAGACTGTTATTTGCAGCTATCTGCTATTGCAGTTATTTACATAAATAGTTCTTGTGTAGTAGGTAGAAACTATTTGCTAGGCAGCCTCATGCTCAAAAGAAGTTGCATCCACGTAGATTGCGGATGTCAGTCCTCGACACCACAAGACCGTGTGCTAATAATTTATGGATGGAATCCAGTATCTGGCCATTAAATCGGAAAATTCTTTTGAGCATAGCATAATAATAGTGTTAAATATTGACAAAATTAACAAGATCTTACTGATAACAAGATCTTGTAAATGTTGGACTTTCATTGGTCTGACCGAATAAAAATTTACACAAAAAATAAAAAACACTTCTAACAATACGCTGCATGATCTTGCTAAACTTTTCAAGATCTTGTATAAATCTTGTTTAGGTTAGAATCTGTACCTACAATAATAAATAATTGCAAATATCTTGCGAACATTATTAGTACAAGGTACATTACCTAAATACTTTGCAATTTTATTTTTTCAGATGAAAGAAATACGTATTCAATAGCATTCATTTTCTTGAAAAACTGAAGATGAAAAATTGTGCCAACATATCCGTGAGTGAAGTAAAATCCGAATTGTGTCTTGTCGATAAACAGACAGCGTGCCAGACTCACTGCCAGGTAGTACCTACCTCAGAATGTTTTGATACTATGTGACCTGTGAAGGTTGAAGGACATTTAAAAATTTTAAGTGATGTGGTAGTATAATCTTTTACAATAATATACGTTTATATTATATGAAACTGTTTTTTTTTTAATTTTCGTGTGTTTTCCTGCTCTTTATTATTCCTAAAATTCAATTGCAGTGAATCTCCTATGTGAAGCATTTTATTTTTTGTAATTTATCAAAACAATATAGTACCTAAGTAAGTAGGGAGTAGTACGTGAAAAAATTATTATTAAAACGATTCAATCGTCCTGTAAGAGATTATCAAAAAATAATTGCTAATTTCAAAATCCAACAACCGATTCATAAACAAAAATTCTGGATCTTTTTATCCTTCTTCATTTTTTTATGAATAAGGTAGGTAATACTTAAGTCTCTAGAAATTTTGTTCCAGTAAGTTTTTAAATATCAACGCAAATAATTACTGACATTTGTCACCCGCGAAATGTTAAAAATTAATTCATGCAAATGAAATTCAATTATAATGGGACTTTTGGCAGGAAAAACGACGTATTACAAGAATCCACTTACACTAATGTGTTACCATTGTGGATCATCTGTCAATTTTCTGTAAATTTTCCTGTTAAAAGTAATCAAACTTTGTAAATTCATTCCTTGAAAACTATTCATCCCACAGCAAAAATAAAATCACATCTGTGTTCAGCAACATAATCAACTTTCATAAAATAATGGTCTATTATTCTGAAATCTGAATTTCACGAGACTTCCCCATTATGTGACAGTCAAGTTGAGGATTTCAAATAATCCCAAAATATTTCCTCCAAATAAAAATGCGTTAAAAATAAAAACAGTAGGAGGTACCTTCGGTAATGTGTCAGGTCAGTGGAACAGCTTTTAAACAATAGGGAAACATGGCGAGATAAAATAACTTCCAATAACCACTGATTAACTTTATAATATACCGGCTATTTTTTTTTTTTATTAATATTTGACCATTTAAATGCATTTCTAATGTGTTTGAGTAGGTACCTACTGTTCTTCTAGTTGACATAACAAATTACAACTGTTGTGAAATATTCCGTGAACTGTGAACTAATACATTGACCCTGGAAGAAAATACCTGGATTATTTTTTTCGTATGGCAACGCCCACTCTCCGAAATTGTGAAAAAATCCCGTTTCTCGTGTCACTCACGTTTGCAATTAATTATGTCTTAATGAAACGTATTTTTTCCAGGTACATTCGCATTCAAAATTAGTGCCTATATGCACGTGTCTGGATCAGAGGCACGTTTTGTAGGTACTGCATTTTGAATGAGAGTGTACCTAGCAAGCTAGCACGTGACCGTTATGGAATGTGCGTAGGGGGAGGGGGCTACAGAGCGAGCAGCTGCTCCCGCGCGGGCCGCCCGGGCGGGGGCCAGGGCCGGCCTATGCCTCCCGCGCGGGCCGCCCGGGAGGGTCCAGGGACGGCCCATACCTCCCGCGCGGGCGTCATGGGACGGCCCAGGCCGCCGCCCGGGCTTATTCCCAGTGGCAGGCCCCGGGAGTCTCACTCCATGCAAATCACCCATAAGACGGGAGGGCCCTGGGCAGGCCCGTACGCCCATCTGGGACGGCCTAGGACGCGTCCAGGGACCTCCCAGTGTTTGTAGGGTACATAATACATATGCATAATACATTGGTATCTTTGTATTACCATGTATCGTAAAATCATTATGTGATTACTCATATCTCCAGCAGTCCATGGAAGGATGAAACGAAAGGACCATAAAATCCCGAAAGAGTACCAATGAAATGTTATGCTAAGTAATATTCGGCAACATGTTATTCGTTTATCGGTTGAGTTGGATTTGGAGTAAGATATGTACTTACATTATTGTATGAATTTGTCAATGTGTCAAGTGTCAGTTGTTGATGGTCATCTTAGTGGAGGATGGAAATTTTTATGAATTACTTGTAACTTGCAACAAACATTTCATATTATTTTCCCCAATAATTTAAAAAAAGGAGAAAAAGAAAGAAAATACAAGAAATAACAAAAAAGTACTGAATTAATAAAAAAAAATGAGAAAAAGGCATTCTAAGCCAAAAAATTACAAATTAAGCACATATTTTTGAAATCAGAAACATATGAAATTTTTAGAATGTCTGAACAAAGAACTAAAAAAGGATATGTCCAAAACATCATGATGAATCTCATTTATTTTCATTATTCTTCCTACCCATCACTTAGCTGTCCACTCGTCTATTCCTATTAAAAGAAACGAACCTACTGAAAATGTCTAATGAACATCACAATGTCATGAGCTTGACCTCCGCCCTGCTTCCTCCTCTTGGCGCCCTCTAGCGGTGACCTCTCACAGATCTAATTGCCACGCATGCGCCATGGCACCGCTGGCTATAATCACAACTATGTGATAATCACACCTTCCTAGTTCCTGACCATCAACATTGTGTAGGAAATTACTTCAACAATGATCAAGGTGAAATAATGCAGGTGAAATTGAAAGTGCCTTGTCATTGGGTCAAATGATAGGGCACGTATAAAGCTCGTCTATCATAAAGAAGAATTGCTAAATCGATTAGTGTACAAATTAGTTCTGTTATTTAGACATGTCCGAGTTGACTTGGGGGCTGTGCATAAAGGACGTCACGCGGAAAATGGTATATATTGACACCCCCACTCCCCCCTGTCACGCTGTGTCACACTTTTCGAGACCCCCTCCCCTAAAAGGACGTCACAAATCTTTCTCTACCCCCCCTTAAATATAATATTTTTGACTGTTTAATTTATCAGAATTTATCGTTTTAAGCAAAATTTCCGGTCTCGACATATCAACTGAAATTTAAAATGCTTGAAAATATCTAGATATCAAAACGTGACGTCCAATTTGCCTCCAGACCCCTCCCCTCCCCCCGTCACTGTGTCCCATACTTGTGCACCCCCCCCCCCCCTGAAGCGTGACGTCCTTTATGCACAGCCCCTTGAGAAGCCCGGGTTCAGTTCTCGCCGGCGGCAAACATGATTGAGGATTTTCGTGATTTCCGTCAGTCGAGAGGCAAATGATGGGAGGGTTCCCTACTAAAATGTCATGACTGTCTTCTTTCCACTCTTTCTTCATCATCATTATATAGAAAAACGCTCTGTGTTACGCGTTGATAAGCGAGCATTTGAATTCCTTGCGAATTCGTATTCATGTGAAAGTTGCTGCTCCATAATCGACCGTGGATAATAGGGGGAAACAATCTGATCGAACGAAGAAGTGAATAGATAAATTTGACAAATATTTAAAATTATATTTTTTCGTGATTTAGTAATACATTGACCTGAACTCGCTATACCATAATTCATGGATGAGCCGTCCCCATGAATGTGTCTTGTACACTAAGATTTTAACTTTTTTGGCACTTGGCGACGTACTTCAACTTTGCTGACGCAAGATTCAGTAGCACTATAAGCACCTTGATTTCCACGCCTTCTTAGATCTCATAAATAACTAACGAACAGAAGATTTTTCTAAATGTAAATCACAGAACTTGACAGACTACTGTGCGTTTAATAACTCATAATGGGCAATAAACACGCGGCTCCCAAACGACGATTCCCAGAACCTCAACAGGGCAGCACAGTCCAGCTTCAAAACCAGGATTCAAGTGCGATTCGAGTCCAGTTTTCGGAAACCGACGAAATATCGGTGATCGAGTCCAATCGAAGAAAATATCACGATAATCCTTGTAAAGCATGCATCAAGAACATCTTCACCCTCCAGTACGTTGTGGCCACCCTGAGAAGACGCATACCTGTTATCGAGTGGTTACCGAAATACTTTTGGAAGAGATACTTGTTTTTGGACATCATTGCTGGCATAACTTTAGCAGTTATTCATATACCTCAGGGATTAGCGTATTCCATTTTAGCTGGAGTTGAGCCCATGTCTGGGATTTACAGTGGAATATTTCAGGTGTTTATGTACTTTCTTCTTGGTACTTCCCGTCATACATCGATAGGATCTTTTGCTGTGGTATCAATCATGGCCGGACATTCCATAGACAAGTTTCTAGATACAATCCCTGATGAGAAGTCTTACACACGAATGGAAGTAGCTACGAACATTTCTTTAATGATTGGATTATGGCATTTCGCGTTCTTTATCCTCCATGTGGGTTACTTTAGTTCGATTCTGTCGAAATCTTTGGTAACTGCTTTCACGTCAGGCGCTGCTATTCATGTATTCATGTCACAAATACCGCCCCTACTTGGACTAAAACTTGAGAAAATCGACGACCATATCCCGTATTTAATCATATTCGCCGGCCAAGTGATCCAAGAGCTGCATAACACACACGGACCAACGGCGATTGTGTCAGCGGTAACATTGGTCATTCTCTTGATTAATGGTTTCCTATTGAAACCTGCCTTGAAGAGACGTTGTATGTTCATATTACCTATGGAATTAATCATATTAATTTTTGGAACTTTGATATTTCGATTTTCCAGTCTGGCTGAGGAATACAATCTGGCATTGGTTGGAGAATTAGCAGTTGGATTTCCTCCTATAACCTATCCCATAGTATATATCATGTACGGTGTATTTTGGGAAAGTTTAGTAATGGCTTTGGCTACTTACGCGATCGGCATGTCGGTGGCGATCGTGATCGCGTCAAGAAGCAACTACGTCGTCGATCCACAGCAAGAGCTCTTCGCCTACGGAGGAACCAACATATTCGGCTCTTTCTTCGCGTGCATTCCGTCAGGAGTGTCATTGTCAAGAAGCATAATCCAACTCGAAAGCGGCGGGACATCTCAGTTGGCAGGTCTTGTCACTTCATTGGTTCTTCTTTCCATAATATTCAATGTGATTGCTTTCTTTAGATATATTCCACTTGCCGTTTTGGCAGCAATTATAATGATGGCCACGAGAAAATTAATTAAAATGGCTGACCAATTTCCACAAATATGGAGGGCATCTAAATTGGATGGATGCTTATGGTTGGTGAGTTTTCTGAGTGTCGTGATTTTGGGAATACGATACGGTCTTGGTATTGGTATCCTCTTTGCTCTGTTTATCGTCTACTACAGAAACATGACACCGTCCGTGAGTGTACTCGGAAAGATAACGCTGGCAGCTGTGGACGACAAAACCCCACCTGATGTCATGTACATCGATTTGCTGACACATATGCAAGCGAGCGAAATACCGGGAATAAGGATCATTCAGATTTCAACGCCGCTGCATTTCGCGAACAAAAATTCTCTGAAGCAAATTATTATTAATTTGGCTGGAGTCGATCCGGATGAAGTGATGAAGTGCATCAAGGAGGAAGGAAGAATTGAAAACGATGAATTGGAGATGCTTATGAGAGTTGAATTTCGCCTTCGTTCTGTTAGAAGTGCCAAGGCATACATGAGGACAAAAAGAAAACTGAGACACATTGTTCTTGATCTCAGTTTAGTCACTAATATGGATAGGTCAGCTGTTAATACAATTATTAAATTAGCTTCAGCCTACAGTCAAATAAATGTAGCAATGATTGTTATAACTAATAACAAACTTCTTGAAGTTAAGTTGAACACCGCTACAAGTGTAAGTAAAGCAGTTGATTCGATTGAAAACACATAATAAAATTGTAATGTCTTACGTCATCTGATTTTCTTGTCTATTAATTTGTACAGTTATATTTATGAACAATTTTTCTGCATCAGTTTCATGAGAAAATTCTAAAATTGCATTTAATTATGCAGTTTGACAGTTGAGGTGTATCATCAACTGTAAAATCTCACAAGAAAGATATTGATTGTAATCGGTTTAAGAACCTCCAAAGACACCCTTTACTGCCAGTTGCCATCTTGGGAGGTTTTAAAAATCTAAAATGTTGTAATTGGGTGATTCGTTTTCTAACAAACAAAGTAAAATGCGAAGAGAACGTTTTCTTTATCAATCACAACTTCAAGTATAGAGCTCTAAGAACCTTGACTTCATGGCATCTTAGAGCACACAAATCCACTATAAATATAAGATGTTTTCATGTACTGGAGTCAAAGCATTTGACAGATTACTGTGCATTAATAAATCACAATGGGTAATACACCCCCATCCCCCAAACGACGAATCTCTGTCTCTGAACAGGCGAGCACATCAGATGTCAGCAGCGAGCAGAGCCATCCGAGCCGAGTAAGGTTTTCTGAAGTCGACGAAATATCTGTGATTGAATCAAGTCGAAGAAGGCATCATGGCAATCCGTGCACCGCATTCTTCAAAAGATGCTGCTCCATCCGGTACATATTAGAAATCCTTCGAAGACGAATACCCGTCATCGAGTGGCTACCGAGATATGCTTGGAGGAGAGACTTTCTTTGGGACTTCATTTCTGGTGTAACTTTGGCACTTATCCACATACCTCAAGGATTAGCGTATTCTCATGTAGCAGAGGTTGACCAGATGTCTGGAATCTATATGGGCATATTTCCTGTATTTATATATTGTTTTCTCGGTACATCTCGTCATACATCTATTGGCTCATTTGCTGCAGTGTCCATCATGGTCGGTCATGCCATAGACGCGTTCTTCCACGAATTCCCCGCGGAAAAGGAGAATTATTCACGAATTGAAATAGCAACGAACTTAACCCTAATGGTTGGGATATGGCAATATGTTTTCTTTATTCTCCAAGTGGGTTACTTTAACTCGATTCTGTCTAAAACATTAATCAGTGGATTCAAGGCAGGTGCAGCCATTCACGTATTCATGTCACAAATACCATCTCTGCTTAAATTGTCAGTTCAGAAAGTAGAGGACCAGATTGCATATTTATTCATATTTACAGTCAATGTCATTCCAGAGTTACCGAACGCGCATGGACCAACAACTATTGTGTCAGTTGTAACATTAGTAATTCTCATGATCAATTCATTCATAATAAGGCCAATGTTGAAGAGACGTAGCGCGTTCATATTTCCAATGGAATTAATCATAATAATTTGTGGATCTTTAATATTTCGCTACATAAGTTTGGCCGAGGAAAACGAGATAAATAAGGTTGGCGACCTAAGAACTGGCTTCCCTTCCTTAACTTATCCAAAGTTAGAAATCATGCTGAATGTAATATCAAATAGTTTTGTCATCGCCTTGGCTGCGTACTCGATCGGAATGTCGGTGGCGATCGTGATCGCGGCAAGATGCAATTACGTTGTCGATCCACAGCAAGAACTGTTCGCCTACGGAAGCGGCAACATCTTCGGCTCATTCTTCGCGTGCATTCCGTCAGGAGGGTCGTTCACAAGAGCCATAACTCAACGTGAAAGTGGTGGGAAAACTCAGCTAGCAAGTCTCATCACATCACTCGTTCTTCTCGGCACGATCTTCAATGTGTTAACATTCTTAAAGGATCTTCCAATTGCTATTCTGGCAGCAATTGTAATGATGGCTTCGAGAAAGTTGATTCTACAGATCACCCAATTTCCTAAAATATGGAGGGTGTCTAAAGTGGATGGCGCCCTCTGGTTGGTGAGTTTTTTCGGTGTCTTGATTATGGGAATACGATACGGTCTTTGTATTGCTATCCTCTTCGCTCTGTTCATCGTCTACTACAGAAACATGACACCGTACGTGAGTGTACTCGGGATGATTACGTTGGAAGGACTGGACAAAAAGGCACCACCTGACGTCATGTACATCGACCTAAGACTTGAGCAAGCGAGCGAAATTCCTGGAATCAAGATCATTCGCATCTCCACGCCGCTGCACTTTGCGAACAGAAACTATGTGCAGAAGAGTATTGTGACCTTGGCGGGAGTCGATCCGGAAGAAGTGAAGAAGTGCATAAAGGCGGGAGGAATTACTAGAGACAAAGACTTACAGATGCTTATGAAAGTGGAGTTTCGTTTGCGTTCCAACAGAAATCCTAAAGCATATATGAGGACGAGAAGAAAACTAACTCATATTATTCTTGATCTTAGTTCAGTTAATAATATGGATAACTCAGCTGTTAATACAATTATTAAATTAGCTTCAGCCTACAGTAAAATAGATATAACAATGATTGTTGTAACTGAAAACAAACTACTTGTAGTTAAGTTGAATACTTCAACAAGTGTCAGCGAAGCAATAAAGTCGATTGAAAACGAATAATAAAAATGTCAACACCTGTTAATTATACCATGATTTTTTTATTTGTTGAATGTACTGTGTGTAGATATTGCAGAGCAGCAGTAACACGGACACACTGTCAAGACTTGAAGGCAGAGAGCAGCTGTCTCATTTGCTGACAGCTGTCACGTGACATTACTTGCCTCTCTGCTATTCGGTCATTATGGAAAGAGCATAGAGTAAACTTGACAATGTGACTAGTGTTTATGTTATATTTTGTCTGCTCGCATGTCTAAAATTTTCACCCCACTTTGTCACCTAACACTAGCATGGTAGATCATCTTGGTTCTGCAGAGTTACTTTATTGGCACAAAAGTGACACTGCGCACGAGCAAAACCAAGTTGATCAACCAAAAGTTGCTAGTGTGGACTGGCCTTGTTCGTTATTTGCATTACACTTTTGAACTTATTTACTATTTTGGTGGTAAAAGTGATGACAAGTGGATACAGAATATAAATGACCTCCAGAATCATGTGTCACTCGCAAATAAGGCAAAGATTAAATGCAAAGACTCTCCACCGCGTAGAGAACAGCTATCTTCACACTATTAAGCTTACGGTGTGAACACTTCAATGATCTACCATTGGCTCCCGTGAATACGGACTACGGGTGGAATACGCAGAAAAAAATGCTATAAAATCGACCCTTGGTCAGTCTGCACCCTAGCCGATCGCAGCGCTAAGTTTGCTGGTGGCAATCCCGGAACTAATCTAGGCAATCATTTTATTTCTTGAGTGATAGTCAATGGCGCGAGCTGTCAAATGCCATCTTTTAGGTTATTTGCTGTTTGGTGAATAATAAGTAAGTGAAAATGCTTGTATTACATGTTAATTATTACAATCAATAAACTAAACACATTTTTACACTGATATCAACCCTTTTAATTTCATCTGATCGTTATCCAAGTTGTTTAAGTTCTAATTTATACATTTGATTTTGAATTAACCCGCTAAAATTCAGATTAGTTCGATTTTCTAACACCAACCATGGTGCTTAGAGAGCGCTGCGAACGGCTGGTAGCCGCAGCCTATCCACTCTATAGACCTGGCCATATTTAGCATTGGAGCCTGTTTCACGTCTCAAGCCCATCTGATCTCACCTTAACTTTAATAGTGTGAAGATAGCTGTTCTCTACGCGGTGGACTCTCTAATAAATGCGATCTCTAAGAGGCCGATCCATTTTGCAGCTTTGGATGGCGATAACAAGTGCTACTCACTTTTCCTTCTGTCACTGTCAGTTGTAACTGCAAAGTAAAATGGTGTTTTCATTTCAATTGTGAATAATATCATACTTTTCATTTAGTTAATTGTAAGGAGTTTGGATCCACGATGTCGTCACCAGAATCAGATCACGAGTCACGAGACAAGCAAAAAGATGACGAGAGAAAAGCGCGAAAACTGATAATCATGGCGAATGAAAGAAGGATTGCCAAACAACAACAGCGTCTAGATGAAGAACGGATGGAGGCGGTAAGAATAGTGCAAGAAGCCAAAGAGAAGAAGAAGCAGAAGGAACTGAAACAACGTCGAAAGGAAATCCGGAAGAAAAAGCGACTTGCGTATGAGTTACGAAGAGTGGAAGATGAGAAGCAAAGGGCTGTTGACAGAGAAAGAATAAGAATAGAAAGAGATGAACAGGATGAGAAGGAATTGCTGGCGGAAGAACTGAAATGTCAAGCGATACCAGTGGACACGACCGTTGAAAATACACCAAAGAAACTTCTAAAAAGTAAAGAAAGTAAAAATGATAAAGAAATAAATAAGAAAGTTTTATCAAATAAGTCTGAAAAGGAAAAGAAAGGTCGTAATGATAAGAAAGAAACATCAAAAAAGTCTGCGAAGGAAAAGACTGGTCGTAAAGGCATTCGAAAAGGACAATCCATAACATCAGATGAAATTCGACTTCCATTTAAAGATCCAATTCTTTTAAAAGATATCTATAAAGATTATAAAAACGTTGTCTACTTTGAAGAAGACTATGACGAAGAATATTTAAAGAGCGGTGACTACTTCGACAACTGGGAAGTGTCGTCAAGTATGAGTAGTTCAGACGCCGACGTTCCCGACGAGAGTGCCTTCATGCTGAAATACCCGTTCACGTACAACTCGCGCCTGCGCAATGAGTACCGGCAGCGGTTGGAAGAGAGCTGGCAGAAACACGAGCTGGGGAAGATGTTGAGGAACAAGTTGAAGAGTCTCAACACTCTCAAACAGACGATGACGTCGACGAAGTTGACGTACTGTTGTCACAGAGAGGAGAGGCGGCGACGAGAAGATCAGCGTCGACGGAAGATGGAGAACTTTCTGGAGAACAAGTATCAGATCGACGTGAAACACTTGCCGAAAGACAGTAACGTGGTTGAGAAGTACAAGAAGTACAAGTCAGAGAAGAGAGAATTGGAGGTGAAGCAGTTGGAGAGAAGGATCGCTATAGTTGAGAAGCTTTTACATGAAGAGAAACGTAAACATAATACGACGAATGTGAGGGAGTGTGAAAAAGTTCGGACGATCAAGAAACCGTCAGTATTGGCTGTAAATGAGGAGGATGTCGTCGAGGAGGTCACGGTGGAGATCACTCCAGAGACACTCGACGAGGTGGAGGTGGACGAGTTCGTGGATGTCCCGACCGAGAGTGACGACGAGGCAAAGACAGAGAAGAAAAAGAAAAAGAAAGACAAGACGCCAAAGGAGAAATCTACGAAAAAGAAGAAGAAAGATGAGTCACAGGCAAAGACATCGCCAAAAGCAAAGAAAGGAAAGTCTTCAAGTAAGAAAAATTCTGGGAAAAAGAAAGAAAGGAAAGGAAAGCGTGGTAAATTCAAGGAGGCAAAAGTCCCAACGCCTCCACTGCTTCCAATTACTCGACTTCGCCCCGAGGCTAACAATATTGTGACAGAGCTTCTGATCGACTTCAAAACGACACACGAGATCGACGAACTGCGACGAGACACAATTCCAATGACGTCTTTGATCAAAGAAACGGCTTTCGACTGGAGGCCGAGTGTCGTCTACTTCGTCGACTTCCAACCAAGACACAGGTACACTGCAAGAGTTCGCTTGAGTAACCTCAGATGCAGCTCGACGTTGTGGTGCCGGTTTCAAGAGATCGAGTATCCCGAGGAGGACTTTCCCGAGCCGGCGGTACTGAAAGTTAAAGATCTGTTAGACGTGAAGAAGGTTTGTCCTGGACTTGGGTTTGTCTTTGAAGTTGCGTTCTATCCCACAGACTCGACGTCATCGTTTGAGGCGCGTCTGGTATTCGTGACTAAAAGAGTCGGCGAGCATGCGCACAGACAGTTCGCAATTCCCATCAGCTGTTCTCAGAGTGTACCTGGCATAAAAATAATTCCAGAGTCGGTCAACTTTCCAGCAGTTCCCATCTGGAATAACGGAATGTATGGTATATTTTTAAAGAAAAATGTAAAAGTTGTTAACAGCTTTCCCATAGATGTAACACTGACTATCAAACGGAAAGAGACAATCGACGAGGCAATGATCGACAAAGTGGACGAGCAGGAAATCAGCAACATGCTCCAGAAGATCGCTCTGTCCGACGTCGACCAGGAGGCGAGCTGGAAGGAGTTCGTGGAGCGAACCGCCGTCTGTCTGAGCTCCATCGACGACCGTATCTTCAACTCGACGTCCGACCAGCGCCAATGTCTGATGTTTCGCACCGTGTCCCGCTGGAACATGAACGAGCCGCGGTGGTGCACCGAGGAGCTCCACGTCGTCCTCATGTGTCGCGAACTCCTCGACGAGTGTCTCGACAACGTGCTCGCTCCGTTCACCATCCAGCCGCAGTACAACGTCGTCGTGCCGGCGAACTCCGACGTAGACTTGACGCTTCGCTTCTGCGTCGAGGAGCCGGGCGTCTACAAGGAGGCGTTCACCATGGACGTCGACACCGACTTCGAGTTGAACTTCACGATGAGCGGCGAGGCGACTCCGCTGCCGCTGAGCGTCGAGCCGAAGTCCGTCGACTTCCACGTCTGCATCCAGGACTGTGACGTCTACGAGCATACTGTTGTCGTGAGGAACGACTTCAAGCTGCCGTGCGCCGTGACGCCCGTCGTGCCGCGCTGCCTCCGCGCACACTTCAGCGTCGACCCCAAGGAGGCGTTCGTGCAAGCGCACGGTCACAGCCCGTTCCGCCTCCGCTTCACGCCGGGATGGAAACTTCCATTCGACGCACCGGATTATTTCCTCCGCGCCGCAGACAACTACTTCAAGTTCACGTTGAAGCTCAAGATCCGCTGCGCCGCTCTCGGTGCCTGTCCGCCACTGGAAGTGTACATTCACGCAAACATTACGTCGGCGTACAATCTCGATCTGAGACCTGCGCACTTGGATCTCGGTCGAGTGTCGACGCTGGAGACGGCCAAGTACACACTGCACTTGACCAATCACACGCTCTCCCCGCACGACTACTTCCTCAAGACTCCGAAAGAGTACGTGCACATCGATCCGGGGAAGATCCAGCCGGGACAGACGATCCCGTTGACGCTCTCCTACCATCCGTCGCCGATCAACATCGAGGGCAATGTCCTCGGTGCTCCCGGGCTCGAGGGTCACCACTACTTCGTCCTGGAGCTGACCACCGCGGCCTGCATGCGAGGTAAGTACAAAGGCAACAGCAAGAACCTCATCGAGGCGATATTGGAGGAGAGAGGTTTCCTGCGTCCGCGGTCTTGTTCGGTGACTCTCGAAGAGAAAATGGAGGATGTCGTCAAGGAGACTGCGTATGAATTTGGAACGGACAGCAGCGCTGGCTTTTCTGATGATTGTTCTCTTCCTGTCACCGCGAGCATGCGCAGTATCAGCGAAGTGTGTCTCGAAGAGGAATGTCTGCACGAGTACATGGAAGACATCATGACGCACGAGGTTGATGAAAAGGAAAGTTCACCGGGATTGGCCGAAGGGACGCCAACATCCTTGTCCACTTCCACCACAAGCAAGATGATCCCATCCATCTCTCTCAAGAACCTCTTGATCGTCGACGACGATGATTCCATCATAATCCGCACTGATCGCCTCCATGACCCCCGCATCCTGAAGACACTCGTCACTTGCGAGGCGCTTGTCTACGACCCTCACTGCTCGTTGTCCGCCGCCGTCATCGAGTTCCCCCCGACGCCGTGCGGCAGTCGCTCCGTCGTGCACATCCGCGTCCTCGGCGAGAACACCGGGACGACGCGGCCGTGCCACTGCGGACTGCTCGCCAAGGAGGCGCACTTCGCCGCCACCTACGCGTTCAGCTCGTCGTCGAAGTCAGTGGTCTTCACGCCGTCGCGTGGACGTCTCCAGGCAGGCGAAGTCGTCGACGTCGCCGTCGTCTTCCGGCCGGAGTTGCCCGAGTACGTCGTCGCGCAGAAGGCCCGCGAGATGAAGATGAACGTGATGGTCGCCGAGTTGAATCATGTGAGGGCAAAGTTTGAGAAAGACGCTTTGAAGAAGTTTGAGAAAAAGAGACCAAAATCTCCGAAAGACATCGAGGACGTGAAACAAAAAGCATTAGCAGCATATCCGGAGGTTGATTGTGAGGCGCTGTCAATCAACCTGGAGCCCAACGACATGTACCCGGCGGAGAAGAACTTGTTGGAGGTGATGGAGTCGTCGTGCAAGACATTCACGGCCACATGTGTCATCGACACCGCACTGTCGGACGGCGATCACCACCGCCGCGAGATCCACCCTCTCACCCTCGTCTGTCCCGTCGTGCGTCCCGACTTCGTCCTCCGCCTCGACTCCCAACGCCTGCAGTTCGACGCCGTGGCGCTGGGGACGCGGGCGGTGCGACGCGTCTTCGTCGTCAGCATCAGCTCGTCGGTAATCAAAGTGCAGACGTCGACGATGAATCCCGACGGGCCGTTCTTTTGTCCGCCTCAACCGGACCGCTGGATCGAGCAGGAGCACACTCTGATCGTGACGGTCGTGTTCACACCGCTCACGACTGAAGTTGTTTCCGAATACTTGGACATCACTTCCGGTCTGACATTGTCTACGTTGTGCGTTAGGGGATGGGGAGTTGTGCCAGAGTTTACATTTAAACCGGACTTTAGATTTTATCGCTTTGAATCTAAAGGCAAGAAGGTCGATTGTTCCGTGGTTATTGAGAACATCTGCGATGCTCCACTGCCATTCAGAATAGCATTGCTCTACGTGAAAGAAGCTGTTGACAAACCAAATGAAGAAAAGAAAAGCGGAAAAGCCGAAAAGGGGAAAGATAAAAAGGCGAAAGATAAAAAGGCCAGCAAGGCGAAGAAAGTAAAACCTAAGAAGATGGCTCTGGAGTTACCTCCAGAGGAAAAGCTAGCTCTGGAAGAGGAATTCAAGGACTTCGAATCAGATACGAAGTCGACGATCTTCACTTTGATCGACGTCGACGGCAAAGACGAGGTAGTCGTTGAGCCGCATCAGAAGAGGACGTTCAAGGTGCGATTCACACCCCCGGGGGGCGATGTGGAGAAGGGGAAGGGGAGAGAGAAGAGTGAGGATGGTAAGAAGAAGAAAGGAGAGAGTCCTAGCTCTGGGGGGAAGAAGAAGGAGAAAAGCGCTAGTCCTGGAAAGAAGGGTAAAGGAACGAGCCCTCGGAAGGGTGAAAGTGACAAGAAATATGCTGCAGTATTCGACGTCATACTTGGGAATATGGTGGAAGTAAGGCAGCTTGTGTTTATGGGGTCAATGAAAAAGGAGAAAAGTGCAAAGACCAAGAAATAAATTAAATAAATTAAATATTAATAGCTACAACAGATTACAATTGTGAACTTATCTGAAGGGTGTAAAATGGATTTAGTAATAAAAAATTTAGTAAGTATCAACTATTATTTTGTGTCTGACTGCATGTTTCTCGTAAAAACAACAAAATGTTTGCTGATAATGTCCTGGATTGTCAATCACAGATGAAGCAATGCATTTATAAATATTTTTATTTAATTAAATAACAGCATTGTTCACAATCTAAGTACACGCAACGCATTGGGTTAGGTGACAAGGCTTTATTATTCAGGATGGAAACCGATGTTTTATCTTAATACTTTCCTGCAGGCCATGAAAATCAAGGGGTCCTATTCTATAACTAAAAACTCAAGATTCGCCTGGAATCCGAATCGGTGCAATGTTGATCCAAATGGCCGTGAGATCGGATTCCAGCTGAATCGGGAAGTTAAAAGTTATAGTATAGGGACCGGGTGATTTTTCAATTAATCATATCAAGTATGAAAATTTTTAATTGGGCGGTAATGTTATTGAATTTCAGTGAAATTGACCTATTGGATCGTGCCTTTCAGGTGCCAGAATTTCGAGTCAAAAGCTAAACTATAATTTCTGCCCGCAAATAAATCACAGTGAACCACGATCAGGATACCTCTGCAGCTGTGTGGAACCCGGGATACTAGCATGTACTGATGCTGAAATTTGACACGGTAATGGACAAGTAACTGTCAAGTAAATCACAGTGAACCACGATCAGGATACCTCTGCAGCTGTGTGGAACCCGGGATACTAGCATGTACTGATGCTGACATTTGACACGGTAATGGACAAGTAACTGTCAAGTAAATCACAGTGAACCACGATCAGGATACCTCTGCAGCTGTGTGGAACCCGGGATACTAGCATGTACTGATGCTGACATTTGACACGGTAATGGACAAGTAACTGTCAAGTAAATCACAGTGAACCACGATCAGGATACCTCTGCAGCTGTGTGGAACCCGGAATACTAGCATGTACTGATGCTGACATTTGACACGGTAATGGACAAGTAACTGTCAAGTAAATCACAGTGAACCACGATCAGGATACCTCTGCAGCTGTGTGGAACCCGGGATACTAGCATGTACTGATGCTGACATTTGACACGGTAATGGACAAGTAACTCTGTCAAGTAAATCACAGTGAACCACGATCAGGATACCTCTGCAGCTGTGTGGAACCCGGGATACTAGCATGTACTGATGCTGACATTTGACACGGTAATGGACAAGTAACTGTCAAGTAAATCACAGTGAACCACGATCAGGATACCTCTGCAGCTGTGTGGAACCCGGGATACTAGCATGTACTGATGCTGACATTTGACACGGTAATGGACAAGTAACTGTCAAGTAAATCACAGTGAACCACGATCAGGATACCTCTGCAGCTGTGTGGAACCCGGGATACTAGCATGTACTGATGCTGACATTTGACACGGTTATGGACAAGTAACTGTCAAGTAAATCACAGTGAACCACGATCAGAATACCTCTGCAGCTGTGTGGAACCCGGGATACTAGCATGTACTGATGCTGACATTTGACACGGTAATGGACAAGTAACTGTCAAGTAAATCACAGTGAACCACGATCAGGATACCTCTGCAGCTGTGTGGAACCCGGGATACTAGCATGTACTGATGCTGACATTTGACACGGTAATGGACAAGTAACTGTCAAGTAAATCACAGTGAACCACGATCAGGATACCTCTGCAGCTGTGTGGAACCCGGGATACTAGCATGTACTGATGCTGACATTTGACACGGTAATGGACAAGTAACTGTCAAGTAAATCACAGTGAACCACGATCAGGATACCTCTGCAGCTGTGTGGAACCCGGGATACTAGCATGTACTGATGCTGACATTTGACACGGTAATGGACAAGTAACTGTCAAGTAAATCACAGTGAACCACGATCAGGATACCTCTGCAGCTGTGTGGAACCCGGGATACTAGCATGTACTGATGCTGACATTTGACATGGTAATGGACAAGTAACTGTCAAGTAAATCACATTGAACCACGATCAGGATACCTCTGCAGCTGTGTGGAACCCGGGATACTAGCATGTTCTGTTGCTGACATTTGACACGGTAATGGACAAGTAACTGTCAAGTAAATCACAGTGAACCACGATCAGGATACCTCTGCAGCTGTGTGGAACCCGGGATACTAGCATGTACTGTTGCTGACATTTGACACGGTAACGGACAAGTAACTGTCAAGTAAATCACAGTGAACCACGATCAGGATACCTCTGCAGCTGTGTGGAACCCGGGATACTAGCATGTACTGATGCTGACATTTGACACGGTAATGGACAAGTAACTGTCAAGTAAATCATAGTGAACCGCGATCAGGATACCTCTGCAGCTGTGTGGAACCCGGGATACTAGCATGTACTGATGCTGACATTTGACACGGTAATGGACAAGTAACTGTAAAGTAAATCACAGTGAACCACGATCAGGATACCTCTGCAGCTGTGTGGAACCCGGGATACTAGCATGTACTGATGCTGACATTTGACACGGTAATGGACAAGTAACTGTCAAGTAAATCACAGTGAACCACGATCAGGATACCTCTGCAGCTGTGTGGAACCCGGGGTACTAGCATGTACTGATGCTGACATTTGACACGGTAATGGACAAGTAACTGTCAAGTAAATCACAGTGAACCACGATCAGGATACCTCTGCAGCTGTGTGGAACCCGGGATACTAGCATGTACTGATGCTGACATTTGACACGGTAATGGACAAGTAACTGTCAAGTAAATCACAGTGAACCACGATCAGGATACCTCTGCAGCTGTGTGGAACCCGGGATACTAGCATGTACTGATGCGGACATTTGACACGGTAATGGACAAGTAACTGTCAAGTAAATCACAGTGAACCACGATCAGGATACCTCTGCAGCTGTGTGGAACCCGGGATACTAGCATGTACTGATGCTGACATTTGACACGGTAATGGACAAGTAACTGTCAAGTAAATCACAGTGAACCACGATCAGGATACCTCTGCAGCTGTGTGGAACCCGGGATACTAGCATGTACTGTTGCTGACATTTGACACGGTAACGGACAAGTAACTGTCAAGTAAATCACAGTGAACCACGATCAGGATACCTCTGCAGCTGTGTGGAACCCGGGATACTAGCATGTACTGATGCTGACATTTGACACGGTAATGGACAAGTAACTGTCAAGTAAATCACAGTGAACCACGATCAGGATACCTCTGCAGCTGTGTGGAACCCGGGATACTAGCATGTACTGATGCTGACATTTGACACGGTAATGGACAAGTAACTGTCAAGTAAATCACAGTGAACCACGATCAGGATACCTCTGCAGCTGTGTGGAACCCGGGATACAAGCATGTACTGATGCTGACATTTGACACGGTAATGGACAAGTAACTGTCAAGTAAATCACAGTGAACCACGATCAGGATACCTCTGCAGCTGTGTGGAACCCGGGATACTAGCATGTACTGATGCTGACATTTGACACGGTAATGGACAAGTAACTGTCAAGTAAATCACAGTGAACCACGATCAGGATACCTCTGCAGCTGTGTGGAACCCGGGATACTAGCATGTACTGATGCTGACATTTGACACGGTAATGGACAAGTAACTCTGTCAAGTAAATCACAGTGAACCACGATCAGGATACCTCTGCAGCTGTGTGGAACCCGGGATACTAGCATGTACTGATGCTGACATTTGACACGGTAATGGACAAGTAACTGTCAAGTAAATCACAGTGAACCACGATCAGGATACCTCTGCAGCTGTGTGGAACCCGGGATACTAGCATGTACTGATGCTGACATTTGACACGGTAATGGACAAGTAACTGTCAAGTAAATCACAGTGAACCACGATCAGGATACCTCTGCAGCTGTGTGGAACCCGGGATACTAGCATGTACTGATGCTGACATTTGACACGGTTATGGACAAGTAACTGTCAAGTAAATCACAGTGAACCACGATCAGAATACCTCTGCAGCTGTGTGGAACCCGGGATACTAGCATGTACTGATGCTGACATTTGACACGGTAATGGACAAGTAACTGTCAAGTAAATCACAGTGAACCACGATCAGGATACCTCTGCAGCTGTGTGGAACCCGGGATACTAGCATGTACTGATGCTGACATTTGACACGGTAATGGACAAGTAACTGTCAAGTAAATCACAGTGAACCACGATCAGGATACCTCTGCAGCTGTGTGGAACCCGGGATACTAGCATGTACTGATGCTGACATTTGACACGGTAATGGACAAGTAACTGTCAAGTAAATCACAGTGAACCACGATCAGGATACCTCTGCAGCTGTGTGGAACCCGGGATACTAGCATGTACTGATGCTGACATTTGACACGGTAATGGACAAGTAACTGTCAAGTAAATCACAGTGAACCACGATCAGGATACCTCTGCAGCTGTGTGGAACCCGGGATACTAGCATGTACTGATGCTGACATTTGACATGGTAATGGACAAGTAACTGTCAAGTAAATCACATTGAACCACGATCAGGATACCTCTGCAGCTGTGTGGAACCCGGGATACTAGCATGTACTGTTGCTGACATTTGACACGGTAATGGACAAGTAACTGTCAAGTAAATCACAGTGAACCACGATCAGGATACCTCTGCAGCTGTGTGGAACCCGGGATACTAGCATGTACTGTTGCTGACATTTGACACGGTAACGGACAAGTAACTGTCAAGTAAATCACAGTGAACCACGATCAGGATACCTCTGCAGCTGTGTGGAACCCGGGATACTAGCATGTACTGATGCTGACATTTGACACGGTAATGGACAAGTAACTGTCAAGTAAATCATAGTGAACCGCGATCAGGATACCTCTGCAGCTGTGTGGAACCCGGGATACTAGCATGTACTGATGCTGACATTTGACACGGTAATGGACAAGTAACTGTCAAGTAAATCACAGTGAACCACGATCAGGATACCTCTGCAGCTGTGTGGAACCCGGGATACTAGCATGTACTGATGCTGACATTTGACACGGTAATGGACAAGTAACTGTCAAGTAAATCACAGTGAACCACGATCAGGATACCTCTGCAGCTGTGTGGAACCCAGGGTACTAGCATGTACTGATGCTGACATTTGACACGGTAATGGACAAGTAACTGTCAAGTAAATCACAGTGAACCACGATCAGGATACCTCTGCAGCTGTGTGGAACCCGGGATACTAGCATGTACTGATGCTGACATTTGACACGGTAATGGACAAGTAACTGTCAAGTAAATCACAGTGAACCACGATCAGGATACCTCTGCAGCTGTGTGGAACCCGGGATACTAGCATGTACTGATGCGGACATTTGACACGGTAATGGACAAGTAACTGTCAAGTAAATCACAGTGAACCACGATCAGGTTACCTCTGCAGCTGTGTGGAACCCGGGATACTAGCATGTACTGATGCTGACATTTGACACGGTAATGGACAAGTAACTGTCAAGTAAATCACAGTGAACCACGATCAGGATACCTCTGCAGCTGTGTGGAACCCGGGATACTAGCATGTACTGTTGCTGACATTTGACACGGTAACGGACAAGTAACTGTCAAGTAAATCACAGTGAACCACGATCAGGATACCTCTGCAGCTGTGTGGAACCCGGGATACTAGCATGTACTGATGCTGACATTTGACACGGTAATGGACAAGTAACTGTCAAGTAAATCACAGTGAACCACGATCAGGATACCTCTGCAGCTGTGTGGAACCCGGGATACTAGCATGTACTGATGCTGACATTTGACACGGTAATGGACAAGTAACTGTCAAGTAAATCACAGTGAACCACGATCAGGATACCTCTGCAGCTGTGTGGAACCCGGGATACAAGCATGTACTGATGCTGACATTTGACACGGTAATGGACAAGTAACTGTCAAGTAAATCACAGTGAACCACGATCAGGATACCTCTGCAGCTGTGTGGAACCCGGGATACTAGCATGTACTGATGCTGACATTTGACACGGTAATGGACAAGTAACTGTCAAGTAAATCACAGTGAACCACGATCAGGATACCTCTGCAGCTGTGTGGAACCCGGGATACTAGCATGTACTGATGCTGACATTTGACACGGTAATGGACAAGTAACTGTCAAGTAAATCACAGTGAACCACGATCAGGATACCTCTGCAGCTGTGTGGAACCCGGGGTACTAGCATGTACTGATGCTGACATTTGACACGGTAATGGACAAGTAACTGTCAAGTAAATCACAGTGAACCACGATCAGGATACCTCTGCAGCTGTGTGGAACCCGGGATACTAGCATGTACTGTTGCTGACATTTGACACGGTAACGGACAAGTAACTGTCAAGTAAATCACAGTGAACCACGATCAGGATACCTCTGCAGCTGTGTGGAACCCGGGATACTAGCATGTACTGATGCTAACATTTGACACGGTAATGGACAAGTAACTGTCAAGTAAATCACAGTGAACCACGATCAGGATACCTCTGCAGCTGTGTGGAACCCGGGATACTAGCATGTACTGATGCTGACATTTGACACGGTAATGGACAAGTAACTGTCAAGTAAATCACAGTGAACCACGATCAGGATACCTCTGCAGCTGTGTGGAACCCGGGATACTAGCATGTACTGATGCTGACATTTGACACGGTAATGGACAAGTAACTGTCAAGTAAATCACAGTGAACCACGATCAGGATACCTCTGCAGCTGTGTGGAACCCGGGATACTATCATGTACTGATGATGACATTTGACACGGTAATGGACAAGTAACTGTCAAGTAAATCACAGTGAACCACGATCAGGATACCTCTGCAGCTGTGTGGAACCCGGGATACTAGCATGTACTGATGCTGACATTTGACACGGTAATGGACAAGTAACTGTCAAGTAAATCACAGTGAACCACGATCAGGATACCTCTGCAGCTGTGTGGAACCCGGGATACTAGCATGTACTGATGCTGACATTTGACACGGTAATGGACAAGTAACTGTCAAGTAAATCACAGTGAACCACGATCAGGATACCTCTGCAGCTGTGTGGAACCCGGGATACTAGCATGTACTGATGCTGACATTTGACACGGTTATGGACAAGTAACTGTCAAGTAAATCACAGTGAACCACGATCAGAATACCTCTGCAGCTGTGTGGAACCCGGGATACTAGCATGTACTGATGCTGACATTTGACACGGTAATGGACAAGTAACTGTCAAGTAAATCACAGTGAACCACGATCAGGATACCTCTGCAGCTGTGTGGAACCCGGGATACTAGCATGTACTGATGCTGACATTTGACACGGTAATGGACAAGTAACTGTCAAGTAAATCACAGTGAACCACGATCAGGATACCTCTGCAGCTGTGTGGAACCCGGGATACTAGCATGTACTGATGCTGACATTTGACACGGTAATGGACAAGTAACTGTCAAGTAAATCACAGTGAACCACGATCAGGATACCTCTGCAGCTGTGTGGAACCCGGGATACTAGCATGTACTGATGCTGACATTTGACACGGTAATGGACAAGTAACTGTCAAGTAAATCACAGTGAACCACGATCAGGATACCTCTGCAGCTGTGTGGAACCCGGGATACTAGCATGTACTGATGCTGACATTTGACATGGTAATGGACAAGTAACTGTCAAGTAAATCACATTGAACCACGATCAGGATACCTCTGCAGCTGTGTGGAACCCGGGATACTAGCATGTACTGTTGCTGACATTTGACACGGTAATGGACAAGTAACTGTCAAGTAAATCACAGTGAACCACGATCAGGATACCTCTGCAGCTGTGTGGAACCCGGGATACTAGCATGTACTGTTGCTGACATTTGACACGGTAACGGACAAGTAACTGTCAAGTAAATCACAGTGAACCACGATCAGGATACCTCTGCAGCTGTGTGGAACCCGGGATACTAGCATGTACTGATGCTGACATTTGACACGGTAATGGACAAGTAACTGTCAAGTAAATCATAGTGAACCGCGATCAGGATACCTCTGCAGCTGTGTGGAACCCGGGATACTAGCATGTACTGATGCTGACATTTGACACGGTAATGGACAAGTAACTGTCAAGTAAATCACAGTGAACCACGATCAGGATACCTCTGCAGCTGTGTGGAACCCGGGATACTAGCATGTACTGATGCTGACATTTGACACGGTAATGGACAAGTAACTGTCAAGTAAATCACAGTGAACCACGATCAGAATACCTCTGCAGCTGTGTGGAACCCGGGATACTAGCATGTACTGATGCTGACATTTGACACGGTAATGGACAAGTAACTGTCAAGTAAATCACAGTGAACCACGATCAGGATACCTCTGCAGCTGTGTGGAACCCGGGATACTAGCATGTACTGATGCTGACATTTGACACGGTAATGGACAAGTAACTGTCAAGTAAATCACAGTGAACCACGATCAGGATACCTCTGCAGCTGTGTGGAACCCGGGGTACTAGCATGTACTGATGCTGACATTTGACACGGTAATGGACAAGTAACTGTCAAGTAAATCACAGTGAACCACGATCAGGATACCTCTGCAGCTGTGTGGAACCCGGGATACTAGCATGTACTGATGCTGACATTTGACACGGTAATGGACAAGTAACTGTCAAGTAAATCACAGTGAACCACGATCAGGATACCTCTGCAGCTGTGTGGAACCCGGGATACTAGCATGTACTGATGCTGACATTTGACACGGTAATGGACAAGTAACTGTCAAGTAAATCACAGTGAACCACGATCAGGATACCTCTGCAGCTGTGTGGAACCCGGGATACTAGCATGTACTGTTGCTGACATTTGACACGGTAACGGACAAGTAACTGTCAAGTAAATCACAGTGAACCACGATCAGGATACCTCTGCAGCTGTGTGGAACCCGGGATACTAGCATGTACTGATGCTGACATTTGACACGGTAATGGACAAGTAACTGTCAAGTAAATCACAGTGAACCACGATCAGGATACCTCTGCAGCTGTGTGGAACCCGGGATACTAGCATGTACTGATGCTGACATTTGACACGGTAATGGACAAGTAACTGTCAAGTAAATCACAGTGAACCACGATCAGGATACCTCTGCAGCTGTGTGGAACCCGGGATACAAGCATGTACTGATGCTGACATTTGACACGGTAATGGACAAGTAACTGTCAAGTAAATCACAGTGAACCACGATCAGGATACCTCTGCAGCTGTGTGGAACCCGGGATACTAGCATGTACTGATGCTGACATTTGACACGGTAATGGACAAGTAACTGTCAAGTAAATCACAGTGAACCACGATCAGGATACCTCTGCAGCTGTGTGGAACCCGGGGTACTAGCATGTACTGATGCTGACATTTGACACGGTAATGGACAAGTAACTGTCAAGTAAATCACAGTGAACCACGATCAGGATACCTCTGCAGCTGTGTGGAACCCGGGATACTAGCATGTACTGTTGCTGACATTTGACACGGTAACGGACAAGTAACTGTAAAGTAAATCACAGTGAACCACGATCAGGATACCTCTGCAGCTGTGTGGAACCCGGGATACTAGCATGTACTGATGCTAACATTTGACACGGTAATGGACAAGTAACTGTCAAGTAAATCACAGTGAACCACGATCAGGATACCTCTGCAGCTGTGTGGAACCCGGGATACTAGCATGTACTGATGCTGACATTTGACACGGTAATGGACAAGTAACTGTCAAGTAAATCACAGTGAACCACGATCAGGATACCTCTGCAGCTGTGTGGAACCCGGGATACTAGCATGTACTGATGCTGACATTTGACACGGTAATGGACAAGTAACTGTCAAGTAAATCACAGTTAACCACGATCAGGATACCTCTGCAGCTGTGTGGAACCTGGGATACTAGCATGTACTGATGCTGACATTTGACACGGTAATGGACAAGTAACTGTCAGGTAAATCACAGTGAACCACGATCAGGATACCTCTGCAGCTGTGTGGAACCCGGGATACTAGCATGTACTGATGCTGACATTTGACACGGTAATGGACAAGCAACTGTCAGGTAAATCACAGTGAACCACGATCAGGATACCTCTGCAGCTGTGTGGAACCCGGGATACTAGCATGTACTGATGCTGACATTTGACACGGTCATGGACAAGTAGCTGTCAAGTAAATCACAGTGAACCACGATCAGGATACCTCTGCAGCTGTGTGGAACCCGGGATACTAGCATGTACTGATGCTGACATTTGACACGGTAACGGACAAGTAACTGTCAAGTAAATCACAGTGAACCACGATCAGGATACCTCTGCAGCTGTGTGGAACCCGGGATACTAGCATGTACTGATGCTGACATTTGACACGGTAATGGACAAGCAACTGTCAGGTAAATCACAGTGAACCACGATCAGGATACCTCTGCAGCTGTGTGGAACCCGGGATACTAGCATGTACTGATGCTGACATTTGACACGGTCATGGACAAGTAGCTGTCAAGTAAATCACAGTGAACCACGATCAGGATACCTCTGCAGCTGTGTGGAACCCGGGATACTAGCATGTACTGATGCTGACATTTGACACGGTAACGGACAAGTAACTGTCAAGTAAATCACAGTGAACCACGATCAGGATACCTCTGCAGCTGTGTGGAACCCGGGATACTAGCATGTACTGATGCTGACATTTGACACGGTAATGGACAAGTAACTGTCAGGTAAATCACAGTGAACCACGATCAGGATACCTCTGCAGCTGTGTGGAACCCGGGATACTAGCATGTACTGATGCTGACATTTGACACGGTAATGGACAAGTAGCTGTCAAGTAAATCACAGTGAACCACGATCAGGATACCTCTGCAGCTGTGTGGAACCCGGGATACTAGCATGTACTGTTGCTGACATTTGACACGGTAACGGACAAGTAACTGTCAAGTAAATCACAGTGAACCACGATCAGGATACCTCTGCAGCTGTGTGGAACCCGGGATACTAGCATGTACTGATGCTGACATTTGACACGGTAATGGACAAGTAACTGTCAAGTAAATCACAGTGAACCACGATCAGGATACCTCTGCAGCTGTGTGGAACCCGGGATACCAGCATGTACTGTTGCTGACATTTGACACGGTAAAGGACAAGTAACTGTCAAGTAAATCACAGTGAACCACGATCAGGATACCTCTGCAGCTGTGTGGAACCCGGGTTACTAGCATGTACTGATGCTGACATTTGACACGGTAATGGACAAGTAACTGTCAAGTAAATCATAGTGAACCGCGATCAGGATACCTCTGCAGCTGTGTGGAACCCGGGATACTAGCATGTACTGATGCTGACATTTGACACGGTAATGGACAAGTAACTGTCAAGTAAATCACAGTGAACCACAATCAGGATACCTCTGCAGCTGTGTGGAACCCGGGATACTAGCATGTACTGATGCTGACATTTGACACGGTAATGGACAAGTAACTGTCAAGTAAATCACAGTGAACCACGATCAGGATACCTCTGCAGCTGTGTGGAACCCGGGGTACTAGCATGTACTGATGCTGACATTTGACACGGTAATGGACAAGTAACTGTCAAGTAAATCACAGTGAACCACGATCAGGATACCTCTGCAGCTGTGTGGAACCCGGGATACTAGCATGTACTGATGCTGACATTTGACACGGTAATGGACAAGTAACTGTCAAGTAAATCACAGTGAACCACGATCAGGATACCTCTGCAGCTGTGTGGAACCCGGGATACTAGCATGTACTGATGCTGACATTTGACACGGTAATGGACAAGTAACTGTCAAGTAAATCACAGTGAACCACGATCAGGATACCTCTGCAGCTGTGTGGAACCCGGGATACTAGCATGTACTGATGCTGACATTTGACACGGTTATGGACAAGTAACTGTCAAGTAAATCACAGTGAACCACGATCAGAATACCTCTGCAGCTGTGTGGAACCCGGGATACTAGCATGTACTGATGCTGACATTTGACACGGTAATGGACAAGTAACTGTCAAGTAAATCACAGTGAACCACGATCAGGATACCTCTGCAGCTGTGTGGAACCCGGGATACTAGCATGTACTGATGCTGACATTTGACACGGTAATGGACAAGTAACTGTCAAGTAAATCACAGTGAACCACGATCAGGATACCTCTGCAGCTGTGTGGAACCCGGGATACTAGCATGTACTGATGCTGACATTTGACACGGTAATGGACAAGTAACTGTCAAGTAAATCACAGTGAACCACGATCAGGATACCTCTGCAGCTGTGTGGAACCCGGGATACTAGCATGTACTGATGCTGACATTTGACACGGTAATGGACAAGTAACTGTCAAGTAAATCACAGTGAACCACGATCAGGATACCTCTGCAGCTGTGTGGAACCCGGGATACTAGCATGTACTGATGCTGACATTTGACATGGTAATGGACAAGTAACTGTCAAGTAAATCACATTGAACCACGATCAGGATACCTCTGCAGCTGTGTGGAACCCGGGATACTAGCATGTACTGTTGCTGACATTTGACACGGTAATGGACAAGTAACTGTCAAGTAAATCACAGTGAACCACGATCAGGATACCTCTGCAGCTGTGTGGAACCCGGGATACTAGCATGTACTGTTGCTGACATTTGACACGGTAACGGACAAGTAACTGTCAAGTAAATCACAGTGAACCACGATCAGGATACCTCTGCAGCTGTGTGGAACCCGGGATACTAGCATGTACTGATGCTGACATTTGACACGGTAATGGACAAGTAACTGTCAAGTAAATCATAGTGAACCGCGATCAGGATACCTCTGCAGCTGTGTGGAACCCGGGATACTAGCATGTACTGATGCTGACATTTGACACGGTAATGGACAAGTAACTGTCAAGTAAATCACAGTGAACCACGATCAGGATACCTCTGCAGCTGTGTGGAACCCGGGATACTAGCATGTACTGATGCTGACATTTGACACGGTAATGGACAAGTAACTGTCAAGTAAATCACAGTGAACCACGATCAGGATACCTCTGCAGCTGTGTGGAACCCGGGGTACTAGCATGTACTGATGCTGACATTTGACACGGTAATGGACAAGTAACTGTCAAGTAAATCACAGTGAACCACGATCAGGATACCTCTGCAGCTGTGTGGAACCCGGGATACTAGCATGTACTGATGCTGACATTTGACACGGTAATGGACAAGTAACTGTCAAGTAAATCACAGTGAACCACGATCAGGATACCTCTGCAGCTGTGTGGAACCCGGGATACTAGCATGTACTGATGCTGACATTTGACACGGTTATGGACAAGTAACTGTCAAGTAAATCACAGTGAACCACGATCAGAATACCTCTGCAGCTGTGTGGAACCCGGGATACTAGCATGTACTGATGCTGACATTTGACACGGTAATGGACAAGTAACTGTCAAGTAAATCACAGTGAACCACGATCAGGATACCTCTGCAGCTGTGTGGAACCTGGGATACTAGCATGTACTGATGCTGACATTTGACACGGTAATGGACAAGTAACTGTCAAGTAAATCACAGTGAACCACGATCAGGATACCTCTGCAGCTGTGTGGAACCCGGGATACTAGCATGTACTGATGCTGACATTTGACACGGTAATGGACAAGTAACTGTCAAGTAAATCACAGTGAACCACGATCAGGATACCTCTGCAGCTGTGTGGAACCCGGGGTACTAGCATGTACTGATGCTGACATTTGACACGGTAATGGACAAGTAACTGTCAAGTAAATCACAGTGAACCACGATCAGGATACCTCTGCAGCTGTGTGGAACCCGGGGTACTAGCATGTACTGATGCTGACATTTGACACGGTAATGGACAAGTAACTGTCAAGTAAATCACAGTGAACCACGATCAGGATACCTCTGCAGCTGTGTGGAACCCGGGATACTAGCATGTACTGATGCTGACATTTGACACGGTAATGGACAAGTAACTGTCAAGTAAATCACAGTGAACCACGATCAGGATACCTCTGCAGCTGTGTGGAACCCGGGATACTAGCATGTACTGATGCTGACATTTGACACGGTAATGGACAAGTAACTCCTGTCCTGCCTTCAAGGTCGAACTGAGAACAGGTGGTTTGTGAAAGCAGATGTATTGTTTCGTCATGAACGAGGGTCAAAGGTTAACTCATCTCGCGCGGGTGGTTGTGACCTTTCAATTGATTCAGGTGCCAGAGGGCGTTGGCGTCTAATCGAAACTTTATGAGTATAGTAACTAAAATATATCAAACAGATTTTTATTGATATAGTCTTCGCTTCTCCGATTATAAGTTTGACAGTTTGATATTTATACTTTAAAAATCATTAGGACAATTCACAGACTTTTTGGAACGTTTTGTAAAATTAAAAGCTTGTGAATTGTCCTAATGATTTTTAAAGTGTAAAAGATATTGGTAGGATTGTTGAAGATTGACGGGTTTGGGGGTGGGTACTTTCCTTCGGATATAAGTAGTGGGTATACAGGTAAAGAACGCTATAAGTCACATTCGGATGAAACTGAGATAAACGAAGTTTTATGTTCAAACTTGTATCTATCTGCCATACAGATTGATATTGCAATTGCTTTTTTCAATACTTTGTGGCAATATTTTCTAAAAACCGAGGGCAGCATTCAAAAAATCGTATTTCTGAAGAGTGAGTGATACCTCGTATTATGAAAGATTTCTCCAAAGACTATCAGTTATCGCCAAAAACATACATAAAAACAGCTATTCTGGAATTGCGCTATCAAGATGGTGTCAGCGATGAGTGATTTCTCATGGATGCAATCTATGAATTAGTCAAGAAGTTGGTCCCATCCTGTCTCTAAATGTTAACTTAATTAACAACATTGAGTAATACAAACCTAGCAACCAAACCTTGTCCATACTAAGGGAAATATTAGCTGGTATGCATGATGCTAGCTTTAATTTTAATTAAAATTCTGTTTTCTCAAACTATAATTATTATTCTTCGAAGGGCAAACTCTCGAAATTATGATTGAATATTCCTCCCAGCTGTCACTGTCACTTTTGTTTTCGTGCCTTCGTTATCACGTAGACATATGTTTTAGAGAACGTATACAATTTTGATTACTACTATAAAAAAGCAGGACATCGATGGTATTTTATTCAAGTTCCACACTGTTCTAAAACTGTTTGAATGATTGCGATGGGATGGAGGCGGTCGTGGCCTATTAGTAGGGAACCATACCATCATTTGCCTCTCGACTGAGGAAAACCACCAGGGAAACTCAGTCAGGAATCAGGATGGCTGGTCGCGGGAACCGAACCCGGGGGCGAGAATTTTTATGTCAATGCTTCGTATAGGAAAAAAATTACTGGTGAAAAAAAACTATTTTAATTTAATTATTTGAAATATTAGAGCTCTGATGTAGAAGTGTAGGATACATGTTGTGTTCTGACAGCTATTACATCAGTAAAATTAAGGGTATATTACAGTAAATGACTCCATTTCCTTCCCAGAGCTATCGATCGCAAAAGATATTTTGAAAACTTAATATTATGGTTCTCAACCATAAATCATCATCTAAAATGTTAAAACTAGAATTTTAAACAATTAAGCACTTCGCAAGAAATAAGAGCCCGCTGCTATCCACTGCATTAAAACGTATGTGACTAAATAGAATCGCATCAGAAACTGAAAATAACATCATAAAACATTATTAGAAGATAATCTTTCTCTATTTCCAAAATAAAAAACAAAATGTTTCCGCCCGGGATCGAACCGGGGACCTTCTGCGTGTTAGGCAGACGTGATAACCGCTACACCACGGAAACCTGATGACTGACGGGCGATTACTGCACTACAAGAGGCCGAGCTTCGGGTGTGTTCGGCAGGTGGCTCGGCGCGCGGTCGATTCTGGCGGCGGGAGATTTTTGAATGATCACGCTCTTGCAGTCGTTCCATAACACATTCAGTTAATATAATATTTAAATGCTGATGATAGCGTAATCATCTTATTTTCAAACTTATTTCAAATCAACAAATATTAGAGTTTAATAGCATGGAATTTATATTTGTCTATACCTTTAGTTATGGCAATTGACGCTAGGTGGCTATACCTCACCGTGAAACTATGATTCACTTGACTTCAGTAAATAATTTCGTAATTGACAATTTCTCTGAACTGAAAATATCCTGCTTCGCTCCTCTCCTCTCTATCACCTTAAAAAAAATTGAAAACTTCCGTAGAGTCAGGATGATAAAGAAGGCTGTATTTTCTGCACGGCCACCACATACTTTTCTACGATAATTGAGCGAGCGAAGCGAGCGTCTCCTTTTGGCTCTTTTGGCACGGACCTCTGTTTTTTTTTTTTTTTGTTTTTTTTTTTTTCTGTTACTGACGATATACAGGTTAGAGTTTTTCTTCGATCGAGCTGAAATTTTGCACACATGTACGTAACATTTCTGATTGTTGCAGACCCTAATTTTTTTGAAATCCATTGATTGGTTCAAATTTAAAAAAAATTAACTTTCGATTGGTTGTTTTGATCAAATTGAAATTTTGACAAGTCATTACCCCCAACATTGTACCCAATCAAACAAAGTTTCAGCCAAATCATCCCATTGGTTAAAATTTAAAACCATCTTTCCTGTGTTTTTAGAAATTTAAACTATAACCGATTGAACGATCAACTTATAACTTCGCATGATGGTTGGGACCAACATTAGCTGCATTTTTGACAATTTTCATACTAATCTGTGTTTAAATCCAAACGTTATTGACATTTTACGGACTATTTGCGTGTTGGCTGTCAAATTCACGGCGACTTCGACTCTTCAGTTCAAGGCAAGGTAGTTAGAGCAGAAACTTTCAAACGCAAATGAAACTGATAATGACCGTTCAACAGTCGATCTGATATTGTGTAGACACACTTATATCATATGAGTGGTCTCAGGTATATTTTTTGAAGGAGATCCTGTGATTTTTGAAAATTAACACGGAACAGTTCAATCATAAAGGTTCAATCGATCAACTTAAAGCTTTGCATGGTTATTTGGACCAATATTTTAGGAATGTTAAATGAGATTTCTATACAAATCTGTGGCGAAATTTTAGAATTATTGGATTTTAATGACATTTTCGATAGACAGAATTTCGGTTCGAGGTGTTGCGCGTATCCGTGCTCGCTCATCAACGCGTTACTCAGATTCATTGGTTAAAATTTAAATAATGTAAAATGAAAACGGTCTTCGATAATTCTGATCAAACTCATATTTTGCATGATCATTAAGACATATTGTCTCTTATTTTACAAAATGTCATCCCAATCAGTTAAGAACGTATGAAGTTATTTACATTTTTAATATCTGTCAGTAATGAAGTATCGAAATGAATGTTTTCCAGTGCCAATTGAAAATTGATTCTGATTTGCTTTATGAACCAGGTGCTTAGATGCTATTTTAAAGTTTCGATGAAAAGCATACACTTTTAAGTTGATATCATAATCAATTCAATATGGATGTATATGTTTTCTGTGCGTTGTGTACGCATTTCCGGTTCGAGAATTTGCACGTACCCGTGCTCGCTCAACAACGCGTTACACTGAGCGTTTTCCTAGTTATAGACAAACAATAATAACACTTAATTTTATCGTTTGTAGGAGCAGTTTATTTCAACAATATATTTACAACACTTAAATCAATCCATTTTATAGATATTTTTCATTGCTAATCGTAATTGACTTTTGCGTACGCATTTTTGAGGTTCGATTGCAGACAAACAACTCATGGTTGTAACTTGGTACATTTTGTTATCAATAATTTATTGATTTTTGATGACAAATGGCTACTCACTAGCTGCCTCATAATAGTTACCTAGTTCCATAAAATGTTCGAAGTTACATCCTAAAGCAAAGCCAGAAGGACACTTTTCGAATATTTTAATTAAAATATATCACGGATTTGAACTGCAAGCGAATTTACCAACAATGAACGACTCAATTAGCAAATACAATCAGACTGATCATGTGAACATCCTTATCAGAGACTCAAAAATAAACTTTCTGTACCTTAGAGGTAGAAGGCCGGAAGTCCATTTCAATGCTTCTTGAGGATTGAGAAACATATTTCAAAAGTGGCAACGCAAAATCGTGAAAATGGAATTTCGTTATTCTCTCTGTGATACAGATTTTATTTCTCTCACTGAGCTTAAATGCCTGAGATCTAGTGACAAATTAAACTCATCACAATTGATATGGAAGCAATTACCAAAATAATTGGTTTCAATCAATTTTAATTACCTAGACACATTATATTTCCGAAGAGTACTGTCACAATGAAGTAAATGATTGTTTTAACCGGCGATGTAGGCAGCCCCTGGGTAGGCGGCGTAGGGAGCGGCGGCATAGGGAGCGGCGGCGTAGGGGTAGCTTGCGTAGGGGTAGGCGGCGTAGGGGTAGGCCGAGTAGGCGGCCGGGTGAGCGGAGTAGGCGGCTGGGTGAGCGGAGTAGGCGGCTAGAGGGGCTGCGGCAAAGGGCGCAGCGGCGAGTACGGGCGCGGCGACGGCGTGGTTGACGGAGTGCGCAGTGAAGGAGCTTCCGACGGGCACCACGACGGCGGCGTCCAGGCACGACGTCATGGAGGCGACGACGACCGCGAAGATCAGCTGGACAGAGGGTAGGGATATTAGACGACATTATTACAAGTGAAGAAGCTTCCGACGGGCACCACGACGGCGGCGTCCAGGTACGACGTCATGGAGGCGACGACGACCGCGAAGATCAGCTGGACAGAGGGTAGGGATATTAGACGACGGCATTACAAGTGACGGAGCTTCCGACAGGCACCACGACGTCGACGTCAAGGAACGACACCATAGTGGCGACGACGACCGCGATGATCAACTGGACAGAGGGTAGGGATATTAGGCGACACGTGCAATTCAAGTGAAGGAGCCTCCGACGGGCTCCACGACGGATTTTAATTTTGTAATTTTTAATTTTGTGTGCATTGATCAAGGTTGTTTTATCTCTTGATGAAATTGATCATTATTAATTTTTAGATCATGTAAATGGACGATAGATGATTTTAATACGGCCCCCAAAAATTCCTAGATAATAAATCGGTATAGATTCCTTTTTGTCGTCCATTCTTTTAGCTCAATTTTGTCGTGAATTTGTTGGCATAACCTCTAATTTTTTGTGTTATTATGTTAATAGGATGGTCAATATAATTTGAATTCACACCAGTGGATGGATTTGGCTTTGTATTGAAATAAATACAGATCTAAGTGATGCTGTCTCTTTAATGAATGTCAAGCAGAGAGTTTGTTATCAGATGATCAATAGTCATCAGGTTTCCGTGGTGTAGCGGTTATCACGTCTGCCTAACACGCAGAAGGTCCCCGGTTCGATCCCGGGCGGGAACATTTTGTTTTTTATTTAAACATTGTTCGTTCTAAATGTTTATGATTACTCTACAAAGTTTTAAAAGTTCATTGATATAAGTGAACAAGTGTCCATGCGTGCATGATATTGTAAATTCTTAAAACAAAATGTTTCCGCCCGGGATCGAACCGGGGACCTTCTGCGTGTGAGGCAGACGTGATAACCGCTACACCACGGAAACCTGATGATAGTAGAAGAAACGTGTAACATTGGGGGTTGAATACTTAGATGAAATATACCTACGTAGACTTTTGACATCCTAGTTTGCTGATTCTAAAATCTATTGAGGATCTTTATAAAAAAAACACTAGAATTGAATGACGTTACAAAGTACCTAAATATCTCACCCAACTGTTAATTAAAATATCACAGGTACTGACAAATTTAGTATTCATTCTGTTGCATTATTTTACCTACGTAAACCGTCATATGTAAACCAGAGTGTAACATTTCAGAAAGACCAGTAACTATAGTTACTTTCTGGGTAACTTTTGGAGTAACTTATTACTTTCCATCCTCAAAATCTTTGTAGCTAGTTACAATTTTAGAGTAACTTGTAACTTAATTTCGTGTCTTTTAAAGCTACTTTTAGGCGAAATATTAATTTGACAAATATAATGTTTTGGTGGAATTTTACAGTCTTCAAACTCCCTTTCTAACGCTTGACAGAAAATCAAAGTCCAAGTTTTATTTTATTTTGTATTTATATCAGACGTATAGAATTGAAAAGTTGACAAGTAACTTAAAAGTAACTTCCAATTTTTGGTAACTACTCGGTTATTTTTCAAATAAAGTAACCAAGTAACGTAGTTCCTTTTGCGATCAGGTAACTTACAGAGTAACTAGTTCCTTTTAACAAGTAACTTACCCTACTCTAATAAAAGCCCGCGTAAAGTAGCGTAGATGATAATAATTTTGTAGGGTGTAGTGCAATAAATAATCGTGTTTTCTATGTCATAGGCAAGAAACATTATTTCTAGACTATCAAGCTATTTTTTATAAAAGTACTCACCATGCTTTTGTTCATCATCTTGATTGTTTTGTTTGTTGTTTGATTTATTCACTGAATGAACTGTTGATGAACATAACAAATCTCATCCTTTTATACACCATTGTCAGACATCAAGTCACAGTGGGGGAGTTACAGCACTCCCGGGAGTTGAGGGGTGTTCTCCCGCCAGAGCAGATTACACATCGTCGGGCTTGTAGGAGTCCGAGAAGAATATTTCTCCCGGGAGTTGAGGGGTGTTCTCCCGCCAGAGCAGATCACACATCGTCGGGCTTGTAGGAGTCCGAGAAGAATATTTCTCCCGGGAGTTGAGGGGTGTTCTCCCGCCAGAGCAGATCACACATCGTCGGACTTGACGAGTCCGAGAAGAATATTTCTCCCGGGAGTTGAGGGGTGTTCTCCCGCCAGAAACTAAGTGTCATCATCGGGCTTGCATGATCGGATAATACAATATCTCCCGGAAGTATAGTGGTCGTGTTGCCATCAGGATTGCCTCCTGCCCGAGGGGGGGGGGGGGGGGGGGGGGGGCGTAATTGTGAGGCCTGGAAAACGTTATTTTTGTCATAAAATGATATTAATATGAAGGTTATTCTATGAGGATCACAGTGAAGCCGAAGAAATTTGTATGAATGTTGGTGTCGATGAAATACTTTTCTGTGTGAAAATATAAAAAGAAAAGCTTTCTTTACATAATGTATCCTTTTATTTCACAAGAAGCAAAATTGCGAAGATAAAATTGCCACATTATAGGATAAAATGAGTGTTTGAATTTCTTTTCTTTTTTACTTATTTCTGGTTACGTTTTTATATTTTTATTTAAACTTGGGATCCAGGTAAATAATTACTATTGACTGCGTTGAACTTGAATAATACTCATTATTTCTATCTTGCATTTGCAATATTTTGATAACATTTTTAGAGATAATAATAAATAATAATCAAAATATGCCATTTGCTTCAAGTGACCATATTGCATATTTGTAACCCTTCCCCCCCCCCCCCCCCCCCCCCCGCCACCATCAGAGGCATTCCCCCAGACTCAATGTGTCATCATTGCCACTACGTGATCCAAATCACTGCCAATGTTCTGTGTCCACATTGAAGTTACAAACATTGCCTTATGACGCCTGCCTTCATGATGTGCATGGATTAGTCTTATATAACGCGATTTCCAACACGAATTGCGTGCGCTGATTTATGTGTGGACATGCGTATTGCCAATTAGACAAGATCATGGTTTGAGTGACAAGTATCATCGAAATAGCAGCTATTCGGGCAAAGTGCGTGCGGGACATTTAAAATTCATGCGGACATTTGGTGTGGAGAGATTGATTTCAAGGAGGAAGTGTTATATAAGATGACAATATAATGGGGGGAGGGGTTCTTGCCACCCACCCCTCAAACCAGAGTTTTAAAATTGCAGAATTATCTCGTAAAAAATTATAAAGACAACCTTCAATTTTGCATATTTTTCTATCCACTTTTTCCCAAAATATAAGTTAGTACATAACCATTGTTCTAAAAATTCCAATATATCCTTCAGATATTCGTGTGAGCTTAAGTTCCCTAGTCACCTCAACCAAACAAATCTTCTTTGTAGTTATAAGTATTAGGGAATGTCAGATGTTTATGTCACATGTTAAGTTCATTTCTAGTGTTATTTTCAAAATTTAGTATTTGGAGGAGCTTCCTGATGTTCCCATTCCATTTAATAAATACAAGAATTGCTGGTATGAAGTTAACTTCAAAATTATAGTTTTTCTCCGAAAATATGGCCAATTGTTATTTCAAATACTATCTTGTTGTATGAATTGCTTTTATAAAAATTATATACCAACAATCTGATTAATATTTAGAAATATAGATATAATTAAATTGGAAGAAGGTATTACAAACATCTAAAAGTATAGAATTAACATTTTAATGATTATTCAGAAACACAGGGAAATTAACGACCCTCCAGTTTTTTCAATTTTCCATCAACAACTTTTTTGTGTAGAATAAATCGGCTGTCGGACGAAGATGAATGTTCCTCGAGTTTGGTCCATCCTCCAGCATCTTAAAGAGTTAAATCAGAATAAGACGTAAAACATGCAAACTGAGAACGGGTCTGAGTTCAAAGAAGTTCTTGGGATCAGCGAACTTTTTCGCGCTCCGTCCTCATCTTATATAAGATCTTGCAGCATCTGAACGCATGGCAGATGGACCAGGGCTCAAGTTAGATGAATCTGGCGGCAGAACATGACGGTGAGTGATGTGAAGCGTTATTAAAAAACATGTGTATAGATTTCTTTAGCGGTTTAGCTTCGATTTTATTTTATTTGTCGTCGTTTAGGATTTTTATTGTTTTCATGGGTTAGGTTTTATTAATGTTTCTAAGAAATATTTTTGAATAATTTTAAATAACTACTGTATACAATAACAGGTTTTCTGTTGAATTATATCATATCACAACATAAGAGGAAAAGAACCCTTACTAAAAGGCTCCATGTCAATTAATATTTTAAGTTCTTTTATGTTTTATTTTTATTTTTTAATATTTAATATATGCTATTTACCACTACTATTTGCCGCTCAATGTGCAGCTGATATTGTGTTGTGAATCTTCTTGCAGAACTTCCTGATTGTTCTCCTGCTCGGCGTAGCTCTGACGTCATGCTCGGCGTATTTGCCGCCCAATGTGCAGCTGATATTGTGTTGTGAATCTTCTTGCAGAACTTCCTGATTGTTCTCCTGCTCGGCGTAGCTCTGACGTCATGCTCGGCGTATTTGCCGCCCAATGTGCAGCTGATATTGTGTTGTGAATCTTCTTGCAGAACTTCCTGATTGTTCTCCTGCTCGGCGTAGCTCTGACGTCATGCTCGGCGTATTTGCCGCCCAATGTTCAGCTGATATTGTGTTGTGAATCTTCTTGCAGAACTTCCTGATTGTTCTCCTGCTCGGCGTAGCTCTGACGTCAGTCTGCTCGGCGTATTTACCACTCAATGTGCAGCCAGACCTTGACAAGCCATCAGGGTGAGAACATGTGACAATAACTAAAATACCAACATGTGGGAGGATGGCGTCACTCCTTATGTATTGGTGTTATAGATAGATCGGTTCAAAGTGATAGATCGAACCTTAAGCCGGTTTCACATAAAGCGAGTTTCGCGTTTTGCGTCTTTTTTATTGACCAATCACAATTTCTCCCTTAATCTGTTTCTGGACTTGTGATTGGTCGGTAAGAAAAAACGCGAAACGCAAAACGCGAAACGCGCTTTATGTGAATACGGCTTTACTGTACCAAGGAGAGAAGGGGATTTCAATTAACACAAAAAAGCTCATGAGCCTATGATTATGTTCCGATATCAAGTTTTTAAGGTTTTATGGTGTAAAAAGTTCTATTAAGGGTAACAACAGCCATGGGCGTCCGCAGGGGAGGGCAAGGGGGGCGCATCCCCCTGGATGTCATGAAAACTTACACATTGTGTGGTGTTTTACGTATAGTTTCATTTTGTTATCAAAAAAACTAAAAAAATTAATTTAAAGTTTCAAAAAAACAAAAACTGCGCTGCGGGACAGGTTTGAACATGAATTATTGTCTCACCCCCCCCCCCCCCCCCCCCCGCAATGTAAACTTAATAATAATAATTAATAATAATTTATAATAATAATAATAATAATATTAATAATAATAATAATAATAATAATTAATAATAGTAATAATTAATCAAAATATACCTCATAACGTCTCAAAATTGATTTCAAAGTGTAAAAAAACGAAAAACATGGAGATTTGAGAGGGGATGGACTTAAAAGTTGTAAACATCCGCGAAAGATTTTGTAAGATTCAGCCTTTTGTGTGGATTCCATTCACCTGGCAGATGTTACTAACTTGTAACCTGAATCTTTCAGCACACATTTAGCAACGCGAATCAACCCGGCTCCCTCCTGATAAGATTTAAATGTATTGACATTAAATTAATTGATTTTTAAGTAATAATTATCAATTATACAAAATACTCCCTTCGTATGGCAGCTACAGTTTTCAAAGTCAAACTTTGAATTGCAGTAAAACTGAATGTTTAAACTCCCTATTTTTATTGGACTATAGTCGTAATTTAATTCTTACGTTCAGTTGTTAGTGAGTTTTTACAGTACGCTCACAAGACAATCTTATAATTTCAGATCTGTGTCTTCCCTCCGGTTCATCCCAGTCCCACGGGACTTCATCGAGACACTTTACCAGGACGCCTCCAGAAGATGACGTGATCCCCACGTTGCTGAAGGCTGACAGACAAACAGTGCCAGTGCTGATGACAGAAGACACTCGGCAGCTGATTACGAGGCAGATCAGCAGCAATGGACCGATGTCGGATGTGCAAGATCATCCCTTGGGCATGAGGCCTAATAGACCGATGTCGGATGTGCAAGATCATCCCCTGGGCATGAGGCCTAACAGACCAAGCAGCAGCAATGGACCTATGTCGGATGTGCAAGATCATCCACTGGGCATGAGGCCTAATAGACCCATGTCGGATGTGCAAGATCATCCCCTGGGCATGAGGCCTAATAGACCACTCGGCGGGCTGCTGGCCATGCTGAGACCCAATAGATTCAACAACAACAACAACAATAACAACAACAATAACGGATTCAACAGTAACAACAACAACAACGGTTTCAACAATAACAATAATAACAACAACAACAACAACAATAATGGCTTCAACAATAACAATAATAACTACAACAACAACAATAATGGCTTTAACAATAACAATAACGGATTCAACAACAATAACAACAACAATAACGGATTTAGCAACAATAATAACAATAACTTTAACAATAATAATGGTTTCAACAATAACAATAATAACGGATTCAATAATAATAATAATAATAACAATAATGGATTTAATAATAACTTCAACAACGGGCCCAATGATAATTTTAACATAAATAATGTTAACACTAACGGTAATAGCAATAATAACAACAACAATTTTAACAACAATGGCCCCAACAACATCAATAATAACAACAGAGGGCCCAGCAATGATGGTATGTTGTCAAACAGGCCCGGAGTTTGGTTGGGGAATGATGATGCTGGAATGGGACCGATGAATGGGCCCAAAAACTTCAATAATAACAACAGAGGGCCCAGCAATGATGGTATGTTCTCAAACAGGCCCGGAGTTTGGTTAGGGAATGATGATGTAGGAATGGGCCAAGTGTATTGTCCTTCTTGGCTGATCTATTGGGGAAACATTTATCTTGGGGACGGCAAATATTTGTGTAACGCCCGAAGTGTTGGATGAATTTCATTGAAGAAGAGTTCCGACAAATAAACGCTGACTGTAAACCTCCTCATTATTACATGAATATAACTTTGGTTGAAACCATATGAAGATATCTCTGTTTAATACTGAGGTTTGGATGAGATCAACGGTGATCAATTATTTCTTGTTCTGAATGTTTAATTGTTGTATAACTGAATTTATTGTTATAATGTCATAGATTTGTCTAAAAGATTTAAGTGTGTACAAAGAAAGTAATAAACTACTGTGTGTGTATTTTGCAGCTCAGAATTAATTTTTCCCATTCCCGTCTCCTTCATTATAATATTTTGAGTATTTAAATAAATTAATTTGTATACCTAAATGTGTAACTTTATACATACTCACATTAACCACTAAAAAAAATTAGTAAAATCATAGTCTATTGCAAAATCACTTATTGATTCTTTAGCCCCGAATAAGATTTAAATATGTACAGAGTTAAAAGTAGTTTCCGAGAAACTTGCTCTCCAATTATTCCTAATTTATTCGGAATTCCTTTTAAAAAAGCGAATAATAGGATAGATGGGAACTGATATGGAACATCGAACGTGCTCAAAACATCGAGATAAAACGTGTCATTTAAATTTTAAATCTACAAAAAAAATGGCACAAAAAAGATACCAACAGGAAAGAGCTCGTTAGAAGAACAAAGTTCCTAATCTATCCACCTCGTTATTTCATTATTTTCGGATAACTTCCCAATTATTGGCACATTCTCTTACCTCCATTACTTTTAAGTACCATTTAGTATAAATTAATTAAACAGAAATAATATATTCCAGGGGGCAACGCTCTAAAATTAGTATACCCGTCTTGACTGATTACCCAAACCTTTTTTTGCAAAATAAATTACAAATTCTCGTCGAGTCTACTTCTCAAAATCCTTCGTGTCCTGTGAGAATAAAATTCGGATTTAAAAAAAAGTAAATGTGTGAAACTGGTCCTGGAGGGGTTCGGTGAACTGAAGATGGGCTCGTATATAAGTCCTGGACAGAAGACAGTCTCGGGATTTCAAGTGGAAGCATGCAGATACAGGTAAGAACTTTCGTTCAATTACAAAAAGTTTAGTTTTCTTTTGTGAATTATGTCAGTTTTTGCTATAGTCTCTAATTATTTTTATCATAGTCATAAATTAAGGCACATAACAAATTATTTTTAGAGTGTCGTAAACTTCAAGAACCTGTGACTGGGACTTGTTCACTTTTTACTTTTTTGATATTATTACCAACAGGATTTATATCACACTCAATGTAAAAGCAGCAGCTAAAAAGTCTCCTCATCTTAATAATTGAGATCTAAAATTCAAGCCCTGAAAAATATGGAATTCAGAAATGGTGTTAAAAAAACATAAAATACACATGATGTATAAAACAATAAAATAGAAATGTTCAGAAATTAAATCAGAAAAAAATCATAAAAAATCATCGGATTTGGGAAAAAGAATTTAAAAACGAAATGACAATCATTCACAAAATTAATAGTAGATTATCATTTCTGACTATTGTCAATTGGGTTTCTGAATATCATATTAAGGACACTCCAAATTCTATTAATAAATTAAAAATGTTGTAAACTTCTAAAATTAAAATTAAAAAAATGCAATGCAATGATTGATGTCCTTTAACTCCGTGTGAGCGAAGTAAACCAATACCCCTTATTTCTATGACGTAACTGAATAACTGTTTCTCATTGTTAATATATTTTTAGAAAATAATGCCTTAGATATTTTATTGGTGTCATTGCAGGACTTTTAACTTTATAATTTTGTTTGCACTACATTATTCTAAATGCACTTCATCTTATGGTAATTGCAACTTACTCAAACTTTCAAACTCTCAAACTTTGACTTGCAAGTGGAAGTCTGGATATTCGAACACTCATGCCCTGGGAATCATAAAGGGTGCTCTGTTGTCTCCACTAAATAAAGGTTGTTTGTCGACAGATTTCAGCTATGGAGTTGATCGTCGCAACTCTGCTGCTGGCTGCACTCAGCAATGCGCTGCCAATTGATCAAGAAACAAACTCGCAAGAAGCCAAGACACTTGTTGAAGCCGAGACACATATTGTTCTTGAATCCAAGTCAGATGGTGATTCTGCGCTGAGAGGACCAAGGTAATTCTAAGAAATTACTTTTACATCTGCTCCACCAAAATAGTAGAACACGAAATTAATAACGACAGTTGTACGAAAATTATTTAAATAATTAGTAACCTCCAAATGCAAAAATATAATATAATTACACATTGTAATTTAAATAACCATCTTAAAACATACAACAAAATGTGGACACATTCACGAAAATTAAGTTTCTTTGATCAAATCAAAATTGTACCTATAGTCTTCAATTGATATAGACATGTCATGCGACTAAAAATTGTTGAAGCCGTTTAGATTCATAATTTCTCAAATTAAATTGTCTTGGTTCTGTCACACAAACATAAAAATAAGAGTGTTTTCTGCACCAACGTTTTTGGAAATATAGTCTAGAGTTGCAGGACATAAACTATCACATTTTTCATAAAATCAATCAAATATTAGTCCACTTTAAGAGAAAAAGAGGAAGAGTTGTCATATCTTAGTAATTTGTATGAGCTTCTACAAAATTCTCTCGATTTGTTGGAAATATTTTTACATTTCTATAAAATAAACATTTTAACTGAGGGGTTTCATGCATAACAGGACTTCAACTATTCAGGCCCGGTCTTTCAATACTCTGCTTAAGTCTTAATTAGCTCTTAACAGTTAGTTAGTGGTCATTCTAGGAATGTCATTGTTGTTGCCATGGCAATATAGTCCTAATTGACTGTATAAAAGTTAGCAAGGCATTGAAAGACCGGCCCTCAGACGTTTTCTATTTGTATCAAATAGACAACATTAAATATTATCTAGTTAGCTCTGCTTTAAAAAATCAATTTCAGTATACCGTGATCCTAATATCTATTTATGTTATTCCACAATGGACAATAACATAAATAGATAAATAGGATCACGGAACTGCATAAAGTTTTTAAAAAGCAGACTTAACTCGATAATTTTTAATGTTTCTATTGACTTACTTCTATTGATTGTTCTCTTCAATTAGTACATTACTTTTGAAACTCTAAAACGTTCTATTTTCTCAGATCACTGGAGCCAATGCGCCTGATCCCCGTACCACGCGGCTACCTGGAAGAACTGGCCGATAAAGCAGTCGAACTGCATGAACACCTCAGCGTCCTGCTCAACATGCCTCCTGCCGATGACGTAATGCCCATGGTTATCAGCGAGCACGACCAACCAATCATAACCCTGATGACGGAAGACACCCAGAAGCAAGTCCTGGCGTTGCAAGACAAACCCTTGGCGGATGCAGCAACAGATGCTGCGAAGCCGGTTAGGAAACCGATCAACCCGTGGTCGCCACCGGCGGGTTTTAGTAAGCCCAATTGGCCAACAATGCCCACTAGGCCGTCTTGGACACCTTGGAAACCTCAAACAGCCATGAATGAAGGGGCTTGGCAGAAGCAGCCATATGGCAACAAAAACAAATATAGGTGTCCGTCGTGGGTGGGAGAATGGTGTGAACAACAATATCGGCAAGGACGGTGATTTTTTACAATTGTACGATTTTCAAATAAATTTTAATATTAAAACACACTGATATTTTTTTAGTTTACCCCAGTAAGTGACGTCCTAAGGGTTATTCAAAATAATATACCTACCCCAAACTAAGCTGAAAATATTCATACTCATAGTCAAAGTTTAATTATTTTTACAATATTCAAAAGAAATGAAAAGTATTTATGAAAAAACTCGATGTTACAAAGTTGATTTCAATTCAACGTTTGTAAAATTTGATTACTATGAAGATTGCTATGGCCTATACATCTTCAATTCAAAGTGAACGTAATTACTGCTATAAGTAATGTGAAAAAGTATTTGAACATAATTTTTTTGAGTCCATGAAAGAAAGTGTAAGTTCAAATTTCCCTCTTCGTTAAAAAAATGCAAGTCCAGACTTTGGTAAAAATGTCTTATTTCTCTGCTGCAATTTACTGTAAATTGATGACAGTCATATCAGGATAAAATGCACCTGAAATCAGAAGCAGTCAGCTTGCATCCGATTTTTTAAAATTTGCAATTGAGTTTCAATACTAATTTAGTTATTAGTTACTCTGTTAAACCATTAGTTAAGTCTATGTCAATTAGTGGATTCCATAGGAATGGATTATGTTTCTCAGTTATTTACTCTGTATCATCATTCATACATTTTATTTCATAAAACTTCTACAACAATTAATAACACAACACACTAATCAATGGCACTTTTATCATCAGATCATCTCATTCAAAATCTTCTTCTACACTGGATTCGTCGGCTTCGGCAAATAGTTCTGAAGATAATCACATATCTCCCCCATCCAAGTCGGGCACGTCATATTCTGGCCAAACAGCTGATGTCCAATTGGTTCTCGATTGGGTCTGGGCCCGTCATCCAACGCCACTACATACGGGGGCCTGTCCTTAGCCGGTCGAAACCACGGCAGTATCGGCTTCTTAGCCGGTTTCTCAGCGCCTGTTGGGTCCGCCATGGGTCTGTTCTGAAGAGCGATCACTTGCTTCTGGGTGTCTTCGGTCATGAGAGTTGTGATTGGTCGGTCGTTCTCGATGAGGATCATCGGCATTACGTCGTCTTTGCGAGACATTTGAAGGATCGCAGAGATGTGCTCGTGCAGTTCGACTGCTTTATCGGCGAGTTCTTGGAGGTAGTCACGTGGTACGGGGATCATGCGCATGCGTGTGAGAGATTTCCTAGAAACATCAAATAAATTGATTGATAATTATCAAATAGCGAAGGGCTTCAGTAAATTGTTGATTATTTGAAGAGATATTGTTGGGGATGGATGCAACATCTGAAATAGAGAAGTGAAGAAGAGTGTAGACCTTTGCCAGTATATCAGAAACAGAAGGTCCGAAGTCCATCTTCTTGATTTTGCGTTGCATGCTTTTGGAATAATGTGATCAACCTCCATCAATTGGAAATTCACTGAAGACAATTTGTACAGAAGTATTCTTTTCATGACATGAAGTCACCATTACAAATGTTTTGGATGAACGAAAATTACTGATTTTTGTTAAAGCTCGCACTTCAAGACGGAATGAAATGGACTTAGGGCCTTCTGCCAGAGAGTTGATGATATTGGTTAGACATTATGTGTAATGAATACGAGATTCTCTACCAAAAATGTTTGAACCAGAGTAGTTTAAATAACTTTTTAAAATTATTAGTAATATAACTCGTTCGTCTAATGGATAAAATTCAAATCAACATGCAGACAGGTATTTTGAAAACAATGTCCTTATACAAAACACTGAATTAATTATGTCTTAATTGGAAGGGAGGGGGCAATGTGTGGGGGGACACGCACCCCTTACCCCTGGCAGAAATCCTGCCACCCTGAGAATTAGTAAACCGACTGTTCATGCAATAACATCAAGGTATTTACTCACCCAGAGCGCTGCATGCTGTTTTCACCGAGAAAGTCCGGCACTTCAAAGATCCTGGGGTTGGCGTTGCCTTCGTTGCTCGGAGCAGCGTTGCACAGCGTTGCCAGAAGCAGCGTTGCCAAAATCACCTCCATGGCTGACATCTAGACAACAACATTCATTCTCAAGCTCACTCCACGTTATGTGTTGACATTTATATATGTATCAAGTTAGAATGTAATTAGTGAATCAATCTCATTAAATATATGGTATTTAATTCAAGTAACTTGAAAATCTGTTGTAATAATGTGGTGAAGCAAGAGCCAATAAGCTGCACAAATGGGCAGGAAAAAGTAGAGAACATTGTCAAATGTTTAAAACTAACTTTCTAGCTGCGTTATTAATTTTTGTGCCAAGACAAAAATGAAGATTGAACCAGATGGACTAATGTTTTGAACTCTGCATCATGTCATAATTTAATTAAGAAATAAAATGAGAGCAACATTACAATTTGTTTATAATCTTGTTTCATATTAAGTCATAAATCATAATGCAGGCTAATCATAAAAACAAATAAATTACTATTAAAGTAGGCAGCAGGCGATTTGTTGATTGGATTTATTATGAAACCGTTATTTTACAAACACCTGGGTTAGCTCAACTTGGAGTCCAGAACCAATTCCATTGTTAGATTCATCTCTATTATTAATTCCAGACTCCAATTTGAGAGCACTAAAGAGCTCATAAAATACTGGTTTTAAAAGTGAAATTAATCCACAGATTGTCCGCTGCCTAGTTATTTATTCACTCAAAACTAATACATTAGTTTAACAACGGCGTTGTTATATACCTATAAACATACATATATACATATATTATATATTATATTATATTATTATGTATATATATTATATACAACGGCGTCGTTATATACCTATTTCAATTGAAACGCGAGGTAATGATTAATAGCTAGATTTGTTAATATTGTTTGAAAGTGAAAACAATAGCTGAATAACAAAAATTAAATAATCTTCATACTCCGTAAAAAAAGTTTAGCGCAATGACAATTGATCTTATAAGAAATGTGAACTCTCTTACCTGAACCTGCAGTCTCCGGTTTCAATGTGTCCCGTGTCGTCTTCTTCTGGACCTTATATACATCATCATCATCATCATCAGTTCACCGAACCTCGGTCCTGGGAACCAATCCTTGCCGAACTCTCTAGGACCTGTTTCATTTAATGCGGGTTTTTTATTCAATCTCGTATCTTCAGAAGCACGCAGGAAGAGAGGAGAATAGTAATTTATTTTTAAAATGCTAAAAAAAGTTTCGTAATCGGTGAGGATTGGGTAATTAACATAAGTTCGTTGCTCTCTGAAGTATCAATTAAGTAAATAAACAATTAGTGTCAATTGGTCATTAGCAATTTTACTTTTGTTTGGATTGAAAAGCCATAAAATATATATATAGTTGACTGTGTATATTAAAACAGTATTCTCACAATAGGTTCGTGAAGATCTTCAAATTTTTTTAATAACAATAACAACTAAAATACAAACCCAGTGAAATTACTGAAATATTGGGTCTAACTGTGTGCATAAAGTGATGTGATAGTCACCTCTGTGTCCTGATAAAACTTACCCCCTATCGGCCAGTCGTATACAGACGTAAAGTTTCCTAAAATATTGATATTTGTATACAGAGGGATGATTTGCAAGACTGGTTTTATCACTGGCTTTTATCACAACATTTAGAGGCGGCTGTACTTCTTATCCCCTTCTCTCCAAATGTTTAGTGAAGAGATACCCCATAAAAACACTCCGTGTAAAAACACCAGCCAAGTCTCTTCAACTATAAAAAAATAAAATAAATCTAACAATTCAGCACTGAAAAGTAGTGATATCAAAAAATGGGCCAAGTCAAAACTTAATTTTAAAAACCAAAATATACTTGGCGCATCGTGTACATATAAATAGTATAGAATATGCCAAAAATTAAATTTACGTGAATATATATATAATATACTAAATACTCTTAAAAACGATGCGCCAAGTATATTTTGGTTTTTAAAATTAAGTTTTGACTTGGCCCATTTTTTGATATCACTACTTTTCAGTGCTGAATTTTTAGATTTATTTTATTTTTTTATAGTTGAAGAGACTTGGCTGGTGTTTTTACACGGAGTGTTTTTTATGGGGATATCACTAATTTTTTTAGTTTATTTACACAACTTGTAACACATATTGGAGCAACAATGACTAATTCCTTTGAAAAAATAAGCCAATTCCAATTTGTAAGGGAATGTTGCGTTTGGTATCAAAATATGCTTAAAGTGATATTACATAAAGAAAAGAGAAAGATTCGTTCCAATCAGTCCAGCCGTTTTCGAGATATGGCATCACTTCCGGTTAGCAATATGGCGGCTGAAATCCGATTTCTTCTATTTTTTTATAGTTGAAGAGACTTGGCTGGTATTTTTACACGGAGTGTTTTTTTATGGGTATGATATTACTGTGTTCACAATATCATTAGTTTCATTTCGTTTGAAACTTATTTCTCTTACTACCTTGCCTTGAACTGAAGATTCGAAGTCGCCGTGAATTTGACAGCCAACACACAAAATGTCCCTAAAATTACAAAACTTTTGAAAATAACGACAGATTAGACTGAAAATTGGCAAAAATACCTTAAATGTTGGCACCAATGACCATGCGAAATTTTAAGTTGGTCGGTCAATCGGTTCTAGTTTAAATTACAAAAATCACCGGAAAAATGGTTTCAAATTTGAGCCAATGGGAGGATTTTGCTTAAACTTTTTATGATTGGGTAAAATGTTGGTTGCAATGACTTTACTAAATTTCAAAATGATTGGACCAACCAATCGAAAGATAAATTTTTTAAAATTTGAACCAATCAGGGGATTTCAAAAAAATTAGGGTCTGCAAATCTCATATTTGGTCTGGACATGTGTGCAAAATTTCAGCTCGATCAAATAAACGGTGCGACCTGTATACGAGCAGACGACAGACAAACAAAAAAAAAACAAAAAAAAACAAAAAAAAACAGAGATCCGTGCCAAAAGAGCCAAAAGGAGACGCTCGCTTCGCTCGCTCAACAAAGTTCCAGAGCTTTCCGCCTGAGCCAGATTGCTCTGTGCCCTATTCTGAAAGAGCCCATCTCAGCCTTGATGGTCTAAAGAAGCAACATGTTGCAAAAAAAATTGTAGTACTATGAGCACTGTATATTTTATTTTTTCAATAATATAGACTAGGATAGGTAAAAAGATAAAACTCATCAAAAGTTTTGTAAAAAAGTTATTTTATTTCATAATATTTTCTTCTCAAGTATCAACAACACACATTAAAAGACCAACGGCGCGTGAAGAGGGGCTGCTGGGTAGAACGCGGGCGCAGCAGCGTAGGGCAGCGGTGCAGCGCGCGCTAGCAGTGGCGCAGCGGGTGCGAACAGTGGCGCAGCATACGGACCTGCCAGCGTTCTGGTCTGAATGTTTACACTTGACGCGTAGGGGGGGACGTTGTAGGGCACTGCGTGCGTGTACGCCACGGGGGCAATGGGGGCCACGGGGGCTAGGACCCCGCCACAAGCTGAGCTCAACGCCATCGACAGCACTGCCAAGACAAAGATCTGAAAACAACAAATTAAATAGTCAAATTAAATCATAAATAAAGTAATATTTTAACTCTAAAATTCTACTATCCTTAGGTATTTGAAAAGATCATTTTATGTGTAGAACCAGCAGGTATTATGATAAAGTTTTCATAGATTTTCGATGACGCAATACATTTCATGTTAATTTGGAATTGTAATTAAGGAACTATGGTTTGGGAAATCAATTTCCAAATATACATTCGCAATGAATAGACATTGTCAAATACGTCAGTCCATTTGAACCTGAGGTTCCGAATCTATTTGTTATACTATTCAGCATTTGGTTAAACGAAGTAAGAAATCGTCTCAAGATTTTACTAAAGATTATCATGTTCGTTCACCTACCGATTTCTAGCAAGATCGGTCTATTAGTTTCACCGCAAAATAGTTTTTTAGTTACATTCCGCTTTGCTGTTTGCTAATTTGAAAGAAAAGCTATGGCCAATGTGTTCTATGCATTCCGAAGGCTCGCTTATCAAGTCTAAATAACAATAAGTTACATTTGAATAGTAAGTATCTGCAGAGCAAAGTATCTCGCAACTGTGACTGGATTGAGGTTGCTCTGCTTGTTGCTGTCTGTTCAATCCACTGGCATGCGACCAGGACTGGATTGTTGTCAGATTAAGACAAGTCCCACCTGTTGCCAACTGCCATGTTCAACATGAAACATATCTCACGGCATCTCGCAATTCAAGATGTCGAATGCACATGATTTTCACGCCACACATCAAATAGTAAGCGATCTGAATTCAAATACAAATTGAGGACAACAAAATAACCACTTTTTTGGTCGGATTTCAACATCTTTCAATTACAATACAATTTCTCCAAAGCTAAATCGATTCTAGTCTCCAAATCTAAACATCGAAAATAGAACGGATGGTTTATTTGGCAATTTTCATGAGAATTCTTATTTTTGAAGTATCAGCGAAGTGTAGACTTATAATCTGGTTTTTAAGGACGTTTGTTATAAAAATTAAGTAATAGGCTACTGTATTTAAGCCCTTGTTTGTAGATAGGAAATAAAGATGATCACGTCAAGAAGCTATCTGAAGGTTTGACGGAAATGTGATTTTAGAGGAAAAATGGGAAAACGAAGCACTCTGAAAATTATATCCCAAAATTAAAACCTCCGTAAAACCGCCTTGAAAGTAACCCCCAAGTAAAAAAGTAGCATTATAATTTAATAATGGTGATATGCAAATACCCCTCCCCCACTACCAAATATCTACCAATTGTTTTTACTACCTATTTATTTGTTTTAGCTTTGACACAATAATCCAATATCTTACTCACCCTTGTTAAACCAGACATTGTTGTGATGATTGGTTGAATGATGCCGTACCACTCTATCCCATCCTTCTTATAATACCCTCTTCTTATCTAACAGCCCAGTGTCAGCTGAATCATGACATAACCTACTCCTCCCAATTGTTTCACTTCAACTTATTATTCGTCGAGTCTCGTCACACGTGTGACATATTCGTGACAGGTGTCACAGACGTGATGATCCGGAAGTGAAAGCATTTGTTGATTTTTATGGGTTGCACACGATTAGATTGCGATCGATTGATTGATTGATTGAGTTAATTAGTATTCGCCTTTATCTGGTAGCCAATTCATAACTTCGCAGTCCAGACTCGAAGCAACCCGCATTGCATAGAGGACAGTTGGGTTGCCTAACCTCCTGCAAAGAGATCAATCAGTTGTTATCTAATGATATTATTTGACATCTGACACCCTAGTTGATCTCTAATGCAGGAGGGTAGTCAGCACAATTGCCATCTGTGTATTGCGGGATTGCTTGCGATAAAAGGTCAAGAAATATATATTAATTGAGCGAGCGAAGCGAGCGACAACTTTTGGCTCTTCTGCACGGCACGAACATATATATATATATATATATATATATATATATATATATATATATATATATATATATATATACATAACATCGACTTTGCTAACGCCAGTACCATAGCTCGAGTGGAGCATTATACACCAAGAGTGCTGAGAGAAGCAATCGAGATCGAGAGGAGATCTTTCACCATGAACAGCCGTGATGATGCCAAGCGACTGCCGGCGACTTGGAAGTCGGCTCTGGACACTGTCATGCCAACAGGTAGTATGGTTCAGACAGCTTCTGCAGGCGGGACTCTCCCATCTGGACCTCTTGCTCAGCATCCGGTCGCTTCTACCAGCTCAAAACCGCGACGCCAGGCAGCTCCTCAAGCAGATGACACCTCATCGCAATCGTCAGCACCCCTTGCTTCAGCTCCGGTGTTAGCACGACGGCGTCGGGCCACTCGACCAGCATATTACACCTCGTCACAATCGTCAACATCCCACGATTCTGCTCCGGTCTCGAAACGACGGCGTCCAGTAGCTCGCCCTGCTTCACAGTCTGCTGTGACATCAGCAACTGCTCCAGTCTCCACACGTGGGCGGCGAGCAGCTCGTCCCGCATCTTCCCGAACTGCTCTACCATCAGCCTCTGCTCCAGTATCTACTCGCCGACGTCTCGCCTCCCATCAAGCAGACGGCTTACCACAACCCGACGGCACCTCTCCCGCTGCTGGTCCGCTGACCAGAGCTAGAAGCCGGAGAGCGAACGCCCATTGACACCGTCCAGCTCTACACATTTCTGGACGTTAAACACGAACATATTGTGAATTATTTTATAAAATGTACAGAGTTGTTGGATTTATATTTATATCTTAATTGTGTAGGTTTTGTTTTCTTTTTATATTTATTGACCTTGTTTTCCATTTTATTCCAACTGGTTCTGTATGTTTTGTAAAATATTGTTATATTGTTTTTCATATGTCAGTTTGACATTTCACATTTTTTACTGTATTTGCTCCCTGAGGAAGATTTTTAAAATAAAATCGAAACGTCGGAGTTGATAATAGTTTCTATAACGCAGTATTATACCTTAAAGCATGACATTATATAATAACAACTGCGAAAATCTATCTAATCATATATTACGCCTCTACGGGGAGGAGACCTCTGCAATATCCAGGATTTTCACAAAAAACCGAATGAAGAGAGCCAAGTTACTTTGTGACCTGGCTTTTCTCACGAGATGCCGAGACAAGGACATCATCCCAACGTGTTTCCAGGTGAGTTTTCATACTCACAGTCCAAGGATTGCCAAGATTCTGAAGAAGACGAGCTGTGCACTAATCAGAGACGCAATATACAATATTCGTAAGGATCTGGATTACGTCTCAGTTCAACTACGTGAGTCCCATGAACACTTAGGATCTGTCCTGCATCCTGTTATATGGACAATTCTAGACGATCTTACAACAAATAGATCGGAAGTAAATACGTTACTCAACACTTCACGACAACTGCGCAAGTTTGAGACGTTATGTAAGACACAAAAACCTGTTCAGAAGAGCTTGGATCCAAAGAAGGTGGTTCATAACCTTTCTGACATCCAACTTAATGATACCACTTCAAGAGCATTGACTAAGGGTTTCAATTTTGGTGTCACACCGAGAAGAATTCCTGTCGAAGAAATTATTTGTGGAGTTGAGCCTGCTATTGAGGGTTTAGTTGCAAAAACAGCTGATCAGATTCGTCAAGAAGTATGTAGAATTTTGAAGAACGCTAAGTTACCTGCCAAGAATATCTCTTATGAGGAATTAAAATCTCTGAGAGAATTGAGAGACAATCTGGATGTCATCGTGTTACCAGCTGACAAGGGGAACGCGACAATAGTTATGAACACACGCGACTATCAGGACAAGATGCAAGCTCTTCTCAATGATCCAGCGTACAAAGCTTCTCCTAATGACCCCACAGTTTACCTTGAAACGAAGACCAGAGATGTGATTGATGAGTCGCCTTTGGGTTTAGATCAGAAGGAGTTCCTCAAGCCAAGAATGTTATCTTCGCGATGTCCTAAACTCTTTGGTCTTCCTAAGATCCACAAGGACAATGTGCCCCTTCGCCCGATTGTGTCCGCCATAGGTTCTCCCACCCAAGCTCTCGCATCATACCTAGCCAAACGTCTCCAACCATTTGCTGAGGATGCTCTGTCATATGTACGTAACTCACATCATTTCCTACAACTAGTCAAAGACGTAAAACTTAACGACTCTGATTTATTAGTGAGCTTTGATGTCTGCTCGTTGTTTACTAAAGTTCCAATTCCTGAGGCTCTAGACATCATTAATAGGAAATATCATCAACCTAGTTACGTCATGAAGATGGCAAGACACTGTTTGTCATCAACCTATTTCACTTTTGGTGGGAAGTTCTATAAGCAAGTGACAGGAGCACCGATGGGATCACCTCTGTCGCCAGTGATCGCAAATTTGTTTCTTGATGAATTCGAACAGCAAGCTTTGTCATCAGCAGAACAGAAACCAACCATGTGGCTGAGGTACGTTGACGATACCTTCGTCGTATGGCCACATGGTAGGTCAGCTTTGGACGGATTTCTCGATCATTTGAATGGAATCCACCCGGACATCAAGTTTACCATGGAAATTGAGAGCGCGAATAAACTGCCATTCCTTGATGTTTTGATTATCAGAAATCCAGATGGAACCTTGGCACATACTGTTTACAGGAAGCCTACTCATACAAACAGGTATTTGCAAGCGAATTCACACCATCATCCGTCGCACGTAAACTCTGTCCCTAAGACGCTTGCGTTTCGATCTAGACAGCTTGCTGATGAAAACCACATTCAGTCTGAAATGAAGTTACTCCGAGAAGCCCTCCAAGAGAATGGGTATTCAAACTCGTCGATAACCAAGGCGTTTAATGCAAAGGTTCAACCTGAGAAAGATGATGATCAGCCGACCCGAGCGACAGCTTACTTGCCATATGTCAAGGGCACAACCGACAGAATTGGAAGGCTACTAAGACGACACAATATCAAGACCACGTACAGAGCTGACCGGAAAATCAGAGACATTCTTCGTAGCTACAAAGATGTCATCTTAAATGAAGCTCAGGGTGTCTACCAGGTTCCTTGTGGTTCCTGTGAGATGACCTATATCGGACAGACGAATCGTAGAGTGTCACATCGAGTGAAAGAACACGTGCGAGCAGTGGCCGGAAATGTGGGAACGAACGCTCTTGCTCAACATGTTTCTCAGACGAAGCATAACATCGACTTTGCTAACGCCAGTACCATAGCTCGAGTGGAGCATTATACACCAAGAGTGCTGAGAGAAGCAATCGAGATCGAGAGGAGATCTTTCACCATGAACAGCCGTGATGATGCCAAGCGACTGCCGGCGACTTGGAAGTCGGCTCTGGACACTGTCATGCCAACAGGTAGTATGGTTCAGACAGCTTCTGCAGGCGGGACTCTCCCATCTGGACCTCTTGCTCAGCATCCGGTCGCTTCTACCAGCTCAAAACCGCGACGCCAGGCAGCTCCTCAAGCAGATGACACCTCATCGCAATCGTCAGCACCCCTTGCTTCAGCTCCGGTGTTAGCACGACGGCGTCGGGCCACTCGACCAGCATATTACACCTCGTCACAATCGTCAACATCCCACGATTCTGCTCCGGTCTCGAAACGACGGCGTCCAGTAGCTCGCCCTGCTTCACAGTCTGCTGTGACATCAGCAACTGCTCCAGTCTCCACACGTGGGCGGCGAGCAGCTCGTCCCGCATCTTCCCGAACTGCTCTACCATCAGCCTCTGCTCCAGTATCTACTCGCCGACGTCTCGCCTCCCATCAAGCAGACGGCTTACCACAACCCGACGGCACCTCTCCCGCTGCTGGTCCGCTGACCAGAGCTAGAAGCCGGAGAGCGAACGCCCATTGACACCGTCCAGCTCTACACATTTCTGGACGTTAAACACGAACATATTGTGAATTATTTTATAAAATGTACAGAGTTGTTGGATTTATATTTATATCTTAATTGTGTAGGTTTTGTTTTCTTTTTATATTTATTGACCTTGTTTTCCATTTTATTCCAACTGGTTCTGTATGTTTTGTAAAATATTGTTATATTGTTTTTCATATGTCAGTTTGACATTTCACATTTTTTACTGTATTTGCTCCCTGAGGAAGATTTTTAAAATAAAATCGAAACGTCGGAGTTGATAATAGTTTCTATAACGCAGTATTATACCTTAAAGCATGACATTATATATATATTTTATTGAGGCCATACAGATTACAGTTTTTTTTCGATCGAGCTGAAATTGTGCACACATGTACGGGACATTTCTGGGCGTTGCAGACTCTTTTTTTTTAAATCCACTGATTTGTTCAAATTTAAAAAATATATTTTTCGATTGGTTTGTCCGATCAATTTCAAATGTTGGCAAGTCATTACGACCAACATTGTCCCCAATCTGACAAATCCTCCCATTGGTTAAAATTTTAACCCTTATTTCCTGTGATTTTTGAAACTTAAACTAGAACCGATTTAAACCCAACCCTTCTTACCTCTATGCTAAAAATGCGGTCAGCATGGTCATTGGGACCATCATTTTAAGTATTTTTGCTTAAGAGGGCTTGGTAGTGAGCGTGGCCTTGACGAGTTTTTTAATCGATTTTTATCAATATCTTTTTCCAGTGTAATTGTTAACAAAATAGGGCTATGGACGTGAATTCAGAACAGTTCAATAAAAATAATTTCATAGTTTGGAAGAAGCTATTAGTTTTATTGTGTCCAACAGGTGTTTAGAACCCGAAAATTACTAAATTTTCGGGTTCTAAACACCTGTAGGACAAAGTATATCTAATAAACAATTACAAGCTATGGAATTATTTTCATTGAACTGTTCTGAATTCACGTCCATAGCCCTATTTTGTTAACAATTACACTGGAAAAAGATATTGATAAAATCGATTAAAAAACTCTTCAAGGTCAAACTCACTACCAAGCCCTCTTAAAGATTAATCAGTCGTAATTTTAAAATTTATTGTCATTTTAAGGACATGTTATTCTATAATCTTGAAACATTTGAAAAATGTATACAAAATTTTTATCCCTGCCTTCTTGATGCTTCAAGGCCTGTAGAGCAGCTGAAACTTGCGCATATCAAATCGGATGCAGTACGAAGGCTCGCTCATCAACGCGTTACACTTCGCTTTTTCCTAGTAATACAATATTTATCCATACAAATCTCAGCCAAGAAAAGTGATTGACCTATTATTTGTATCCATGCAAACATTTGCCCTTGTGACCTCACGTGGTAGAAGCGTGCATGCGCCTCCTAAGAAGATTACAATGACGCTTCTCAAAGATGCTGCTTGACTTTGAAGTCAGCTCGGCGTCTAATTGACACGTGACCGACGCCTGCCGCGTGCACTGTGACGTCACGTCGCCATGGCAACCGTGTTCTCGCTGGAGTTCATAAGACATACGTACTTCATGACATAATCAAGACGTAACGCTATGGAGTTGGACTTGGAGAACACGGGTTCGTTACCCGCGTCACCTCTTGTCGTATGGCGATCGAGAGGCCATAGAGAAGTCTCGCAGAATAATATTTATTTTATAAATTTGAGATGTTGCTGAATACAGATATCGTAATATTTTTTGTAGAGGGACGAATAGTTTTCAAGGAATTAATTTACAAAGTTTGAAAGATTTCGTCTAAAATTGACAATGACATCACAGTTTGCTATATTGCCATAGCAACAAAGTAGTCACTATGGCAACACATTGTTGAAGACTTGGAAATGACATCACAGTTCTGATTCTTGATTCATGCCGTTTTTCCCGCCAAAATATCCCATGATATTTGAATTTAGTTTTTTTGAATGAAAATTTTAATTTTCACAGATAAAGTGTGTTTGTCATTATTATTAGAAATTCACTAAAACAAAATTTCACGAGATTTTTCTATTGCTGGGAACGTTTTATTACATTCTTACACCTCCAGTATCATCGTCTCTCAATAATCCTGATCATATCAACGCGAAACTACCACTCTATTAAGAACACAAGTGCTTCCTTCCCACCACAATCAACAATATAATCATTCATCCATTACCATTTCCTTGTAGAAGAGTGCAACGTTTAAAGAAACAAATAAAAGCTTTACTTCATTCTTGCAATGTTCATGTTTTTATTTTATATGCAAGAATGTAGTAAAGTTTTTATATTCATTGTTGTTTCTTTAAACGTTGCACTGATCTGCAAGTCAAATGACGATGGATGAATGATTATATTGTTGGATGCGGTGGAAAGGAGGCTCCGTGGCATATTACCTTCCCATCATTTTATCTCCCAACTCTACAACAATTGGTCCCGTAGAATGGTTGCGGGAATCGATCCGGGTTCTCCGGAGTCCAGAGAGTAGCTGCCTGACCCACTCGCTCCGTTTCAAAGTTATACCCAGAGGTAGAAGGGCAGAAGTCAATTCAAATGATTCTTGAGGTGAGTTCAAAATCCAGGAACATTCCATCATTGTTTTAAGAGGCGAACGGAAGCGAACGGGAATCGCACGGTTCGTCAGAGCGGGTTTTTGAAATTTCTCTTCACAATTACATAATTTTAAGAAATCAGATAGTAGCGACCCATTATACTGCAGCCTAATAGACTAAATGATGCCACACACTGGAGTACTTTATGACCTCAGGTGCGACCTCTTAGTGTTAAATACGATATTTATAGTAAAATAATCGTATTTAACACTTTTAGGTCGTACCAAAGCTTATAAAGTACTCCAGTCCAGTGTGTGGCATTATTTAGTCTATTAGGCTGCAGTATAATGGGTCGCTACTATCTGACTTTTTCACAATTCTTTGGTGGGAAAACAAAATAAAAAAAAAACTTTGTAGAACAGTGCGCTTTCCGTTCGCTTACCCAGGCCTATTAATGGCGAATTAAGTCATTGTGTAAGAAAATACTTAAATATTACTGTATTTGTTGACATTAGACAATTAATGACAATTGATATAGCTTCATTACATCCTTCCAACGTGTGCAACGCAAAATCGAGAAAATGGACATCGGGCCTTCTACCTCTAAAGTACAGAGTTTAATTCCGATAACGACTACAATTCCTAATCGATTTTAATCAAAGATATGATTGTAATACGTTGGTATCAATCACTGAGAGATTTTTCAATTTTTTTACAATGATGCATAATCACTCGCAAGCCCAGGAATAAAATTGTGCAGAGAACTATTTCGCCAATACGAAGTAGAAACTCGTTTGGCTTATACCTTGTCAGATCATCTGTTTCTTCACCTTTAAATGATTTTGAAGCGCCGTGACGTCGACGTCGGCGTCGGCGTCGGTATAGTAGACGTCGCGGCGCCTGCAGTTCATTCCCTCGCCCCTAGATCGCTCCACTGCAACCTTGTGAGAGAGAAGCACCGAACTTATAGAGTTCAAAGAATAGAGACAATCTCAATGAATTTATTCAATCCATAATGTAATCAGGAGCTTTGGAATGTTACAAAATAAATCCCTCTGATTTGGTTCAAACATCCCCCTGTCATCAAGTGAACGGAGCGAGCGTATCCACTTGAAACTTATGGCTCGAATCTCTTTTTTATCTGTGCTTTTCGCATTAAATTTCAAACGAAGTAACGGATTTGCAATTTATTTTTACAAAACAGGCATTACTATCCAGTGCAGAGGGCTAATGATTTCCAGCAAATCGGTCTATTAGTTTCATCGGAAACTTGATTTGTAGTTTGTACTTAGCTTGGCAATGGGGATGAAAGAAACTCTTTGTGCAAATTGAAACTGGAATCTTTTGACCGATCATCACAACTTTTGAATGGTCACTGGGACCAGCATGATAAGTGTTAGGTGGGTGGAACGGTTAGGTGGAAGAAAAGCCGTCAGTGCTTAATCTCGCCTTATCAATATAAAGACGTTTTTACTTTACTTTACTTTTTAAGTGTTTTTTGACAAATCTGTAATGAATGTCAAGTTGACACTTTACTGACAATTTAAGCTTGATTTCAAATTATGTCAAAATGTACACTCGGCCAAACAAAACTTGAACGTTGACCAAATTTGAATGACTGCTGGTCATGTCCCATAACCAATCAAAGCTTGTTATTATCATTGAAATGTGAGGTCACCTACTAGAGTGAGACAATGAGATCGCTTAGACTGACTTCTGATGGTGCGATCTTACATTTATCAGCCTATCAGATTTATTGAACGTTCAAGTTTTGTTTGGCCAAGTGTACCTATTGCCTTTTTTATCACTGCCACTTAGATAGATCAGCTTAGAGAATGAGATTATCTTCAAAGAGTCAAGGTATGTAGAGGAGCAGATTTCACACTAATTCGTATTCAATACAAAGGCTCTCGCTTATCAACGCGTTACACCGAGCGTTTTCCTAGTAGCAATCCCAAGAAATGGAGCTTTATATATATTCTTAAGTTGAAAGTTCAACCGTAAAGGCTAAACCATCACAAATTAGGGCCGGTATTACCAAAGTTAATCTGAGCCGGATTAACTAAATTTTGGACTAAATTGGCGGCACAGCCAATCAGATACCTCAAAAGGATTGAAACAGTTGAATTTAATCCAAAAGTTAGTTAATCCGGCACAATTTAACTTTGGTAATACCGGGCCTTACTGAACTTCAAGTGTTTACCCCAAAATGTGAAACCTCTAATGTCAATACACTACTCTACTAGTACCAATAATAGTGCCAGATAGATATCAATCAATTATCTCAATTACCAATATATTTCGTTTTATTGCTGTATAATCATCAACAGAGCAAGTATTTCATTCTGTACCTCAGAGGTAGAAGGCTCGAAGTCCATTTCAATTACTCTTGAGGTAAGCCCAGTACGGTAAGCTCAAAACCCAGTAATTCTGCCTTCATTCAGTCATATTTCTAATGGTGACACCATGTAACTTTGTAAATATAACTCTATTTCTTGACATCAAATGGCAATAGGGAATGCATACGATTTTTAATGAGGTTAAAGTACAACATAAAAGTTAGTAAAACACACTATTTTCACAATCAAAAATAATTCAGTTGACATTTTGGCGGGAAAACAGTATTCCTGACATTTCCTAACGAGTGATGTCATATTTTACTGTAACCATGGCAACATCATTGTTGGTTGATAAAAATGATTTCACTTGTTAGGAAATGTCACTTGGGACATCGGACTTCGGACCTTCTACTTCTATAAGGTACAGTATTCTCGATGGTCGTTACAAATTCGGAACAATTTGATGATGTCCCATGAATTTGATAACAACGATGTCTCGTATATTACTCAAGTAGAAAGTGACAGTTCAGTGACATAAGTGATGCTCGTGACTTAACTGTCAGATATGTCAGGTCTGGCAGTCGGCCATCTTGTAAGGGGGAGCATGGTATAAAACACCTGACATCGGGATGAGCAGACATCATTCGACAATCACAACTGTCAACTGTCAACTAGCATCATGTTCAAACTGGTAAGTGAACATTTTAAACATCTAAAGACTATATTTCAAAATAACAACAAAAGAACACTATTTTTAAACTCAAAAGTGTAAAATTTCATTCTTTTTTGAAATTGAAATTCAGTTAACATTTTGGCGGGAAAACGGTTACAATAAAATATGACGTCATTCAACAGGATTACTGTTTTCCCGCCAAAATGCCCACTGAATTTAAAATTCATATTATGAATGAAAATTTATAAACGTGTATACGTTTGAGTTTGAAAATGTGTGTTTTACCAACATTTGTTATCTTTGAAAAAATGAATTTTAACCAATTTAAAAAACGTTTGCATATTCCCGATTAAATTGTATGCAATTATACTCATAACTAATGGCGCCCATTTTGGGAGCACTGAAAAAATAATTTAAAATGTGCAATATAAAAGTCAATATAGTTCAGTTAAGAAATAACAAACGAAATGACAGAGGTAAAAAATGCAAGCAATATATTTTCTTGGATACTAAATTAAGTTTCGAGACAGTGCTCTAATTTCACGGAACCAACACAATTTATTTTGATGTTTGCCAATGCTCTTAGGGGAAGTGCCACAGTGGGAATTAGTATTACCTAAGTCCATGAAAAGTATAAATGTGAGGTGGGATTACAAAAAAGCTCTCCTCAGAGCTTTATTTCCTGGTGGCGTGCTTTATTGCTCCATCCTTGTCGAGAAGGAGCTCGGAGAATCTGTTAAGGAAGATAAACAGTGTGTTTTATTTGAGATTGCATTTCGTAGAAAATAATTTACCTTCATTATTTTAAAATACGAGACCGATGCCATAAGGAATGTCCCCTCTGCATTTGACTTCACAACATGAATTTACCTTTCGAGGGCTATTTATCTTGAGCACAAATAGATTATTTGTCAAGTTTAATGCGATATGAAAAATTATCTTGTAAAAACCTATTTTATTAAGAAATGTGGGGTGCAATTTAAAAATTCGCAAAGAAAAGAAATACAAGTAATGCACATGAATAATGTATAAAAATAATAAATTTTAGCAACATAAAAAAATCTGTATCGAACCCCTTTAGCCGTTAAAATGCGAAGAAAATATCAAAATCTATTATCAAAATGTTTGCGATTCACTTTTTCAAAATGTCAATTCGCAACACTCTCTTCTCTCCGCTCACATAACACCTCGAGATATGATAATTACAACCTATTAGGAACATTTTTATGATCTTGTTCAGCATTCTTTCTGTCAGCGTCCTCTAGACTGATGAAAATGAATGCGCCATTAAACCCACCTGTAGAGTGACTTGACCTCTAGTGACATAACCAGAGGCCGCTTCGGAATGACACTGAATCAATGACTTGGACGTTCCTCGCTTTCGCTCTGGTTTAAACGACGTTTGTAGGATCAAGTATGCTATATTTACATCTTGTGGAATGCAAATTCTGTTGTAAATAAAGGCTTAAAATAAAAAATACAAAATAAAATAAATACCCCAAGGGATAGATACTTACTCGTCGTTTTAGTGTTCCTATATTATATCGATTTTTAGTATTTATTTTTTATTTTCGATTTTTATTTTTTGATTATGATTTTTTCCATATTTTGATTTCAAGAAACCTCTCTTGATCATTTGTTGCATTTTTTATTGTTATTTTGAAAGTAAGAAAGTGATTTTCTAAATTTGTATTTTTCTAATTGTTTTTCTATTTAATTTTGCTTTGCGTGTTTTTGTTGCTCATTCTATATATTTTTTCTATTTATATTTTTTATTCTAGAAATATAACAAAAATGTTTGTATTTTTTATACGATTTTATTATTTTTTGCTCATATTTTTGGTTTTCATGCATCGATCTTTTATTTTTAAGATATGGTTGTAATTTTTTTGTTTTTTATCGCTTACATTTTTCATATCTAATTTTTAATTTCGTAACTATCTGTAAATTTGTAAAACCATTAATTACAATTTTTAATTCACTTGGCCACAAATTATATTAAATTTCAATTAATCGTTGTACAAAAACCTTGAAGACACTGACTTCAATCTAAGATTGAAAATTAACATCATAACTATAAAACGATCATTCGCATACTTCTAAAGTCACCTCATAAAATCCGCTCTACATTAAAACATAATATCACCATTACATTACCAACATATGACGTAACTTACATCATCGATCTGCAAAAACTCGGTTATTAAAGTCAAATAACACTTCGCACGCAAACTTAGTTGTTTTTTACTTGTGATTTTCAAGATATAACCCTCACCTATATAATCTGCGAAATAGCATTGCCGGCATATAGATTAATACTATTTGATTGTAGAAAAAACGTGTTTACATTTTATAGCACCGATGGGCGCTTCCAAGAATTTAAATGTTAAATACCAAGTGTGTAAACATGATTAAATGATTGTAGACGATGTTATAAAGTCAAGTCCACAGGCTTGGAGGTTATTGTACTTACGACTAAGAAAACGCTAGTAATGATACGTTGATAAGCGAGCATGGGTCGTGTATGCAATCTTATTGAAAGTAAGCGTTATTGATGTTTGGATTGTAGATTTCTGATTGAAGGGGCACAAGAGATTTACTCAATCCTAAAAAAGTCAAAATTGTTACGCAAATTAGGTACATTGTGTGTTTTTAAAATTAAAACTAGAATAAATTGGTTTCATAATAATTCAAAATTTCAATTTTGTATAGATTTTCGCATGCGTACTTTTTGAAAGGTGTTTGAGTGATGAGTCGGGAGACAAATCATGGGAAGGTTCCTTCTAAGGCCACGACCGCCTCGTTCTTACATCCATTCTCTTCTTCATCATCAAATTCATCATCATCATCTTCCTATCATTATAATTATCCATCCATCAACAAAGCGATGATAAGTACAATTATATTCGTGCATATTTTACCTCGGACTTTCGTTATTCCTCGAGTTCAAACGGAACTGACATTCAAAAGTTATTTCCTTATAGTGTATTTACATTTTGCACCATTAATTATGATAAATTATAACACCTGTAGGTAGAATGTGATTGTAGTGTCTAGAACATGCTATTCTAAGAAATATCCATTCCGACAACCTTCGGTATCTATACTGATAATTTGTTTCAATTCACAAGGAAAAGAGGTACCTATAGTTTTTCTGTTCACAAAATGTTTTTGTATTCATTTCCTATAAGTTCAAAACTTCTAAAACATTACCAAAATACTTTATAAAAACTCTAGACCTTTTTCCTGGGTCTGATTTTCAGTTGTCTATAACTAAAGCGTGTTCAATTATTTTGCAATTTGAATGGATTTATTATATCAAAGTTTAATGCCCTTCATATTTATTTTGATATTGGTTTGCGATATATATGATATTTGCTATTTATGATAGCAATAGAATGATATGATATATGATAAATGATATATGATAAATGATATATGATAAATGATAAATGATAAATGATAGATAAATGATAAATGATAGATAGATGATTTATGATTTATGATATTTATGATATTTGCTATATTTATTGTTTGCGATATTGATTGATATTGATAGTGATATTGATATTGGTAGATTTGCGATTTTACCTGGAGCACACTAATAACTGCATAAAAATTGTGTATACGTATTTGGGACTTTTGATGGCTAGGAAATGGCTGTGCTCACATATTTCAACATCTTATTAAAATATGCTGCTAAAATGTTAATTCTCAAATGATTTCGAAAACATCTATATTTGTCTCGTTATCCTTCTGAACGCAATCTCAATTTCACAGAAATCTCATGTTCTCTGAAAACTTCTTGTCGACCTCATCGATTGATTGAAATTGATGACACAATTCTTTTGATACGGATTTCGATCTACCTTGACAGCGCAATGTTAGCGCGAAATCGCTTTTGAAACCAGTTTGTGAGTCGAGATGTGTCAATAGCCCACGTGGGCTCTGTAGGGAGGCGCCATGTGTTTGTGACCTATAAAATATGAGGACAATGCGGACTTTGAAAGGTCAAGTGTATTAATATATAGGTTACATCGTTGTTTACAATATTTTTTATATAAGATATCTATTTTAGGGAAATTATATGAACAAATCGTCGATTGACAGATGCACAGACTGCATTAACATTATTTTGATTGGGATGATTAAAACATCATTGATAAATATAATAAATAATTATAATAAATAATACATTTCATTATTTAGGCCTGTTTGAAGAGTTTCAGGTGTAGTAAATAATTATGCTCCATCATGAGTAAGTAAATCCTGCTAATAAGAGTGATGGAATTAATTATTCGGAGGTCATAAAAGTGTTTTTGAAACTGACAGACGGATGTCTGCTGTTAAATTTCACACTGGGAGTTATCTTTAGTCATGAGGTCAGCTCATTCGAACTTTCGAGAACAATATCTGTAGTAAAACAATCCGATAGAGAAATATGCGGAGGTATAACAGCTTTTAAGTTGTCAGAAATGCACAATGGAGTCAGATAAATATCGATATCTGAGCTTTTTTTATTTCTAAGTTGACTTTCGAGAATCGAAGAGCTAAATACCCAAAGAAATTGAACCTTTTTATGTATTGAAATATTACCATTATGCTACAGACAATTTATTTTCAGAAAGTAGAGCTTATGTAGGTAGAGGACTCAGCGAACTGCACTTCCGGAACGGGCTCAGAGTAGCTCAGTTGATGCAGCTCTCTTCCGGCAAGTGAGAGGCCCGGGTTCGAGCCTCGGTTCGGCTGGACAGTTTTGGCAACCAAGTACAAAGTCAGTTATAATTACTTCTCTGTATTCCAGTGTGTTTTCGCCGCCGTGCTGGCCGTCGCCGTCGCCGCCCCCGCCCCCGCTGTGATCGCCTCCCCCGTCGCCTACTCCGCCCCCCTGGTCACCGGCCCCGTGGTGACTGCTCACAGCTCGCAGTTCGTGTCACAGAACTTCCATGGCGTCGCCACCCCCCTGGTTGCCGCCCCAGTGGTCGCACACGCCTCCCCGTACGTTGCTGCCCCCGTCCCCTACGTCGCCCACCCCGCCGTGTCACCGTACTTCGCGCCCTACGCTCACGCACCGTACGCTCACGCACCCTACGCTCACGCAGCGTACGCTCATGCACCGGCGTTCTTCTAAAACAGTCACATGTTTCATGATGTAATTTGATGAAGGGAGAGAAATATTAAAGTTATCTGCTGTTTCAAACCATGCATTAATTACTTAATTACCTTTCCAAACCAACCATATCCTATTTTTGTCAATTTTATTCTGAATCTTACATTATCAGATAAGTATAGAATTTACGATTTACACGAGTGCTATACACATTATAGTCATGTAACACTACTACACTCAGTCATGGGACACTACTGCAAACAGACATGTGACACTACTACACACAGTCATGTGACACTACTACTTCAAACAGTCATGTGACACTACTACACACAGTCATGTGACTTTACTACAATCATGTGACATTAATACACACACAGTCATGTGACACTACTACACACAGTCATGTGACAATACTACACACAGTCATGGGACACTATACTACAAACAGTCATGTGACACTACTACACACAATCATGTGACACTACTTCACATAGTGTGTAAATGTGTCGAGTACGGTTTTTTCATTGCATAGATATTTTCTCCACATGGTTATCCTTTCTACACTTGCATCGAAGTCTCCAAACCATTATAGTCATCAAACGCCGTAGAATATGTCAGTCAATCTTCATTTCTGAGGGGTAGGACATCATTTAGAAAATAATGAATTATGGGGAGTTCAGGTTAAATTTCGATAATACCAACAAAAATTATAGCTTTGTGGAAAGTAACACTTGAAAAATAAAGGTTTGAGCTTTTTGCTTCTAAATGAACGTTTGACAGCATACCGGAAGAAATTGATTGAATATATAGATTCCGTTCACTTTCTTCCATAGTACCCTTGAATCGGGGACCGCTATGGAAACTGACGGATTGGTGTCTTATTTACTCCACTGTTACGCAACTTTGGGAGGTAGTTTTAATACCCATTATCTCGGAATACTATTGAGAAAATTTAAGAAATATTTAAAGAAAAAAATATATTTTTCACATATTTCATGAAAAAATATGAAAATAAATACTTTTCTTGTTTCAAGTATTTATTAAAAATTCTCCATAGTATTCCGAGATAATGGGTATCAAAACTACCTCCAAAAGTTGCATAACAGTTGAGTAAATAATGAGCCTTGGGGAGACTTAGGTATTTTGGGACAATTTGACACCAATCCGTCAGTTTCCATAGCGGTCCACAGGACTCTTAAGATAGTTGTAGTATAACAATACTGCTACCCACTCATCTTCGCCATCAAAGGGCAGACCACGTGTTCATTCCGCAAGTCTAGTTGTTTTGCGACGAGCATCCTCGGCCGTGGCCCACTGTGACACGATCATCGGATCAGCTGTTTTCCAGGCTCTTGAAGTTTCACGACTGTGCGTGGCCCTGATCACGCAGTATATAACCATTGGAGAGTGATCGATATGGTATCACTCTCTCATCTAGCTCAGCAGAAGCAAGAGAAACTATTCAACATGTTCAAATTGGTGAGTACAAGCAGTGTGTTCAAAGTACAAGTGTTTCTTTTTTTATTTAAATATTTGTCACATTCAAGTTTATTACATTTCGTGAATACCAGTGATCAATTGAGAAAATTGTTAAATATATTATTTATTCGATTTAAAATTTATATAATATTGTGATATTCCGTAAAATTTAAAACATTTGGTGAATGTGATATTGGAACAACAAATTTATTTATTCGAGCAACGGTTTTGTGTTTTCTAAATCTTTGTAAAAATGATATATATCTACGAATTTCTAAAAGTATTTTGTTATATTTAAAACATTTTGTTGTAAAATCATAAAATTTAAATTGTGGGGATTTTCATTTTTCATAACATTGTATTTATCAAATAGATCGAGTCAACATTTAAATGAAAAAGGTGTCATAAATACATTGTAATAAACTTTGTTATTTTTACCTCAGGTCGCTCTCTTCGCCCTCGTGGCCGTCGCCGTCGCCGCCCCCGCCCCCGGCTACATCGCCTCCCCCGTCGTGGTCGCTCACCACGCCCCCGTCTCTCACGTGTCTCACCATAGCACCGTGATCGCCCATCCCCAGCCCATCGTCGCCGTCCGTCACGCACCCGTCGTCGTCGCTCACCACGCCCCCGTCGTCCACCACGCCGTCGTGGCCCACCACGCCCCCATCGTGCACCACGCCCCGGTCGTCGCCGTCCGTCACACCCCCATCGTGCACCACGCCCCCGTCGTCGTCGCGCACCATGCCCCCGTCGTCCACCACACCCCCGTCTTCGCCGCCCGACACCATCCCCTTGTCAGCCACTCCCACTCCGGAGTCTTCCTTCACTAAGTGACCAAGAACTGTCGAGAAGTACAAAGAAACCGTACATAATGTGGTTATGTTCAGTATTATCTTGTCATTTGCTCAAACTATGTTGAAAACATAGCATTTTACCAATAAATTATAATTTAAACTCTGAATCGATATTGTATTTGAATTATTATCATTACGCATCTCGTCCTTAAAATCCTTAGCTCCTTTTCGTGATTCCATAAATTTGTATAGATATAATTTTGCTACGACACCCCTAAAAAGGTTGGAATGCTTTAAACTTTTAATTCAAAAAGATAAGCGCTCAATAATTTTTGAAACGATTTTCAGTGTCAATTGCATTCAAATGTCACTCTAATGGTTAGATTTATACCTACTCTTGTTTTCAATAACTACGACACTAATAAGCAAATATATCACTATATAGAACAATGTCACTATTTTTTGACACTTATAGAAAGTATCAGGTCAAGATCTGTATCATTGAATTATGTAACTGCGTCGGAGATTATTAAACGTGTTGGTATAATTTGCATTATGAGTAGGACGTCATAAAAAGTAAATTTTATCAAAGGCATTGAATGTTAATTGCACATTAATAATTATTACTTGTCAACAAGTGAATGATTCAAATTCTAAATGACTTTTTCAGACCAAAAAAATCTTAACTCAATTTCGTAATGTACAGAAAAGTGACCATAAGCAATTGTGAATCTAAATTTTCAGTATTCTTTGTTGTTCTTACTAAGAATATTAGAATGGAAATTCAAAGTTTATTTATTCTGTTGAATTATTCTGTTGAATCATGCCTTTTAGGGTTTAATACGCACTTCAAATTTGAATTTGTTACTTCATTGTCTTTTATGCATTTCTAATAACTCACTCGTTCGTATCATTTTGTAAAAGTAGCACTATAATTAGTAAAACTATTATGATTTTAATTTAATTTTCAATGTTAACACTTTCGCATGAGAATAACTATAATTATTGTTTTAATTTGCCGAAAAGGTACCCGAAAGTGCAAGGTTCTCTTTTATACTAAATAATAACAATCAGCCAATTTAATTGGTAGTCAATGAGCATTCTACGAAGGCATGCTCCAGTAAAAGCACGAAGGATCAAATTCCAAGGATACTGCCGCAGGCAATTGTCACTTGAAAAACAATGAAAAAGAAGGTCAAAACTCCTCAGTTGTAAGGATGTACGAAGTATAAGGAAGTTTTTACTGAAGATTAGCCGGAAACTAAATTAGCATGATTCTTCAAATTTTATCATACATTTGAAAGTCAGTCCATCACTTCATTTATGATTTCAAGGTCTGCATGATTAATTGTGTTTTGAAGTCTCAAATGTATGTTTCAATGAGCATGGCACCATAGAGGTAATTCTACCTCTATGATGGCACACCTCAGATGTTCTTGGAAACCATTTGGGGAAAAATACAAAATATTAAAAAAAAGTTTCTTATTGTATCTTAATTTTAAATTTATTTCAAATTATTAGTAATATTTTCTTAGAAACGTTCGTACCTTTTGGTAGGGTGCAATTATTCAAAATTTTAATTAAAATTCGAATGTGACTTGAATCCAAGGTTTGATCAAACAGCCTTGAAATTAATCGAACCTTTATGACTCGAAAGAAAAATATAACCAATTACAAGTTTTTAGAAACTTATTTAGACTGCTCTTTTAAAATTGAAGCAAACAGTTTGTAATTTGGGCAAGGGATGGTAGGATTTGGCATAACAAAAATTTTGACAACACAATTATGTTTTTCTTTTGCGAGAGGTTTTTATTGCATCTCAAATTTTGATGTTGGATCACACAACATTTTACTCCAAAAGTTTGAGTTGTAACTTTATGATGATAAAGTGATAATACTGTACATTACACATAACGTAGACTCTTCTGTACAAATTGATAATAGATCAGATCACTTAATGATGGACCAGCACGGGGGCGGCGTGGTGGACGGCGTGGTGAACAATGGGGGCGTGGTGGGCGACGACGACAGGGGCATGTCGGACGGCGACGACGGGGGCGTGGTGCACGACGGGAGCGTGGTGCACGATGGGGGCGTGGTGAGCGACGACGACGGGAGCGTGACGGACGGCGACGACGGGCTGGGGATGGGCGATCACGGTGCTGTGGTGAGACACGTGAGCAAGGGGAGCGTGACGCACCAGAACGGGGGCGGGGTGAGCGACCACGACGGGGGCGGCGATCACGGCTCCCGGGGCGGGGGCGGCGACGGCGACGGCCACGAGGGCGAAGAGGGCAACCTGAGGGACAAGATGATGGAGTTAGAAAAGAAGAAAAGAGGACCTTCTTTACCAAAATGTCATAACTTATCGAATTCTAAAACTTTAGGCATAAATTTGCATGATAAATTGTATATTGTAGGTATCTTTATCGTAAAATAATATTATTATGAGATATTATTTGTAGAATTGTGTGGGTGGACTGAGGTGTGTAAATACCATAAGCATTTGTAAATTTTAACCCAAGATTAAATCTACGTATGTTTATTCACACCTTTAAAAATAATTGGAGTTGTAAAGACATCTTTTGACGTGTTTTAACTAAGCCGATTAAGTCGTCTTCTAAATTCAAATATCCCTAGAAATATTTTATAAACGCTAAAATAATTATGCTATTGTTTTTTTTGTTATCGATAAACTCATTATACAAATTGCGTATATTTTCAATAAAACATAAGTTCTGCCAATTTGCGTTTCAATAAATCAGTATAAATTGTCAGATATGGAACCGATAATAATCCGATAAATAAATCGAATCGATCGATCCGCTAGATCGGGTTTAAACGAGGTCAAGTGAAGCAACGGCAATGCAGTTGTCACTGGACATTAATCATGAATGAAATGGACTTCAATTTCACCTGCAATTGGCGTGACGACTTTGAACGATTGTGTTAAGGTTATTGAGAAGTTCAAAGTGAGCCTCAAGAGATTTAGTCAAATTATTCCAAAAAGTTCAAAAAGGCAAACAAAACATGGCCCAAACAGTTTATTAGATAATTTGTTTGTTGAAATTGAGTTTTCGAAAAATGTTGTTTGCTACAAGTTTGATACTATTTAATTCTGAAGTTTGAACAACATTTACCAGAAATACTTCATTGCACCCTTGTTGTAGATGGCGACAAAGTTAAAGCGACAAAGTTGTTGTTCTGTGCGCCAACAATTGCGTAAATATTATGATCCCCTTTGAGTAGGTAATGAGCGTTTACATTTTGATATAGCGTTATAAAAATCTTGTAACCTCAAATAACTTTAGAGAGTAATATTTTTTAAACAAGTAATAGTGCATTGCCTGGTAATGTCATTCTCTTCAACTTTGTTTCCTCAAAATATTATATTCTCTCTGTAATAAGACAGCCACAAATAATTTTAATATTTTAATGACTTTTCAGTGATCTTCGTCAGGAGAAGTTTGAACAATTGTGAGAATTGGCTGGTTAGAGGGCTGACAAGATATTTCAATCGCTTCATTAAAAAATAAGAACAAACTAAAAACAAACCAAAAAAATAAGAATTAATTGAACACAGTAGTAAAACAAAACTAGCCGCTGGCAAATTTTGATTTTAAATTTTGAAGTAAAATACCTAATGGGTTTAATATACAACAGCTTACCATAACACTCCTAATAGGCATGAAAAATACCAATTAATTATATTTTCATACATTTAGTTGGATTTGAATAGAATTCAAATTCAAATTTGGCCAACCACACCATATCAAGCTTACCATAACACTCCTAATAGGCATGAAAAATACCAATTAATTATATTTTCATACATTTAGTTGGATTTGAATAGAATTCCAAATTTGAATTTGAATTCTATTCAAATCCAACTAAATGTATGAAAATATAATTAATTGGTATTTTTCATGCCTATTAGGAGTGATATGGTAAGCTGTTGTACATATTAAACCCATTATTTTACTTCAATTTTTTAGTCCAATAAATGACATTGCGAGTTAATATTGTTTGAGTAGGTAATTGAAACAAAGTTCTGTTATTTAACTCTACATTTTAAAGACATGAGATATGATTCACAGTGCCAATGAAGTTGCTGGGATTGACTGAGTGTTGCTTTGAGTGACTTATTTATCCAATTAATATGGAAAGTGGCCGCTTATAGCCAGCGGCAATTCATTAGTAAAACAAACAAATTAATAACCGTGGACAAGCTTAAACGTTCTCAATTTGTTTATGACTTTGGTAGTCTAATTTTAGTTGCTATCAGATTATCCTAAAATTAATAGTTTTTAATTTGTTGATTGAAATGTTAATTTTATAACATTCGAAACCAGAACTTTGGCGGGATATTTGAATTCTAAATACCTATCTTGTAATTTACACGTTTTACAACATTTTGAAAATACACCCAATCATTCATTTCTAACATTTCATCGCTTAGCTTATACAATTACTTGTACACATATTATAGGTACAATTAATTTCTATTAATACTAAATATGTTTCCGTAAGATTATATATTTATAATATATCCTGATGAGAGTAATCTTTTAACCAAAATTCCAAAATTGCCTTATTACAATAAAATAATAATTGCTCAAACCCTTATAAGCTTGCTTGAAGAGGTGAAACAGCTTTCTTTTCTTTTTTTCTTTTTAAAGCATGTTAATTTTTATTACAATTTTCCAATTGGTATTTTAAGTATTTCCTTATGTTTGCAGCTAGTAAAATACCAAAATTACGACATTATCTTTGTGGAAATATTTAATATTATTTTATCATGACAATTTATCTTGTATCATTAATTTAGGAGATTACAAATTTTGAAGTGTAAAAAAAAACTGTTACCTACTTGTACAGTAAAAAAAGTTGAAGACAATTAATTATAAATCCCAAAATAATCAGCCCAATATGTATTTTACAATGGCTAGACACCATACCCAGCGAATTAAAAATATTTAAGTCAAATAAATTAACTAAAATTCTTTGTATATTTTCACTATTGTCACTTCACCTAATATTCCTCTACACAATAACCCAACTTAAACCTTTTTGTCTTACCGAAGTCAAATAATAGGATCAGTATTATCGACTCACCAATTTGAACATGCTGAAGAGAATCTCGTTGCTTCTTCTAGAGATGCTGATAGAGAATGGATGCTGTGTGGACCACGATGTGGTGGTTTTATACCTGTTGATCATGGCCAGCGAGTACAATTCCCGTCCACTGCCTTCTTGTCACTTTGTACTTGCAAACAGTGGGCCACGGCCGATTGGGGCTCACAATTGAGCCGTTTTGACCCGTTTGTGTGCAAAGTATGACAACCTTTGTGGGGTGAATAACTTTGAGGTGGTTTTAACCGTGGCTGTTTTTATTTTGTGGTTGGTGATGCGAGATTTTGTGTGTTTTGAAGGGCAAGAAGTGAACCGAATAATTCATAATTAGTGAGATGCAAATTAGTAATTAACTGTTGTAGAGATTAAGTGAGCGTAGGGAGACCATTGCGATACTCTGGTATCTGTCATTGTTACTTTGTGTGTTTGTTTGTTTTCTATGTTTTTGCCTGCACTGCCCAGGTCATTCCGATCAACAATCGATCTGTTATTTTACACGCTATATTTTGAGTGAAATTCCCTGATTGGTTGAAAAGTTAAAATGTACGGCTTGTCCGATCAAGTTCAAATTTTGCTCGGTTATGAGGACCAGCGATGTATTAGATTTTACAAATTTTCAGTAAATTCGGTAAAGAACTTTAATAGTTATTGGTATTTTCAGCTTATTTTGAAAATACATTTCAATTTTATATTTCAATATTTTTCTTTTTTTACATTTTAATATTTCTTGAGGGGAGCTTATAAACAAGTATTTTTTGTTGTTGATATAGTTTGATTACATCATTCCACAAGTGTGCAGCGCAAAATGGCGAGGAAATGGACTTCCGCCATTCTACATTTGAGGTCCAGATTTATTGATAACATCACGCAGTAGTATAATGTAACGATGAAAGGTGGAAAGGTTGTGGTTGTGGACTATTAGTGGGGTACCTTCCCATGATTTGACTGGCTATGGGAATAACAAAAATACGGTAATCAGCAGGACGGCTGCTGGAAACGAACTCAGATGGTGTAAAGAAAAAATAGAGTACTTTTTTTAAAACTAAATAAATCAATTTTCCGAAAAAATCAATTGACACATCTTGCTAAAAATCAATATGTCATCGAACAGGATAGCAATGAATCTTTTGTGAAAGAATTGGCCTGATCTGTTACTTCATTTGAGCTGTAATGTGAAAAGAACAGACAGACAGACTGACAGACAGACAAACAGACAGACAGACAGACAGACAGACAGACAGACAGACAGACAGACAGACAGACAGATTAAAAAACAGATATTCGAGCCATGTTTTAAGGGATCGCTCGCTTAGTTACATTTTAGTGTGGTTTCCCAGTTTATTAAAAAAAAATGAAATTGTTTGTATGACATCAATATACACTCCTACTACTGGTTTTCACAATGAGTGGACATGTGCGTAGTTTCTTGCTTAGAACCGTAAATCAACTTTTGTTTTGACAAAAATATTTGTTGCTAAAACCGGTTGAGTTTGATTCGCACTTTGATTTAGAAGACGACAATGGGACTGACCTTTCATGTAAAGTTTCTTACATCATAGATAAAACTTGCCTAGATATTGGTGTGTGTACTCAATTTATGACATAAATTTAGTGGATTCTCAATATGATAATTAAGTAGTAAGTAGGTGTGATAAAAGAAACATGGGCTATACAAAAACAACTGTTAAATACTTGGAAAACGCTCTGTGTAACACGTTGATAGCAGACTGAGTATTGCAAGTGAATTAGGGTTGCTGCTCAATAAACCTTGGAATACAGCTGTAAAGATAAAGGTATGTATTTATCAACTTGCGGTGCCTAATTAATAAATCAAATATGGTTGTTGCATTACCATTCACCCTGGTTGCTATAGGTAACGTGTCTCAATCTTGTTTATTTAGCTGGGCGACAGGTACATTTTCAATTGTTATAGTTATGTATTTTAAATACAGTTGAGAAAAAAAAATCTTAAAAGGAAATAAATGGTATCAAGAAAATAAGGAAATAAAATCAATAAAGATTACTTATTACTTATATTTACTAAAAGTAACTGTCCCCCAGTTAGCTTTTGGTCAGCTGTGATATAAGATGAGATTGCAATATTTGACAAATATTTCAAAAAAAGAAACTGGGTTTTCTGGAAAACTTCCAGTGGTGTCAGGATGGTAGGAAGGTAAGTGCGAAGGTGGTCTGACAGTTCGCATTGAACATTTTACTACTTCTATACCATTCGTTCTCCTCGGAGATCTCTAACCCTCATCAGTGCTTATAGTGTCTAATGTCCGTCCAACCGACCGGGTAGCTCAGTTGGAAGAACACTCGCCCGACAAGAGTGATCGAGGTCCCAGATCTGAAATTTTTCGCCTTTTAATTAAGTTTAAAATGTCCATATCTCTTGAAGTTCTTCATCGATTTGGCTGATTTAAAAAAAATCTGAAACAATATTGGTCCCAATGACGGTACAAAATTTTAATATGATCGTAAAATAAATTCCTTTTTACTTTTCTACCGTTGTGAGCAGTTTAATATGCCTACACGGTGACTCCTGATATTGTGCAAAACATCATTTCGAACGGTGCATCGGCGTGACCTGGGCAGTGCAGCGCTGACAGAAATAACCACAGCCATCAAGGAAGCCGTGACCTTAGACACGCTCGAGTGCGCGTGTAACAAGTGCTCATTGTTGATGGTTGACGGACTATCGAAAGCAGGGTCATGATCCAGTGTCATGCCGAACATTTACAACATATTCTTACGTTATATTTCTAGTGTATAACATCGTATTGTACAATGAAATAATTTGTAAATATTGCATCAGAGAAAATTAATCAAATATATTTTTTTTCCTGGGGCTTAACGTCGCACTGTTCTGCAGCGAGGCTAATGGCGACGGATGAATGATGATGATGATGATTGGGAGATGATGGTGAAGAGTAGGCAAGGATGGAAGGTGGGAAGGAGGCGGTCGTGGCCTATTAGCAGGGTACCTTCCCAGCATTTGCCTGTCGACTGAGGGAATACCACGAAAAATACAGTAATGAAGGATGGCCGCGGGAATCGAACCCTGGCCTCCGGAATACAAGTTCAGAGCGTAACCACATAGCCATACCTGCTCCGTAAAAAATATATTTTGTGAAAAAAAACTTTGTGTGGGTGATATAAGTCAAGCATAGAAAACAACAAGTACTTAAATATTGTTTAAATTAATTTTAAGTTCATGGATGTTGTTGGAACCATCGTGATACAAGGAGTGGTCATGACGGCTTGTTCCGATGACCACTGCTTTAAATTCTTTCATATTGTAATAACAATTAATCTTGAAACATAAGGTAAAAAAGTTTTTGTGAAGCAATAGCTTATCAGCAGGTTATTGCAAACTTTGCAACGCTCTTGATTTGCACTCTGGAGGTACCAGGTTCGATATCCGTAGTCATTATTCATGGCTGAGGTTTTCTAGAACCGAGACCTCGTGGTTTTCTCTCGTAAACGAACTGATAACTCTGCCTGCAATAGCGTACCCGACTGCCTTCTTCCTACCGTCCATCAAGCATATTCTTCATATCGTAGTATAATCATTCATCCTTGGCCGTTGTAGTAGTTGCAAGAGGGATTATTCTCAATTCCTTGTCACTACAAATATAACTTTAAATGAATAGAAGTGACTACTACAGTGGTCACTGCGTTATAAACGAGGAAAACGCTCTGTGTAACGCGTTGCTAAGCGAGTGTTCGTATTGCATGCAAATTCATATTGATTTGAAAGTTTCAGTTCTATAAGCTGAATTGATGTTCTTGGAACTTGAGGAAGACAATTTGATCGAATGCGCGAGGGGGGGGGGGACAACTAAAAAATAAGTGTACTTACACACACAAAAAAGAGAATCGATAAAAATCAAAAATATCAAAAAATCATTTGCAAAAAATTAAAAAATAAATAAATAAAAAAATCTTAAAATCAATTGCTAAAAATAAAACATAAAACAAATCATAAAAAAGTTTTAAAAAATCAGGTGTACACAAAAATGGCAAGTTGTTAACCCCTTTGAATTTCATAGAATAAATTTGTCAATTTACTTCAAAACAAGCATAAAATGTCCGCAAAATGTTCATTACTTTTAAAGATCTTGACAGAATTGTCTGAAAATTGCACAAAGCTCCTAGAATGTTGGTTCCAAGGAGCACGTAAAATTTTAAGTAGAACGGTCAAACGGTTCCTAAACGGACAGAGAAATCGACGTTCGCTCAACAAATTAATGTAAATAGCTACAATTATTAATGGTGACATAAAATCTAAGTGTCTACCAGACACGTGCTACATAATCAAATTAGTCAAACCTAATCTTAAAACTGCATCTCGATCGAGTTCAGTGTCATTCTATTGATCTAATTCAGCGATGAGATTTAAAAATCAATTATGTAAATGAAGTGGCTATGATTTCGAGTGTCATGTCTGGTGGCACCTCGCCAATACACATGCTAAATGATGGATTAGTTCCAGTTATCAGCGCCTACTCGCACAGTGTTACGCACAGGGCGTTGAGGCGACAATAAATCACACCTTGTTTCTAGTACGAGGAAAACGCGCTGTGTAACGCGTAAATAAGCGAGCGAATTGATATGATTTTGCAAGTTTCTACTCTACAGACCTTAGAGAGATGTGAAATTTAAATTTCACAAAATCTTGAAATTTCTTAACAAGCATAAAGTCCGTTTAATGTCAATAACTTTTAAAGATAACGACCGATAAGTCTGATTGTCACAAATACATAATACCAACTTATACCTTTGGTCCCGTGACCATGCAAAATTTGAAATTGATCGGTTAAAATGTTCCATTTTAATTTTCAAAAAAAACCATAGGATCTCGTTCAAAAGCTCTATACACTAGGTACCTACTAGACCACTTGGTGCATTACCTATAGTGTTGCAAAATTTCAGATCCATTGTCTGAATAGACAACATCAAAAATTATCTAGTTAGCTCTGCTTTTCAAAAAATTTCATATGCAGTAACGTGATCCAAGTATCTATTATGGTTTTTTAACAATGGATCATAACCATAATAGATACTTGGATCACGGTACTGCATATGAAATTTTTTGAAAAGCAGAGCTAACTAGATAATTTATGATGTTGTCTATTGTTTGGCCTGGTAACTAATGACAAAAAGCAAACAAATAAAAAAAACACTCAAAAAAATGTGCCATAACAGTGTCATAAGAGTAGCACTAGCGTGGTGATGATCGCTTTGCTCGCTAAATTACTTATATTTAAAAATTAATAAAAATGATCCCAGTTTTGGGCTTTGATTAAAATTTAAATTAAATCCCAAATTCCGTAACATAATTTTTATTTATATTTCAGTGGTGTCTACGTGACACTTTTCTGCAACTAGAATAATATCTACTAATGAATGAATATGATGATGATGAAGAAGAGTAGGTATTGATCGGAGCGCGGGAAAGACTATAGGTCGTGGCCTATAAGAGGGTGGTGTAAACGCGACGGTCTTTTGCAGACACTTTTTTGGAATAGGTTGAAAATGCAATACTTCGAAATTACTTGAAATTTTAATCATGATTATAAACCAAAGCAGTTTTTCTTTTATGGCACGTTTTAGTATTCTTCTTCAATATTCGTAATAGTCAATTTGTTTGCTTTTTGATGAAAATTACGTAATTCATTTTCTCTCTAGGCTCTTAAAAAAAAATGTGCCATAACTCTCAGGACATTCATGCAATTCAATTCAATTCAAATTATCTTTATTTGCACATTTATATACAAAAAGGCGGCATTCAACAGTATAATGAACCCGTTGGTCATTGTTGATCTACCATGTAACCTGTTTAAATACAACTAAAACATATTATCTATATTCATGACCAACATGCCTGTAAGAAATGGCAACAATGGCGACAAGTAATGGCGAGTTTGGTCATCAATCGTCATAGCGATGGCGCAGCTTTGCGCAGACATGTAGGTGATCTGGAGAATACGAAGCAAATATAAATACTGCTCCTTGATCCAGCGAACATCATGTCAGAGAGAGACACTCAAACCTAGAACATTTCTCTCTCTCATTGAGCGACAATAACCGAGCGCTAGTGGCACCTTAAGTAGTATAGGGAACCTGCCCGTCATTTGCCTAACTGAGAAAAACCACGAAATCTTTGATATGGAGCCGCTAGAATCGAACCGTGGACCTTCGGAGCAATGTTGTGACTTAACTAGATAATTATCTATCTACATAGATCTCTGATAGATCTATCTAGACTATTATATTTTATCCATTACCTTTTCTAGATAATTAAATAATTTATCTTTATCTTTATCTAGATAAAAAATATAAAATTCAAAATTAATTTGTATGTATGAACATGCACGAACCTCAAATGTCAGATGATATGAGAAAGTAAAATCATCTCCGTTTAGTCGCATTAGTTGGCTTGTTTTGACGGACCCATTTTAAACAAAAATCTAGTTCCGAATTTAGGATTCGAAAATAATTAGGGAACAGTATACTGCAATAGATAAAGATAAAAAAAAAAGATTTATTGGAAATATCTATTTTCTTATCTAGATAAATTTTTGGCAGGTTATCTTTTCTTTATCTAGATATAAATAAAATTATCTCTTCATAACAAATGTTCCGCAGTGAATAAGTGAAACTATAATTACAATAACCAAGATTCGCAAATCTTTTTATTCGTAAACATCCACAAAATAAAAAGTAGATGTCAAAAAATAAATATTACATATATTCTTCTCCGCTGAATTTCTGGCCATCAGCGAGCCATGTTAAGAGGAGCCTTGGCCAAGATACCGCTGGGTCCATCCATCTCGAACGCCACAGCCAAATGAGGGCAAAAAACAACAACAAATACGCGTCCAGGCTCCGAACCAAGGACACCGACTTCTCGGCTCTCAAGTCTACAGCTGATATTAACATTTTATTTGAATCGTCTAATCAGAATTCCATCTTGATTGATTCATTGATGCAGAGCCAGTTTTACGGTCCAATTCGCGCACACGTGACTTTGTGACGTCATCATTGCAATACGTCTTAACGGTGTTTATAAACGACTTGACAGCTTTTTCACATCCAGACATGATTACTAAGTTCGAAAAATAAACGAGGTGCATTCAGAAAGTTCCAGAACGTTTTAAATTGCGCGCCAGCAAATAAGTTCTCATCATCATCTCCCAATCATCAATATAATCTTTCATCACTCAGTAGGGAAAATATTTTGATCAGTCGATGTTTTTCTGCGCCGCTGGCATTATACATGAACCTCAGAGGTAGAAGGGCGGAAGTCATTTTCCATTTTCTCGATTTTGCGTTGCACACTTTTGGAATGATGTAATCAAGCTCTATGAACTTTGACTGTTGTCAAAAAATACAGTTATACATATTGAAGTTCTCTCTTACACAATGACTCATGTCACCATTACAACTTTGATTGGATGAAGGTAGAATTACTGTTTTATGAACTCACCTCAAGAATAATTGAAATTGACATAGGGCCTTCTACCTCTGAGGTAAACGCGAGAAAATGACAATATATTTTATTCATAAGCCTTAATTTCTAAGAATATGCAATTTAACAGCTTTCAAGCTTTCAGAGAAGTCCTCTCAGTAGAAAAAAGTTCAACCCCCAAGGTTTATTTTGACAAGTTTAATGCTAAACTTATAAAACCAAAAATGGATCCCATTTATGTAGATGCAATTCTTTTCTCTCATGGTACAAACATTATTCTTGTCCCACCCCTCTTCACCTCTTAGAAAGAATGACGTCGCGTCCTGATGCAAAGTGTATCAGATATCACAGACAACTTAGTGTCTTGTGAATATATTGTATCGGATGCCTAAAAGCTTCACCACGCGTCAGTTTAGCACACGTGACACTAACAATGGCGGCCAGACAATGCGCGCCATCTTGCGTTACAAAACTGTCAACATCATTAGCAGAGGATTTCGCCGCAAAAAACAGTCTAGTGGAATAATACAGGTCACTGACTTGTTTTTCTGCACGTGTCATGAGGGGATGGGGTGGGGTTGTGTTTACGTTCGTTCGATTCTTTGGGGGTTTGTCAAGGTGTCGGAAATATTAATTAATATTTCAATTAAAAACTATGGAGGGTTGTAAGATGTCAAGTTCAAGATTTAATTATGGCGCATTGACTCGGGTTTTGTTGAAGAGGCCGGGTTTGATCCCCGAGGCAGACCTTCGTCTTAAGACGTTTTATTCTTTTATATAAAAACTGAATTTAACTGATCAATTTTGGAAGTTACACTCAAGAGTCAAACCAACTAAATAAATATAACAGTTTGACCCAAAACTCGTCAAGAAAAAAAATTGTTTTCATTATTCTTGCTTTTGTACATACCTAAGCTGTTCTATTTTTTTTTATCTAGTTGTCTTTCAAAACAAATTCGTGTTTCAAATTCCTGATTTCAAATTAAAATTTATGTTTTCGAGGCAAATCCTAGCCATTATGCACTAATAGGCATTGACCCTTCCGTTACCAGCATGCTTTCATCGCTTAAGCCCTACTAATAATTATTGATTGGATCCTATGGTAAATGGGATAAAATATTGTATTATTTATAATATACAAATTATATATTTTTTTTGACAGTCTATCAATAGATTATATAATTATATCTCGACTTGCTGCTATAGATAATTAAGTTTTGATTTAAGAAAATGACTGGAAGCCACCATTTGTTGACCTTCATTACCTATCTATAGTTTTTGTTTATAAATAATTGTTTTTCTACAAGAATGTATTTTTAACGAGTTTTTATAATCGTCATGGCCAAAGGAAATCTTATTTTATTTTTAAAATGGTAATGAAATAAATAATTATGTTCTTTTGCTAAACGGAAATGATCAGTAGAAGAATTTAGTTGAGATATATCACCCAATTTTCAAGCAACTAACTCAAATTTCATACTCTATACATTCTGTAATTTATCAATCTACCAATCGTTCTACCATTCCACGTAATTTCAAGATAACTGATCAATTATCAACAAGAGATCACATTCATGTAATTTCTTCTACAACGACCACTGTTGCCAATCTAACACATGACATAACCACTTGAACACGAAGTAAATGCACCATTAGACGGTATTAGTGTCACTATTAATGTTGGCAACATGAGGTATTGACACATCATGATTCCTCTAGCAAACATGATTGGAAATGTGCAATACTTGTCATTAATATGCAGTACTCGTCCAGGTTTCATCTGATCAATTACAGTGTTTATAGCAATTAGATTGGAATCGAGATCATGGATTAAATATATTGATTTGTGTTTCGTTGCTGAAATGATTCGATTTGATTTCGTTAATTGAAGTTATGAAAGGTGCATTTTTTTAATTTCTTCGAACGATGACTCTTTTGGCACTGTTCCTTAGGCGACTTGCTCAATTATTGTGTTTTATTAAATTGGAACCAAAACTGATTTGGGACAAATTATGTACAAACTGGAGAACAATTATTCTGTACTTCAGAGGTACAATGTCAGAAGTCCATTTCCTAAATTTACCATTGTACACTTTTGGAATCGTGTAATCAAGCTATATCAATTTCATTTTGACTGAATACAACATATATAGTTATATTGAAGTATCTAACAAAATTACTTGTGTCTTATTATACGAATATCAATAAAACTAAATGGTTTTGAGCTAACTCAAGAATCATTGAAATGGACTTCAGGCCTCCTACCTCTGAGGTATTCGAACAAATAAGCGATACGTGATGGAGCCACTTCTGGCAGGAAACTTTTTAGATGCACTTTTTTATTTTGAAGTTCGTGTTTCCATAGGGCAGTGAAAAAGGAGAAACAATTAGTAAACTTGTAAATTTAGTTACAAGTTTACTTTTTCAGCCATAACAAACAACTAAAGCAAATTTAATATAATTCATTTATATAAATATCCCCGTGATATCCTCCCTGATCCCCCCTACGTCTAGTACCAAAGAATCCACAAGAGGCCAGTTGTGTTCCTTATTTTCTCGAATAGAAGTGTAATTAATCTATTCTAAATCACCACAATCATGTATCAATTACAAAATGTGTGTTTTTCAATTGATCTAAATTCATTTTATAAATAAATTTAATATTTTTGTTACAGCTGGTTATTTGCTCTGCAAGAAACTTATGGTACCTACCCTTTTAGAAACAAATTACGGAGAGTTGGGGGATTATTTCGAAGGCTCGGGTTCAATTACGGATGCTAACCATACTGATTATGGATCGTCGTGATTTTGACTAAACCAAAAATGACAATCCATTTCAACTTAAACCCCATTTTATTTCTTTATTTTTTGCATGATCATTCAACCCGCATAACACGTCATAAGGTTACTTCTAATTACTATAATCATCATTCTTCTACTTTTCAATTATCAATTTCAAATGATCTCATAAACATTAAATAACACTTCATGCATCAAACTAATTCTTAGAACGCATATCTCTTACTTCCTTGTAACCACTTTGTACACATAAAAAAAATGATTCTTTACCCAAGGCAATTAATAAAAACGATCCACTTTATATTCCTTTACACGAATGCATAATCAAGTGTATTTATTAACTATTAAAGAAACAATCATTTAACTGACGTTATTATCTGCATTATCTTAAGTTATTCGTGTATTTCCTATACCTTTCTTCGTCCTTCCATAAACAATTCAAGGTTTCACACTCATTTATTGCATGCAATGATACGAATTTTTGTCCAAGGAAACCGTTAGGTAGAATTACCATAAGTTTTGTTATTATCACACTTATTATTTCGAGCTATTGACTAGACTATATCTCGATGGTTGTTATTTGTCTAATGATCGAATGCAGGCTCTAACTTGGCGACCTTCTAGTTGGTCAAAGATCAGAATGATTCAATGACAGGTCTTGTATTTTTCACAAGTCATGGCAAGCAGAGGAGTTGCCTTCAGGTTGTATACATAATTAATAAGATGGGATTTTGATTTTTGGAAGGTTTTGGACCGGTCGTAAGAGATGTAGATTGATTGCAATTGAAGCGGTAATTTATTTGAATTTAATTATGGACGGTATTTTAAAGGCATGATTATAAGGAAACATCAATTATAGTGTCAAATTCGATTAGATTTGATTTTGGTAAATTTTTTTAAGTGGCCTTTAGTCATTGAAATTAGTTTTCGTGCACGCTATCGTTGTCTATTCTATTTTCAACAGCTCAGTTTTCAGCATTTTCAACAAATAACAACTCCATTTATTTTAAATTATAGGTCAGGGGGTAACATAAATAGCATTGTTACTAGGGTATGTTTATTCTTCTCAGCCAGCATGCATGACTTGTATTTATTCTCTCCATTATTCACTTCATGATAGATTTTATTTCGTTTGCTCTTCACAAAATGTCCATCTCGCATTCACTATTTTCCTTAGTATAGGTACTTTTGCATTTTTTTCCATCAATGGGCTTCCACGCTGTCACTTGCTCTCGCTACGCAGCGCTAGGGAGAATTGTTCCTTTTTCCTTCCACACAGGCGTCTGTACAAAATGACAGCTAGATGACAGCTCACTTTAAACTTCTTGCATTTGAAATATAATGTCAAACTATTGTGTTCGGATTGAAGGTAATTGTTTTAAAATGTAATATATCTAGTGGAGCGGTCGCTCCACCCAGCCAAGTCGTACTATACACTCACAGTCACTCAACATACCGTAAATGCCTAATAAACTGAGGAGCAGACCAAACACTTTTACTGTAAGCAACAACATGGCATTTTCGGCCTACTGGATCTCAAAATTGGTAAATCTCACATTGTTGCGAAATATCTTAATTTCGAGCTATGGCCCACCCCACTACATATACCAAATTTGGGAACAATAGGTTATGCCATTTGCGCGCTAGAGGACCGAGAAAACAGTGAAATTACACCACTTTCTGATTCTGAAGATGATGATGATTCTGATATCACGAAACGTCGCTATCACCGCCACAGCCTAAACGGCTGAACCGATCGACCTGAAATTTTTACCACATGTGCACTTTTGGCGTCTGAAGTGCCTTTTTATAAAACCAACCGGAAGCCGCCATTTTGAAACCGGAAGTGACGTCATAACTCAAAAACGTCTGGACCGATTAGAACGAAATTAGCGCCATTCGATTTAGATGGTCATCTTTATGAAGTATCAATAAAAAAAATATTATTTTCTTATTTTCTAAACCGGAAGTGACGTCATAAATACGCAATATTTAACTTATTTCAACAAATTATACTTAAAATACGTACATAATTAACTTACATTGTAACATAGACAATACAATTTATATATTCAAGGTAGCAGTGTTCTCGGCCGCCATTCCTGAAACCGGAAGTGACGTCATATATCTAAAACGCCTGTACCGATTGCAACTGAACTAGCTCCTGCGTATTCATTCTGCTATTTATTTGAAAAATCAATTGTGAAAAATGAATAAATAAATTAATGGTACCGGAAATGGCGGCAGGAACCACTAAATGAAACCGGAAGTGACGTCATATATTACAAACGGCATGACCGATTTTACGGAAATATAGGGATTAGGAATTCAGATGGTCGTTCATGAAGGTATCAACTAGATAAAACTAGATTGTTTTCTTATTACCTATACCGGAATTCGGCCGCTATTTCAAAACCGGAAGTGACGTCATGTATCGAAAACGGCTGGATCGATTATAACGAAACTTAAGCTATTCTTCTTGGATAATCATTTTCATATTATACCAAACGCAACTTTTCATAGTAACCAAATCGGTTGAGGCGTATTTTTTTAAAGAAATTAGTCCCTGCTCGGACATGTGCTACAAGCTGTATGAATAAACTAACAAAAGAAGTGATATCCCAGAAAAAACACTCCGTGTAAAAATACCAGCCAAGTCTCTTTAACTATAAAAAAAAATAGAAGAAATCTAAAAATTCAGCACTGAAAAGGAGTGATATCAAAAAAGGAGCCAAGTCAACGAATTTTCCAAATTTTAATCGTACCATTGAAATAAAAATATCAACCCCCGAGAAATACTTAAAAAAAGGACTTGGCGCATCGTTTTTTTAAAGACATTTTTCTATTCTTAAGCTTATGCCACTCACATACTACGTAGTTCAGAAATGCCTAGAAAAATTGGGACAAAACTTTCAAATTAAATATTGAACATTCTGTAAAATATTTTAAATTTAAATATAAGTACGCAAAGAAACATAGCATTGTCTTACAAGCAATAAATACAGAACAGTTGTGTTTGTGATTGGTAGGTACCTATAGTTTTGTGGGTACATCTACATACCTACTACAGCATTATACTTTGAACCTTCTCGCCGTGTAATTAATTGCTATTAATTAACATTTTATACCAAAAAAATTCATAAATTACATAACGTATTACTTTAGATAAAAATCTAGTCAGTAATTATTTGAGCAGCATGGCTCAGTGCACTAGTCACTTATACAAATCTCATTGACGGCCTTCTTGTAATGAGCGCTTTCGCTATTTCCCTCAGTCATGATATTGAGAAGTATGATTGATTAATATGACCCTAGAAATAGTGGCAATAACGAATAGACTAGGCCGCTTCCGTTTATTCGTTATTCGTTTATCCGTTTATTTCCTCTGAATATTGACAAAATACCAAAACTGCCAGTAGGTAAGAGTACTAGTTATATTAAAACGTAGTATGATTCGTCGATAATGAATGTGATATACTCAGGAAAATATACTTGTAGAGTTCTTCCTATACTTTTAGGATAGAAAAGTGTCTTTAAAAAAACGATGCGCCAAGTCCTTTTTTTAAGTATTTCTCGGGGGTTGATATTTTTATTTCAATGGTACGATTAAAATTTGGAAAATTCGTTGACTTGGCTCCTTTTTTGATATCACTCCTTTTCAGTGCTGAATTTTTAGATTTCTTCTATTTTTTTTTATAGTTAAAGAGACTTGGCTGGTATTTTTACACGGAGTGTTTTTTCTGGGATACTTATTAAATGAAGAAATAGTTTCAATTACTTACTTTTTATACAGAAAGATCACTTTATGTTACAACTTCATTTGTTTTCAATTCAGACAAATCAACAAACATTTGACTGTTGCCATAGCAACCAGGTACGATTCTCCGTGGCGCGCTCTATTCTAGCTTGGAGTTTGGAAGCTCATTATTTTATAATCAGGGACTGGAACCCAAATGAATATCTGTTCTGATTCCGGTTCCGGTTCCTGGAAAAAAATACGGTTACGATACCGGTTCCGTTTCCATTTCGGTTCCATAAGGGTTCCAGATCGGTTCCATTAAATTCAAACAACAATTCAAATTATTTTTTTTAAATCGACTTTTGGGGACTTATACATGCTTAGAATGTCTAACATTAATTTGACTCTGTGATCATTTATTTGGAAAACTGTAGGTAAATGGTAGTAAATAATTTGTGAAAATTGTATTGTATTTTCTATTTCCATCCCCCCCCCCCCCCCCCCATTAGCTCTCTATTTATATCCATGTCGGCCATGTCACGTGTTTACCTCCTACACATCTGCTCATTTACATGGAATCTATATTCAGATTCTGCGACCCGCTTCAATTGCCAACCAGAGTCGCTTTCATCTCACAGGTGTTCTTCGGAACTTCGACAATAAGTGAACTGATTCAATGACAATGACAGAAATGACAGATTTTATACACTAAAAAATAAACTGAAGCCCCACAAAGCCACGTAATGGCTTGACTGCGGGGCAAAAATAATATATTGTTAAAAAAAACTTTTGTCACGGACGATATACAGGTCAGAGTTTTTCTTCGATCGAGCTGAAATTTTGCACACATGTACGTAACATTTCTGATTGTTGCAGACCCTAATTTTTTTGAAATCCATTGATTGGTTCAAATTTAAAAAAAAATAACTTTCGACTGGTTGTTTCGATCAAATTGAAATTTTGACAAGTCATTACCCCCAACATTGTACCCAATCAAACAAAGTTTCAGCCAAATCCTCACATTGGTTAAAATTTAAACCCATCTTTCCTGTGTTTTTAGACATTTAAACTAGAACTGATTGAACGATCAACTTATAACTTCGCATGATGGTTGGGACCAACATTATCTGCATTTTTGACAATTTTCATACTAATCTGTGCTTAAATCCGAAAGTTATTGATATTTTACGGACTTTTTGCGTGTTGGCTGTCAAATTCACGGCGACTTCGACTCTTCAGTTCAAGGCAAGGTAGTTAGAGCAGAAACTTTCAAACGCATATGAAACTGATAATGACCGTTCAACAGTCGATCTGATATTGTGTAGATACACACTTATATCATATGAGTGGTCTCAGGAATATTTTTTGAAGGAGATCCTGTGATTTTTGAAAATTAACACGGAACCGTTCAATCATAAAGGTTCAATCGATCAACTTAAAGCTTTGCATGGTTATTTGGACCAATATTTTAGGAATTTTTTGAGATTTTTATACCAATCTGTGGCGAAATTTTAGAATTATTTCCTTTTAATTACATTTTCGATAAACCGGTTCGAGATGTTGCGCGTATCCGTGCTCGCTCATCAACGCGTTACTCAGAGCGTTTTCCTAGTATACTCCATAGTGGATTGTACATACAAATTATGTAATAGATTATACTGTTTAAATAACTTTGATTGGGAGAGTTGATTATAAAAAAGGAGAGAATTATCTCTAGATCGTTTTTTAAGAAACCTTACCTATGTATAGTCACCTCTTTGTCCTGATAAAACTTACCCCCAATCGCGACTACCAGTCGTACGCAGATGTAGTATAAGTTGCCTAAAATAAAGATATTTGTATACATAGGGGTGATTTGCAAGAATGGTTTTATAACTGGCTTTTATTAGGCCATAGAGGTGACTATCAGTGTGCATAAAATGATATGATTGTACCGAGTATACGAACAAGAAATAATGTATTTAATCGAGAGATGTGGAACTATTTTCAAGATTAATTTGTATTATTTTTTAGTCAATTCTGAACAAATTGAGGTACGTGCGAGATAAGATCAGTTCTTTTTCATTTGCTGACGAATAATTCCAAGATAGTCACATAATATTATCGTCGTTTTTTGTTACATTACTTCAAACATAATGTCATCCTATACTTCCTTCTCTCTTTGTGCATATTATTTATATTTGTTGTCTATGTATTTATGTAAAGTGTGTTATCAATGTGTTAATTATGTATTTGCTTTTTGACGCATTCAAGTCAATTGTAATTTTTGGCCGCGAACCGTTTTGGGTTTATTTGTATTTGTGTGTTATTTTTGTGAAATAATAATACAAAAATTAAGCTAAGAATGTTCAAAATGATGATGCATTGATGAAAAGTTGAAGACGTTACTTCCATGCATACCAATAATATTAATCAATTAGAGTCAAAGAATAATAGAGATGTTAGATTTTCAATTAGTCATACAAGACTTGAGGAGACAAAGCGGTTTAAAGTACGACATTAAACTAAAGAGTCCGATTATGTTTGTTTAAATCCTATGCAAATACTTGAGGTCTCTGATGACATCTTAAGACGAAATACACTTCTCAATGTGTAACCCTGAAGAAGGACTCCATTAATATCTGGAGGTTGCTCGCTTGGTCCTGGAAGGTTTCTCTGTGTCTCCTTCCGGCTGAGAGAATGAGTTGCAAACAGATGGGAAGCGCATCTATCATCATAATTGAACACTTTAACACTTTTGACTCCATGGACTCTGTTTTTTCGTTGCCGGTTGCTTTGTTGCTACCAAATGTACATTCTTGTAAAAACTTCCCGTCTAGTTTGCAATATTTGTTTTCAACAACATAATACTTCGTAAGTAAAAAATAAATAAAAAATAAACCTACAAAAGAGGCCAAATGTTCCGATGCATTGTTAAAATTTTGAAAGATCGTCGGGCATGACAAAGAATGAAAATAGTTAAAAATTTCAACAAATTAGATCTAGAACTTACAGATTTGCCAAACTTGTAAAGCTTATATTGAATCTGTCCAAAATATTTTTTTTCTACCAAAAAGTATATGCAGAGCACCTTCATCATCAGCAACTGATCGATACTTTTAATTTGCTTTCATCTGTCTTGATTTCTACAGTGTTTGGTAATTTCGGTTCGAGGTGTTGCATGTACCGGTGCTCACTTATCAAAGCGTCAAAAATTATTTTTTATTTATAAAAAAAATATTATACTTTTGTTTACAACAATGCCCGATGCTATTTACATCACAGTAATTAACCAATAATTAACCATCTATTAATATCAACATGTTTAATAACACAGTTTGACATTTCCACCCCCTGTATTGTGATAATAGATCGGGCACGTGCGTACACACTTGTCAATATGTACCACATCTGTCGAATGCAGCATCCCTTCTCTTCTCTATTTCCATAATATCGTGTGCGTCATCCAGCATCTGCAGCATCGACGTGCGTCATTCATTCATGTTGATCAGGTAGGTAGATGCCCTTTCGAAGTTCACTTCGATTGATTTGAGTGGATTTTACGTAAGGATACGACAATAAAATATTTCATCTGAATCTGTGCAAACCGAACTGTGGCTAAGACGTGATGACGCACATGATTTTACGTCACGAGCCAGGTAATTCGATCGTATTGTGAAATATTTGGCAAATTTGTTTTGCTGAGAAAGTATTTTGCACAACACATTTGTCAAAATTTCCAAAATTAAATTAAAAAAACAGCATTGTTTTTCAAACTAATTATTGAATAATTGATTATGTTTTCACTTTCAAACAACGAACAAGATGTTACAGAATATATTAAGGTATTATTTTTCAATATATATTTATATTGAGGCCATCTTCAGTAAAATTTGCCTATAAATTATTCATAAAGTATAAAGATGAAAAGAGTCAATGGAAATGATAATAATCTCTTATCAAGGTAATGCGTGGACCTATCGGTATTTTATTGATGTGGTATATGAAGTACAAAGACTCTATAGCTGCCAATACCACTTTCATTTCTAACACATTGGAATGAATAAGTTTGTAAAAAGTATAAAATCTCGTTTGTTATCCTCTAGACATTTGTTTGTCGTAACATTTCTTTCTTCGGATGAAGTAGAGCATGATGGTTACATGGCGACAGAAGAAGGTCGAAGTGTCATGTCAACTTATATGCTTACGCCTTTACATATCACACACACTGGTGACTCCAGCTGTTAGGCGATACATGAATCATTATTGAGAGAGCGAAGCGAGCGGCTCCTTCGCTCTTTTGGCAGTTTTTTTATACTTTGTTAAATAGGGTTTGGTTTGATACGTCAAAAGTTATTGAGCGAGCGTAGCGAGTATCACCACGGTACTCTTATGGCACTTACTGTGTTGTTTTTTTGCCTGCACTGCCCAGGTCAAGCCGGTCAACCAATCTATCTGAAATTTTGCACACAAACTTATGTAATCTAAGCGGTCTCTGGGATCGTTTTTGAACACATCCTGTGATTGGTTGATAAATGAAAATGGCCTTTAGCTCACAATTCGAAATTTTTCACAGTTGTTGATGCCGTCTTATTGTTTAAGGGTTATAAATGTCATGAAAATCCGTTGATTAGTTCAAATAAAATACATTATCATGCGATTATTGACATTTGATCTGCATGATTATTGGGACCAACATTTTACTTATTTTTGCTGATTTTCAAACTAATCTGTCGTCATCTTCAAAAGTTATTGTCATTTTACATATTTTTATAATCTCGAAATATTTTCAAATTGGTGTAAATAATTTCAATTAATTTATCGTGCTATCTTGATACGTCAGTTCCAGGCCTGTAGAGCCTGGATATGGATATGCGTCTTGCAAACGCATATCAAATCGCGCTTACCAACGTGTATACAACCACAAAGAGAAATAAATTAAAAAATATTTTCGAATTATTTTTATTTGTGTCAAATTGCATCTTTATCGAGGAAGGACCGTCCTCCCTGCATCGATAATACCTGTACCTCAGAGGTAGAAGACCGGAAGTCCATTCCAATGATTCTTGAGGTGAGCTCATAAACCAGTATTTCTGGGTTAATCCAATCACATTTGTAATGGTGACACGAGTCATTGTGTAAGAGAATAGTTCACTACAACTGTATTTGTTGATTTGAGTCAAATGGCAATTGATAGAGCTTGATTCCAAAACTGTTCAACGTAAAATCGAGAAAGTTGACTTCCGGCCTTCTACCTCTGAGGTACGGAATATGGATGAGAGCAGAGTGTCAACTCTTTACTTGTTATTACTTCGTGATGAAATGTCCAAGCATAGCCCCTTACAGAACATATCTCATCACCATGTTTATCTACTTCCTAATAAAGTTATTACGACATATTTTCTTCTTGTCATAAAACCGTTTAATCAGCCATGTTAATAAAACTTGACGGCCATTTTATAACTCAATTAATTTCCCAATAAAATAGCTGCACATTACGATGAGCGAACAATGCAACTTGTATTGAGGTCAGATACATAAGTGACTGTCAAATAAAAACTTATAATAATGCATGATGACCGAAACCACACAACAGATTGCTAGCTCTCTAGAACTTTATTGTTATTCGTCCTAGAGAGGAGAAAGAATGGACAAAATACTTTTACAGATGAAACAGATGAGAAGATTCTCCTCCTCCGGGATTCGAACCCGGCTCCTCTGAATGTCTAGTCCAGTGCTCTACCAACTGTAGAGTTGGTAGAGTTGGGGGCAATTGCCCCTTGCCCATACAACTCTCAAAATGTATAGCAATGTCTGCACTTTTCGAAATCAAATTGAATACATTTAAAAAAATATTATTCCGAGATATGAATGTTGTCTTTTACTGAACCTGTTTATAACTAAGTGCTGATGGCAACGCAAATACATGATGCAAATACGATTAAAATAGGAGGGCAGAACGAATCTCATTGGTTATAAAGAGTAAGCATTATACTGACGAGAATGGTTATAAATCGATTTGTAACTATTACGCAGATGAACTGTCAGTACGCACAAGGAATTGGATTGGTTGTCAAAAATTCCACAACTTCTGCAGCAAAACGCAACTATTGCAATAATCAAAATTGAGAAATGGCATTGTATGCATTGAATCAAGCTTGAAGCTATATCGTTCCAAAAATTGTCTTGGAACTAAAAAAACAATATATTTTGAATGTGAAATTTGCTACTTCCAAGGAAAAATAAAAGAACCGGATTTTCGCAATTATCTCGAAATATACAAAAGTGCAATAGTTGCGTTTTTCCCAAGCTCTTCAAATATTTCAATTGGTATTTAGAATAAAAATGTTTGAACAAAGTACGTGACCTATAATATGTGCAAAATATGGTGAATGCAAGATAAAATCTACAAAATGAAAACAACAAACATATGATAACACTATTAGCTAATATCTTTCCCTCTATGACATTTGTATATCAACGAGGATAAAGTTGTAATAACATCAATTTGAATAGTAAATGTTGCCACTTTTCCCCAAACTTGTATCCAATGCATAGAAGCATTAACAAAGTTTAACAATACATAGTATTTTATGCTTTGTCAAAGTTTTTATTTGGGAAATTTGGAGTATAATAATTTAAATTAAGTTTATTTGATTATCAAGTCAATCCCTACGTATCTATTCTGTCCAAACAAAACCCGATCATGAGAAGAATTATACAAAGTTCCAAAGTAACACCTCTAAATAATTAGGGTCGTACACGATAGAATATAAGCCACTGAGGTCAAATATTAATTACTAAAGAACTTATGTTGGTTAAAACAAGTTTTATTGGTATATTTATGAAATCATACTTCAATTCTTGATGTAATTGATTTAAAAAGTATGCCATGTAATTTATGCAAAGTTTAAGTTGTAAATCAAAATAAATGCAACGTTATAGATTGAACTCCAGTACTGAATTTGTTTTGCTGTGATATCGTCTGCTATAGAATGGAAGCAATGAGTACAAGTTTAAGGACATAATGAGCAGTGACCAACCCCCCCCCCCCCCCCCTCTCCCGCAGGATATAATTAGGGCCTCATACTTTCTAAAAATTAAAATGCATCGTTTTGAGTTAATTTTTAAATATGACTTTCTCATTGTGGTATGTTTTTGTAGTAGGAGGTAAGCAGTAGAAGGGTTATAATAGAAGGTAAAATATTAAACACAAATTTTGGTCGATTTGATAATCTATAAATTACTTATATTTTCATGACTATTGATAATTGATGCTTTTTACGGTATTCATTAAATCGAAATTTTCGCCCGCCCCCTAGCCCCCCCCCCCCCCCCCCCCGCGAAATTTAGATCGCCAAAAAATACCACAAACCACAAGTATACCGAAATATTTACTCCACTGTTATGCAACTTTGTGAGGTAGTTTAGATCCATTTTCTCGTATTACTATTAAAAAAATTTAAGATTACTTAAAAAAAAGTTTTTTTCATTTTTTTTCATGAAATATGTGAAAAATAAAACATTTTTTTCTTTAAATATTTCTTACATTTTCTCAATAGTAAAAGTTGCATAACAGTGGAGTAAATAATTAGCTATGAGGAGACTTAGGTATTTTGGGAAAATTTGACGCAACCGTCAGTTTCCAAAACGGTCCCCAGGACTCTTAAATATCACAATAATATGTTACAAACTCGTACTTCCTCTATCTGAAATTTGGACGGTTTTCTTGGAATGCTAGCGCCAGACACGACTTGTTTACGATCTCCGAGAACCAATTCTCCTGCGGCCAAAGACTCGATGCGTCTGGTCAACTCCGCAAGACGCGAGTCTAGGGTCGAACTCGCGACCTCCAGAGCCGAGCCGTGACCCTGAGGTCATAACGCCACTTTCACTTGCTGTCTTGAAGGTCGCGAGGAATCAGCTGTGGCGGTTCTGACGTCACAGCAAGGTCTTACGTCACAACATCGACGAGGATCGAACTCGGCTCTTGCTCCTGTCAACTTATTACGCGTTCCTTAAAGCTAATTAGGTTGCATTATTTTAATCAATATTTTAATTGGAACGTCTTTTTGATGTCTGATTCAGACGTAATCCAAAATAAATGTATAGGTACAATCATTAGTTCTCGTATCTGACACAATTCTTGTCGAATAACTTTTTCATGTACAAAGAAATAGATAATTGATCTCATGAATTTGTGGGGCATGCAATATGAAACGCAGGTAATATCAAAAAATTTTGACCACATTAAAATGCCATTAATTTCATCAATTTATGGTCTAAACAAAGACAATTAAAAAATGGTAAGCTTGTTAACATGAACATTAACATCGACATGTTATTTGATGAAATAATTTTAAAAAAAAATCAGAATCTCAGAGGTAAAAGGGCGGAAGTCCATTTTTCGATTTTGCGTTGCACACTTTTGGAATCATGCAATCGAGCTCTGTCAACAAATACAGTTAGTAGCATTACCCTACACATTTACTTATGTCACCATTACAAAATTATGACTGTATAAAGACAGTTACTTGTTTTTGAGCTCACCTCAAGAATCATTGAAATGGACTCCGGCCCTTCTACCTCTGTGGTAATGAAAAATAATTCACACATCGGAATACAAAAAAACAATCAATAAAAATAACAGAGACGAGTGTCAAAAGTATCGAACGGACGCTCACAACTCTCTCAAACAACATTAAAATTAAAATATGAAAATACTGTTAATTTCACAATAATTAATGTAATGTTCGTATAAAAACAGCATAAATGGATAAAAGTGATCAGCTGCAAGGTATCTATGTCGACGAGGGCTTGGTTCGCCAAATAAGGTAGTTACTATGTGGATCATTGCTTGATTATAGAGTCTTTTACAAGTGTAATTAGGCTAAAGGACGTGCGTATCGGCACAATCGCATTGCGTAGAGACAGTGACGCAATGTTGTGTCGAACAAATCAGAGGTTCAGAGATGTTTCTTGAGATTCTAAGATGACTTTCAGGATGAGATGTTAATTGCTGTGAGAGTTCATGCGGAATGCAGACAAGATCGATGAAACAAAGTTATTTTGTAGCATGTTCTTACTTGCAGATAAATATGTTTAACAACAATAAAACAACGCAGATAAACAATAGATTTACTTCAATGCAGAAATAGCCAAATTCTTTGACGCAACTAATGGGACAAATACTTAAAAATAAAAATGTATGGCCTTTTTGTCAAAATCATTTTTTATAAAAAGCATCAGTAAGGTAAAAAATTTAAAATATATAGTTCATAGTTTAAAACATATTTTTATTTTAAAATACCAATACATGGGGATTTGGCCGGCTTCTTTTGACGCTGACCCTAAACGTTTAGGTGCGCATTTATACATGGCTTAATTAAGTATTTAAAAACTGACTATTTAAAATATGACATAGGCATTTGGGTCGCGGGGTGGTGGGGGAAGGGGGTAGAAACGGTAATTAAAAATTTAATTTTTTGCGAATTTAAAATCTCTATGAAATAGCAGTATCATCACCGCTTTGAATGCCTTGTTCTCCTCCCCACACTCTCATTTATTGATAGTTGAGCGAGCGAAGCGAGCGTCTCCATTTGGCTCTTTTGGCACGGACCTCTGTTTTTTTTGGTTTTTTTTGTGTTTTTTTGTGTATATTTTTGTCTGTTATCTGGAGCAATAGAAGTCGCACCGTTTCACCGATCGATCTGAAATTTTGCACACATGTAGAGACAACCTTCTTTGTTTGCTGACCCAATTTTTTTTGGAAATCTATCCATTGGTTAAAATTTAAATAAATATCTCCTGATAGGTTGAAAAATGAAAATGGTCTTCGATAAATCTGGTCAAACTCATATTTTGGCTATACCGGCCAGAGTTTTTCTTCGATCGAGCTGAAATTTTGCACACATGTAAAACCAACCTTCTCTGTTTTCAGACCCTATTTTTTTTGAAATCCATTTATTGGTTAAAATTTAAATAAATATCTCCTGATAGGCTGAAAAATGAAAACGGTCTTCGATAATTCTGATCAAACTCATATTTTGCATGATCATTAAGACCACCATTGTCTCTTATTTTGCAAAATTTCATCCCAATCAGTTAAGAACGTATGAACTTATTGACATTTTTAATATCTGTCAGTAAAGAAGTATCGAAATTAATGTTTTCCAGTGCCACTTTGAATTGAATCTGATTTGCTATATTTACCAGGGTGCTTAGAGATGCTATATTTTCAAGTTCCGATAGTTCGAAAAGCATAATACTTTTATGTGGATTGAGTGATCATATTTCAATTCAATATGTATGTATATGTATATGTTTTCTGTGCGTTTTTTTACGCATTTCCGGTTCGAGAATTTGCACGTATCCGTGCTCGCTCATCAACGCGTTACACTGAGCGTTTGCCTAGTGTAAAAAATATCGGTGTTCTAGAACTGTAATAATTATTATTGAGCGAGCGAAGCGAGCGTCTCCTTTTGACTCTTTTGACACGGACCTCTGTTTTTTTTTTTACTTTTGGCTGCTATCTGGAGCAATGGAAGTCGCACCGTTTCACCGATCTATCTGAAATTTTGCTCACATGTAGAGACAACCTTTTCTGTTTGCTGACCCTAATTTTTTTTGAAATCCATTCATTGGTTAAAATTTAAAGTAACATCTCCTGATAGGCTGAAAAATGAAAATGGTGTTCGACAAATGTGATCAACCTTATATTTTGCATGATCATTAATACCAACATTGTCTCTTATTTTACACATTTTCAGCCAAATCCTCCCATTGGGTAAAATTTAAAAAAATATTTCATGTGCTTTTTGAAATTTAAACCGGAACTGTTTGACCGATCTACTTAAAACTTTGCATGGTCATTGGGTCCAACATTATCTGTATTTTTGACAATTTTCAGACTAAACTGTGTTTAAATTCAAAAGTTATTGACAGTTTACGGATAGTTTGCGTGTTGGCTGTCATATTTATCGAATTTCACATTTCACGGCATCTTCGAATCTTCACTTCAAGGTTTTTAGAGCAGAAACTTTCAAACGTATATTATGAAACTGATATGACCATTCAACAGATCGATCTAATATTGTGTACACACACTTATATCATATGAGTGGTCCCAGGTATATTTTTTGAACGAGATCATGTGATTTTTGGAAATTAACAAGGAACCATTCAATCATAAAGGTTCAGGTTCTATTGATCAACTTAAAACTTTGCATGGTTATTGGGACCAATATTTTAGGAATTGTTGGAGATTTTCATACAAGTCTGTAACGAAATTTAAGAAATTTTGTGTTGCGTGTATCCGTGCTCGCTCATCAACGCGTTACTCAGAGCGTTTTCCTAGTTAAATCTGTATTGCAACAAGGCCAGGACCCTCAAATACACTTCAGGTTATAAAAAATTATGTTTCTGGATGTGTGATCGCACTTATAAATAACTAAGTGATAAAGTCAATGTTGTTTTAACTAAGTAATCCTGTTCCTATTTAATCTTAAATTGTTTCTTGATGTCGAATATTTTGATTACGTGGTATTCAAATTTACACCAATGTTGTATACCGAAATAATAATTTGATCCTTCGTATCCTTTCAAATTGTTATGTTGAATTATGTTTATTTGTGTATGACTGTGATTTCTTTTCCTGTTTTATTTGTGTGTGAATATCAACTGTGTACTGCATAATTATTATGAATTTAATCCACAGATAAGTCCCTTTAAGGGACTTTGTGGAAGAGTGTTTATTGTAAATGTATTTTTTGTGTTAATAAAATAGATGTTCGGATATTAGGTCAGTGACCAAATTTGAATGACTGCTGGTCATGTTCCACACCAATCGAAGCTTGTTATTATCATTGAAATGTGAAGTCACCTATTAGAGTGAGACAAGGAGATCTCTTTGACTGACTTCTGATAATGCGATCTTACATTTTTTTAGTCGATCAGATTTATTGAACGATCAATTTTAGTTGTATTTTAGTCATATTGCAGAAATCTGTTCAGATTACTTCTTAATTCTGTAACAAAATCGACATTCAAGAAACTTCGACATACAAAGACTTCTCAAACTTACTCGCAACTTTGGCCAATGAGTAAACAACAAACTGTGCTTGACAACTAAACGTGCGGTCACGTGACTTTCACTTGTCACGTGACAATGTGGATCGATGACGTCACTTGTGACCGGCTCATTGAGAGGTCACAAGAATGGTCAAATGGTGAGGGAATTGTCAAAGAGACAATACAGGTCAAGTGTTTACAGATCAGTGATTGAATTCATTAAATAAATAGTTTTATTGTACAAGAAACCGTTCATATGTAGTAGGAAAAAAATAAGATTTACCCACCGCACTCTTAGGTTCCATTACTAGCTACTGTGTAACACCCTAGCACAGTTCAACTTAGTCTCTCCAGTGGCGTTTAGTTCAGTTGATTGGTAGTGTCTTCGTCCGACGTAGGTCCCAAAATCAAATTAATTTTATTTGATCAAATTAATCAAATTAATTTGATTTGATTTCCATTTTGTAAGCAAACGAACAAATTACCTATAAACTACTTAAATTCGTATATGAATCTAAAGAACGAAAAGGCCGAGTTTGAGACCTGCAACAAAACAGAAAAATCATATTCATGAACATGTTTTAAATATACTGACATGTTAACATATATGCTGGAGCTTTATTATGATCTCTAAATCACTGTCTTCTGGGATCGATCGAGCCGAAAGCAAGAGTATCAGAAACTCATACTTCTACGACCTATACTACTGACAATTAGGATTTTTAAGAGTTTCTTTCAGTCGAGGAGAAATAGAACATTAACGCTTTTTCCGCCTTCAATCATGACCTATTTTTCATCCCTAATCATCATCATCATCATCATCATCATCATCATCATCAACAACAAAAAATCCTCCCGACGGCTGCTACCTTATCGCGGTAATGGGGTTTGTGTTGGCCAATGGTCCACTACAGCTAGGCCGGCGAGCATGTGGTCATGATGTTAGTACCCATGCCGAACAGATCAGTGGTGAGACCCAGACAAAGAGCAGCCAGGGTCGACCTAACCATGCCTCCCTTGAATTCTCAGTCCCCTCGGGACAAACTTCCCCGTCGAGACCGACATCCCCATGAATCTGGTCCCACCGGCTTGAAACCTCCCACCCCCCAGTTCTTTTCCATTCTGGCCTGGTCGTCCCCTTGTGCTGGACTCCCCCGGACCTGGCCCCATTGGTCGATCCTTCCCCATGACCACCATTTATGAACAACAATATAAAATCAATGTGCGCAAAATGACCTCGCTCTCGACGCGCCATTAAACCCCATTATACTACCACTATACTTATCATCTAATAGTTTATACAGCCATATACAGTTTATATAATAGTTTATATAGCTGCAGAGCTATAGTGATGTGAGTTAAACATAACTAAAATAAAATTGATACATTATTGAAACACTCACCGATGCAAATAACTCCAAGGAAAGTGGCGCGAAATTCAACGCATGCATCTGAAATGGCGTCTGTGCTGTTACCATGACAACCCACATGGACTTCCTGAGTTGTGTTGGAGCGTTCAGCCAATCACAGTTGTACACTGCCTCAGCAACACCAGCGTTCTGAAACATGGCAACACTGCGTTCTGAAACATGGCAACACTGCGTTCTGAGACATGGCAACACTGCGTTCTGAAACATGGCAACACTGCGTTCTGAAACATGGCAACAAGGTTATGAAACATGGCAACACTGCATTCTGGAACATAGCAACACTGCATTCTGGAACATGGCAACACTGCGTTCTGAAACATGACAACACTGCGTTCTGAAACATGGCAACACTGCGTTCTGAAACATGACAACACTGCGTTATGAAACATGACAACACTGCGTTCTGAAACATGACAACACTGCGTTATGAAACATGACAACACTGCGTTATGAAACATGACAACACTGCGTTCTGAAACATGGCAACACTGCGTTCTTAAACATGGCAACAATGTAATGAAACATGGCAACAGTGCGTTCTGAAACATGACAACAGTGCGTTATGAAACATGGCAACAATGTAATGAAACAAGGCAACATTGCGTTCTGAAACATGGCAACAGTGCGTTAATATGAAACATGACAACACTGCGTTATGAAATATGGCAACACTGCGTTCTGAAACATGGCAACAATGTAGAGGTATGTTGATAGCTTCGAGGTTGATAGAGGTTGACGTTGACCTTAGACAAGTAAGCGTATTGCACTAGTTCTTCATCTTTCAAACGAAATGTTGCCATTAATTAAGTAGAGTGTGTGAGTGTAGATGCACCATACGATTTGGGTATCGTTGAGCGACCACCTCACTAAATTATAAATAGAGTTCCTGTACCGGCGGGTGGATTTTTGTGACTTTTTGGATACGAAATAGTAGAGGGTATTTTCGTAAGTAGATTCATGTTATAAAATCCGCTGTTGCTGGACCTTGACTTACCTCCTCACTGAAAGCGTCACCAACCGCACAAATGATGAACCACTGAGCCATAACGGCCGTTCCCAGAAGCAATGAGATCGACTCCCGAACACCGATGTTGTCACTCTGACAAAACAAGAATCCTCGTCACATCTTTATACTTAGTACATTTTTTTTGTCTGGGGCTTAACGTCGCACTGTTCTGCAGCGAGGCACATGGCGCCCGATGAATGATTATGAGGATGATTGGGAGATGATGGTGAAGAGTAGGTAAGGATGGAAGGTGGAAAGGAGGCGGTCGTGGCCTAGTAGTAGGGTACCTTACCAGCATTTGCCTGTAGACTGAGGGAAAATCACGAAAAAAAACCACAGTCAGGAAGGACGGCCGCGGGAATCGAACCCGGGTCTCCGGAATACAAGTTCACTTAGTACCTAGTTGTAGCCCAAAGGTTTTTGGTATATTTAATAAAAATCATAACTAGGAAAACGTTTTGGATAACGCGTTTTGTCGCGTTATATAACGTATTGTTGAAAGTAGATACGAGCTCGGGTTAGCCGAGCATAACAATGAAAGATTCCCCATTTTTTGAGGTCCGAGGTGGCCTCAAGTAGGTTTTACCTCCTTGAGGTAGCCGAAAATCACTTGTTAATGTCTACGGTAGGGTTCTCATTTGTGTGCTAACGGCTTGACTGTGTGGTGCGTCCTTTAACTAAATCCTCAAATCTTTAAATCTGATGACCAATTGCTTTTCCGAAGAAAGTCGATACGAACTAATTTAATCTCTGGACTTACCGCAAGTGCGAAGATCGCCATTAGACTGACGATGCAGATGTTAATAAACATTTGATATCCCCATCGAAAAATACACATGGCTTCCATTTCCCTAGCCAATCTGTAACCAAATTACATTATTGATTTATTGCTAAAAACGCATTAAAAGTATAAAACAATTTTGTATGAGAAATATTTAAATTAAAAAAAAATATGGATTCTTTCATAAGTAGTCAATATTTAATAAAAACGTATCTATAGGAACGACACAATTGTTCTAAAAAGTCAGCCAAATAAAACCTCCAGGGACCGGATTCACAAAGCTTTTCCCCCGGGTTTTTTTAAAATAAAACTACTTCTTTCACTGCTTATTAGATACACCAAAGTGGGGTAAACTATCAATTCCCCGGGGGAAAAGCTTTGTGAATCCGGGCCCAGGTTACCTGACGACGGGGGTAGAAGGACCTTCGAAATATTTGTGCCTATGGTCCGTTTCATACCTAGATACACTAATTGTTCTCACTTACATTGGCCCTGACCCTATCGTAAAAACCTTAAAGTGTCAAAACATACCTCAGCTATGGAATGATCTCTGTATCAGCTCTGCCGCAGAGCCAATAGACCCCCAAATGTGTCTACATTTTCACCCACTCAAGGTCCGTTTTTTTGTAACGAATTTTTACAACCCTTAGAGAGCTAAGAGTAACAAGGTTGTAAACGACATCGAACAAAGGACGGACAATAAATGGTTGAGGATACAATGAGAGCAAATGATTTTACGATACATTATAAAACGAGAACAATGAGTGTCTCTGCCCTAGGAATAAAGTATAGGTTTTATTTGGTTGACATATACTCAGTACAGTATCTTCGTTTATAACCTATAGTCAATATTTATCTTAGATTCGCACATCACTTATTATAAAACGTAACACCAACTGCAAATGATTGTTTATTATATTTTGAGTAAATAATTATATTTTTAGTAATCAGCTTCTACTAGTTTCTTGTAATTGACCAGTTCGAGCCAAGGTTTGTATTAGTAGGGCTAGGATGTTTATGACCTTTGGAACGTCCAAAAAGAGAGGCAAATAGTACCTTTAAACTATTAAAAAAGGACCACAAATCCCAAAAAAGGACCAATGAATTTTTATGTTATCTAATATTCGTCGACATATTATTCGATTTATCGGTTAAGGAGTTGGACTTGGAGAAATATATATCCCAGAAAAAAACACTCCGTGTAAAAAAGGCAGCCAAGTCTCTTTACTTTAAAAAAATTCAACACCGAAAAGGAGTGATATCAAAAAAGAAGCCAAGTCAATGACATTTCCAAATATTTAATCGTATCTTTGAAATAAAAGTATAAACACCGAGAAATACTTTACAAAAGGACTTGGCGCGTCGTTTTTTCAAAGACATCATTCTATCCTATAAGTGGAAAGAAATTTACAATTAGGTACATTTTCCTCTTTTTTTTAGAGCCAGTATCTATGAATCAAGCTACTTTTAGTAATGCTATTTTATAGTTTTGTCAATGGCGATAGAAGAAAGATTTCATGTTGTAATAGATAAGTAATGTAAGGGTGGAAGAATTAAACTAGGAAAACGCTCTGAGTAACGCGTTGATGAGCGAGCACGGATACGCGCAACACCTCGAACCGAAATTATGTTTATCGAAAATGTCCTTAAAAGCCAATAATTCTTGAATTTCGTCACAGACTTGTATGAAAATCTCCAACAATTCCTAAAATATTCGTCCCAATAACCACGCAAAGTTTTAAGTTGATCGATTGAACCTTTATGATTGAACGATTCCTTGTTAATTTCCAAAAATCACAGGATATCGTTCAAAAAATGTTAAACGGTCATATCAGTTTCATAATACGTTTGAAAGCTTCTGCTCTAACAACCTTGAAGTGAAGATTCGAAGATTCCGTGAAATATGAAATTCGAGAAATATGATAGCCAACACGCAAAATATCCGTAAACTGTCGATAACTTTTGAATTTAAACACAGTTTAGTCTGAAAATTGTCAAAAATACAGATAATGTTGGACCCGATGACCATACAAAATTTTAAGTTGATCGGTCAAACGGTTCTGGATTAAATTTCAAAAAGCACATGAAATATTTTTTTAAATTTTAACCAATGGGAGGATTTGGCTGAAAATTTGTTAAATAAGAGACAATGTTGGTCCTAATGACCATGCAAAATATAAGGTCGATCACATTTGTCGAAGTCCATTTTCATTTTTCAGCCTATCAGGAGATGTTTATTTAAATTTCAACCAATGAATGGATTTCAAAAAAATTAGGGTCTGCAAACAGAGAAGGTTGGTTTTACATGTGTGCAAAATTTCAGATCGATCGGTGAAACGGTGCGACCTGTGTATCGGCTATTAGCAGCCAAAAAAAAAAAAAAAAAAACAGAGGTCCGTGCCAAAAGAGCCAAAAGGAGACGCTCGCTTCGCTCGCTCAATAACAATTGGAAATGGGCTCATTTATATTTTTATAGCACTGTTAATATGGTGATATTAGAAGGGTATGTTTTCATAATTTGATCTTGATTGAGGGAAATCATGAAACGTTGTAAAATAATTACTAACTATCTATGGAACACTATTATATATTTTTGAAGTGTCAAGTGTATAAAGTTAAAAAAATTAAAGAAATTCCATGTGCCGTCTCTGTGTACTTTGTGAAATGTATTGTTATAAAATGCGGATTAATAGAAATGTATTTCATGATGCGAAGGTATAACGCATGAGACTTAATTATGTTGACCACGAAACAATATTACGAAGATAACTATTGTGTATTTATAGAAAACATAGGCACCAAGTTTCATAGCGTATATATTCAAATAGAAAATATTTTACAGTAGGTATGTATAATATGTAATTGAAAGATGTGTTCCTATTATTCTAAAAATTCTTAATGACGGTTGTATATAAATGGCATATGCTTATGAATAGAAAAATGTCTTTAAAAAAACGATGCGCCAAGTCCTTTTGTAAAGTATTTCTCGGTGTTTATACTTTTATTTCAAAGATACGATTAAATATTTGGAAATGTCATTGACTTGGCTTCTTTTTTGATATCACTCCTTTTCGGTGTTGAATTTTTTTAAAGTAAAGAGACTTGGCTGCCTTTTTTACACGGAGTGTTTTTTTCTGGGATATCACTTCTTTTGTTAGTTTATTCATACAGCTTGTAGCACATGTCCTACCAAGGACTAATTTCTTTAAAAAAATACGCCTCAACCGATTTGGTTAGTAAGAAAAGTTGCATTTGGTACAAGCTTAAAATGATTATCCAAGAAGAATAGTCTAAGTTTCGTTACAATCTGTCCAGACGTTTTCGATATCTGACTTCACTTCTAGTTTAAAAAATGGCGCTCAATAACACTGCCGCCTTGAATTCATAAAAGTGCAACATAATTGCATAATTAAGCTGCAATCTCTGCAGTTGTTTTCGATATATGACGTCACTTCCGGTTTTGAAATAGCGGCCGAAAATAATGTCATCTTGAATCCATAAATATAAGGGCTATATAATTACATAATTTAGTTGCAATCGGTACATCTGTTTTCTATAAATGACGTCACTTCCTGTTTTAAATATGGCGGCCAGAAATGATGTTGTCTTGAATTCATAATTATAAGTCCAACATAATTAGATAATTTAGTTGCAATCGGTACAGCCGTTTTCGACATATGACGTCACTTTCGGTTTTAACAATGGCGGTCGAAAATAATGTCGTCTTTAATTCAAAAATATAAGTCCTACATAATTACATAATTTAGTTGCAATCGGTACAGCCGTTTTCGATATATGACGTCACTTCCGGTTTTAACAATGGCGGTCGAAAATAATGTCGTCTTTAATTCAAAAATATAAGTCCTACATAATTACATAATTTAGTTGCAATAAATCAAAGGCTAAGCTATGGGTACTAGGGAGGTATACCTATGCCAAGTGGGTGTATCTCATTAAAACCTAGTTAATGCCCGCTGGTTTTGCCATGAGGCAAGCTCGAGGTCTCGAGTCAGCAATGGCTAGCAAATCCTACTTCCACGTCCACGGCGTGACTCCCGGGCAATGCGTGGCGGCCAATGGATGGTCGTCACGTAGCTAACGGAAGAGGGTGACAGGCGATCCTTCGGCGCCTTAAAACCGGAAACTCTTGGCTAAGGGAGACAACCCCGACAGAAAATCCTGGTCCTCCAAGTCTGGGGGTTGAGGCGATGGGCCTGCTCCTCATCACTCGGAAAATAACAACATTGCAAACAACAATCCTAAATTGCCTCGGAACCCGGACGGATCAAATGGTAATCGACCTCGGCGAGTTAAACGGAATATGAGTATCGGATGTTGGAATGTCCAAGGGATTAGCAATAAGTACCCAGAGGTTTTCAAGGAGCTTGCAAATCTCCAAATCGATATTGCTGTCCTATCGGAAACTAAAAAGAAGGGTAATGGAAATGAAATATTGCAAGATTACGTCCATTTCTACAGCGGAGTAGACAAGGATAGAAGGGCAAAGGCCGGAGTATCGATTGCAGTACATAAAAAGCTGAAAAATAAAATTGTAAACTGGACAGCAATTGACGAACGTTTGATCACCCTAGAACTTGCACTTCAGCAGCATAGGTTAGTAATAGTAGGCGTTTATTCGCCAAATGATGACGCAGACCGGCAGGTCAAAGACGATTTTATGGATAAGTTGACGGAAGTGTTAGGAAATATTGGGGATCGAAAAGAAATTGTTGTGATGGGCGACTTTAATGGTAGAGTGGGAAAAAGGAGAAACGACGAGATCGTAGGGCAATATGGAGAGGATTTGGTAAATGATAACGGAACCAGATTGATTGAGATTTGTTCTCAATTCTCTTTCAGAATTATGAATGGATTTTTCCGTCATAAAGATATCCATAAGTTCACCTGGTTCCAGCCCACCAGAGGCTACAAGTCCATTATTGACTACATCGTCATCAAAAAAAATACTCGCATTAAAGTATTAGATGTAAAAGTCCAGAGAGGCGCACAGTGCGGTTCAGATCATTTTTTAGTAAAAGCAAAGGTTCATATAAATTACAGAAATTATAGGAGTAAATCAATTGAACCAAATATAGACCAAGGATCTTCAAAACTTCAGGAACCGAAGTATGACCTACGGGGTTTTGAAAATGACTCGACTGTATTCTTGTATAAGCTTAGATTAGCTGGGAAAATGAACGCCATATTAGAAGGGACTCCAGAACAAAGATATCTATTGCTGAAGAACTATGTACATCAAGCTGCTTCAGAGGCATTAGGCACAGTAGATTATGGAAGAAAGAAGAAGAATCTCCAAAACCCACATTGGTGGAATGATAGCTTGGAACACCTAACAGAAGAAAAGAGAAGACTTTACCAAAGGTGGCTGTCAACCAAAGATGGTGAAGATAGACGGTTGTACATGCGCTATAATTATATGGTGAAGAAAGAGATTAAGAAAGCTAAGAACACTTTCTGGGATAGAAAGTGTGATGAAATTAATTCACTGTTAGGAAGCTCGCGTTCAAGATTGGCTTGGAAGACACTGGGATCGTTGAAGACGAACACACAGCAACAGTTAAGGATAGACCCAATTGGACATCAGAAATGGCAAAAGCATTATCAAGAACTGCTGACCGAGAACAGACCGCTATACAGCAACATACAATACACATCAGTGCCAATAGCTCTTGGAGAAGTATGTGAGGAGGTGACGTGTGCAGAGATCATGATGGCTCTAAAATCCACGAAGAATAATAGATCAGCTGGTCCTGGAAGTATACCTATCGAACTTATAAAAAATGCTCCGTTAGTAACTATTGAATCCCTGGCCGGTATATTCACTGAATGCTTGCGTGGAGGTGAAGTACCGGGAGAATGGAAATTGAGCTACATCAGCTCCATCTATAAAAAAGGAGACAGGAAGAACTGTGGAAACTACAGAGGGATCAGCGTTTTGTCGTCGATAGGTAGGCTGTATGGACGAATTCTGACTAAGCGGTTAGAACAGCAAGCTAGAGTCACAGAAGAACAAAGTGGTTTCAGGAGCGGGAGATCATGTGTAGACAACCTTTTCTGTATAAAACAACTTATGGACAAGAGTATTGCACATGGAAGTGAATTACACCTGATTTTCGTAGATCTTAAAAAGGCATTTGACAGCGTTCCTTTAAATAAATTATGGGAGGCTCTGGAAGATCAAGGGATCGAAACAGTTTATGTGAATGCTATTAAAAAGCTCTATGAAAATGCTGTAAGTTGCGTAAAAAGTGGACAATCATATTCAGAAGAATTTAAAATCAACAAAGGTGTTAGGCAGGGGTGTCCTTTGTCACCAACCCTGTTCAAAATATACGTGAACAGGGTTTTAGAGAATTGGTCTAGGAAATGTAGTTCGATGGGTGTTAAAATTGGGAAAGAATATATACACTCTTTACTATTCGCAGACGATCAGGTGGTTCTTGCTGAAGATGAACACGACGCAGAATACATGATGAGAAAGCTTATAGAAGAATACGATTCCTGGGGCTTAGAAGTGAATATGGATAAGACTCAATGTATGGTCATTGGAAGAGAGGGTCAAGACATGGTAACCGATAAAGGTATTATAAGATTAACAACAGAGTACAAATATCTAGGTGTGACATTGACGGCTGACGGAACGGATGAGAGGGATGTGCTGAACAAGCTGGGCAGAGGAAGAGCGATCACCAGACAATTACACCCAGTGCTTTGGAACGATGTCATCTCAACCAAGACAAAAACACGTATTTACAACTCATTCGTTGAAAGCTGCGCTTCCTATGGATCAGAAATCTGGACCTTATCTTCCCGAATGGCACAAAGAGTCCGAGCAATGGAGATGGGGTACTGGAGAAGATGCTGCAAGGTTACGATACTCGACCATGTGAGGAACGACCGTATACGGGAAATGATGGGAGTGGAGACATCACTGACGGATTACATAGAGATGAAGCAACTCTTATGGTATGGCCATCTGAGAAGGATGCCAGATGAAAGATTGCCAATGAGAGCCTGGTCATGGGTACCGTCAAGAAGAAGAAAGAGAGGAAGACCAAGGAGGAGGTGGGCAGAAGGAGTTGACACTGCCATGAGAAGAAGAGGTCTTCGCGATGGAGACTTCTTAAATAAAGATAAATGGCATTTAGGATGCAGAATACGGCCTGAAGTGCTGTAAACAATCTGCTTTAATAATAATAATAATAGTTGCAATCGGTACATCCGTTTTTGATATATGACGTCACTTCCGGTTTAAACAATGGCGGCCAAAAATAATGTCGTCTTGAATTCATAATTATTAGTCCTACACAATTCCAAAATTTGGTTACAATCGATACAGCCGTTTTCGATATATGACGTCACTTCCGGTTTTTGCAAATGGCGGCCGAGTACACCGCAATCTTGAATTTATAATTATTCACAATGTATGTTTCTAAATATCTATTTAAAAGTATAGATTGGGGAATTTAGTGTCATTTAGCATATTAATGGCGTCATTTAGCATATTTATGACGTCATTTCTGGTATAGGTAATAAGAAAACAATCTAGTTCTATCTAGTTGATACTTCATGAATGACCTTCTGAATTCTTTAGCGCTAATTTCCGTCAAATAGGTCATGCCGTTTTCAATATATGACGTCACTTCCGGTTTCATTTAGTGGTTCCTGCCGCCATTTCCGGTACCGTTTATTTGTATATTCATTTATCCCAATTGATTTTTCAAAAAGATTGCAGAATGCATAGACAGGAGCTAGTTCAGTGGCAATCGGTACAGGTGTTTTCGATATATGACGTCACTTCCGGTTTCAGGAATGGCGACCGAGAACACTGTATTGAAATTATAATTATTTTGTATTGTCTATGTTACAATGTAAGCTAATTATATGTGTATTTAAAGTATAATTTGATGAAATAAGCTAAATATTGTGAATTTATGACGTCACTTCCGGTTTAGAAAATAAGAAAATAATGTTTTTTAGTATTATACTTCATATAGATGACCATCTAAATCGAATGGCGCTAATTTCGTTCTAATCGGTCCAGCCGTTTTTTATATATGACGTCACTTCCGGTTTAAAAATGGCGGCACAAAAAATTTATAAGAGGCAAGGTATCATCAGACGCAAAAAGTGCATATGTGGTAAAAATTTCAGGTTGATCGGTTCAGCCGTTTAGGCTGTGGCGGTGACAGCAACTTTTTCGGGAATCATATGAAGAAGAAGAAGAAGAAGAAGCAGATGAAAGCGGTGTAATTTCACGATTTTCACTGCCCTCTAGGTCGTAAACGGCATGACTGGTTGTTGTCGCGTGATGTATATGTTGTTAGGTGGGCCATAGCTCAAAATTAAGACATTTCACAACAATGAGAGATTTTCCATTGTTGAGATCCAGTTGGCCGAAAATGCTATGTTGTTGCTTACAGTAAAAGTAGTTGGTCTGCTCCTCAGTTTATATAGGCATTTACGGTATGTTGAGTGACTGTGAGTGTACGGTAAGACTTGGCTGAGTGGAGCGACCGCTCCACTAGATAATAACTTAAATTATTGTATGAATGTGTCAATATATCAAGTGTCAATTGTTGATGGCGCATCCAATAATGGTCGATGGAAATTTTATGAATTGTGGTCTAGACCAAACCTCATAAAAAAAATGTAACTTGCAACGAGCATTTTATATTATTTCCCCCAATATCTAAAAAAAAAAAAAAATGACAAAAATACCTTAAAATAGCAAGAAATGGATTGAATTCATAAAAAAAATTGAGAAAAGGCATTTTCAGGCAAAATGAAACACATATTTTTGAAATCAGGAACACATGAAACATATTTATAATCATTTTTAGACGCGTCTGAACATAAAACTAAAAAAGGATATGTCCTAAACAACCTAGCCCTATATATAAGTATATAAGTAACCACTTACGAGATACATACCTAGGTACCTACATGCGGTCATTCAATTACCTGAACGTAGATATCATACCTCATAAGCTTGACATGACGGTCAATGTATTGTCCAAACAACTTGCTCATCTCTTCATCCAAAGCTCTCTTCCTCCATCCATAATATCTTAATTGTCCAACTTGGTTCACTTTCTCCCTCCGTCCATTGTAACGCCTGACATTGCTTCTTCCCAGCACTCCGTACACCACAGCTTTTCTCTCCTTTGCAATGGATCGGTGCTTCAGATTGTGAAACACATTCTTCGAAGCAATCTCGGAAAGATGCTCGATGTGATATCTTAAGATTTGATATTGCATAATAATGTAAAGCAGTACCGCAAAAAGAAACAAATCAATCAATGCAATATGAAATGGAACTAAAATACATGTGAGCTGAAGAGTTTTGATGACTTCAAATCCCGGTGATGTCACGGAATCGAAAGGACACCAGCCTCTGAAATAAAGTGAATTTATAAAGATATAGTCTGACATCTAGTTGAGCAGTCGCTACACGCAAGCCAAGTCGTACGGTGCTCTTCCACAACACTGTTTAACCTAATAAATACATACTGCAATATGAAAAGAGTTTCCTCGAGTGGGACTCGAACCCACGACCTTCCGATATCCAGTCAAATGCTCTACAAACTGAGCTACCGAGGCAGTTCATATTGCAGCGGCTATGTTCCAATATATGTTCCTAATGCATCGTCCACACTACTGATTTAAAAGTCAATGTCTGTACTTAAGTTCCATGTAGACTTTGACTTAATACTGACCTGGACTTGAGTACATTATACTTCAGCCACAAGACATAAGAGCAAGTTTTTCCATGCTCTATTAAATTTTAAAACAGTTGATTAGGTAGTAATAATATTTATTTATTTACTTTGAACTACTGGTTCGATCACCGGTGGCAATTTTCAACAAATAAATAAATAAATAAATGAATAATTTAAAATGTCATAGTATAAATTTTTCATAAATTATTGATATCAGTTTAAGAAGCAAATATTGATAAAATATATTATATAATTTACAAATTCAATTACACACGATGCGTCAGTATTTTTTGAGTTTTAATTTAAACTTATTGTCTTGGCTGGTATTTTTACACTGATTATTTTATAAAGATTCAAATTACCTGAAATAATGCATTTTTGGTCGAACTCCCATCCACATTTGCATTTCCATTGCAACTATATAGAAAAGAAGTCCAATAAACATTGAACCAAGTGCATTCAGAGCTACGAAATTAAATATTTTATTCGGTGCCTTCGCCATCTTTATAATATTTTCATCAACTTCTGTTGGTAATTCTTGTAGAATCTTCAGCATATTTTTTAATTTCCTACCATTCTTAAGTATCACTAAAATAAGGATAACATGCATGAAGGCAAGGGACATTATGATGACGCATTCAATGACAACGACCCAATTGCCCCAGTTCTGGTAGATGTCAGTAAGGTAAATTGCGGCACTTCCGAAGGTTCCAAATGCAATCAGCACTCGAGGAAGACAGTAGAGATAGAGAAGCAGAGCTCTGTTAGTGTTCGGTTTCGCGGGCAAGTAACCTGTAACCAATCATTCGGAAATCGTTGGGAAAGAAATAGGGAAGTGAAGTGAAGTTAAGATTTTAGAATAATAAATATTTTATGAAAGTTGAGATGTTGTTGAAGACAGATGTGGTATTATTTTTGTTGTGTGATGAATAGTTTTAAAGGAACGAATTTACAAAGTTTGGTAGATTGTAGCTGTCCATGAAACACAATCTGACGTCACACGCAGAGTCGGGCCGTATAGATAATGTTAGCCAGAGCCGGTTGCATCCCGTAACACAGGGAACACGGCGTGTGACGTACAGCTTGTTTTTGCAGAGGAGTGAAATGTCGAAAACTAATAAATTAATTATTGGAAATATATTAATTAAAAAAATATAATAAAATTTCACATTGCTCTTTGAGGCTATTCTGTGTATAAGCAAAATATAATCTCAACATTCACTTATTCCACATTGTTTCGTGAGAACGAAGAGCGACAACGAAAGGTCGAGCGGAATAAGGCAGGTAGGGCGATTCGAGCGATACCACGTGACCAAAAATATTTAGCACCCAAAGGGGTGGTAGGGAAAATCGGAGAATGGTCTGGTCAAGTGACCATCAGAGTTGATTTGACTTGGATTTATCCACAATATGTCATTTCAATGTAAAGAATTTTGTTGGAATTACAAATGGTGACAGAAGATGGATAATGTTTTAGTTATGAAGTTATTTCTTGAAAATTTGTTCTAAGAATAAACACGAATTTAACTACGAAGAAAACGAGGTTGAAGAAAACTTTTTATTCCAAAAACTTGATATTAAAATCACTCATCCAAATAAGCTAGTCATTTACCTATGAAAACCATCAACTTCGTCATGAAATTCAGCAATTTGTTTTCAGGTACATGTTTGGGTTTGTCGACACTCAATGTCTCAAGGTCACCCGTTCTTGACGTCATCACTTCATTCTTCTTCAGTTCCATCTTCTTGCTGTTTATTATCAAAATACCAACAAGTTGTAGTACATAATTTTCTTTTTGTGAACAACTTCAAATGGTTCGTTTTAGTATTAAGATAAAATTGATTTATTTTGTTATATAATTTCGTAAAATATAAGCACACAAAATAAACTAGACAATTAGTTACGGGTTCTTTTAATGATCACCACATTATATAACAATGAAAATGCGTATTAATTAGATAATTTTGAATTAATCTTGAATTTCAAACAGTCTGTCACTTTAACGCAACTTATTGCAAGAACGTCACAAACCTAACTGGCAATCTCCCGATCAATGGTTTTATACTATAAATTCACACGCATATAAAATGAACTGCAGTTGTTTTTGCACCAAACAGTTAGAAAAAACTTAAGTACCAATTATTATTCAGAAAAAAATCTGTATAATACAGTCCACTTCAATAATCTAGGCAAACTGAGCGAGTTCAAGTTAATTTATTTATCTTCTCAAATCTATACTTTTGACGCAATATCATGGTATATTTTAGTTTTAAAGTACCTGTTGATCTCTCCTTTTTGTATCTATAAACTGTCATTAGACTTTTTCAACTTTTGTTTTTTATTCACTTTAGCTGTCTACGACGCGTCGCAGTTTGAAAGTAATTTCTGACAAGGGTCTATAATTGATATCGAAGGTGAGAAGCGACATGCATTACATGCATTATACGGGTGGCCCAAAAAAACGCATAATTGGCGAGACATCGCTGTGACAAAACTACTGCATAAATCGGACTGAAAATTTCCCAGAATATAAACAACATACCAAGGTTTGATGTGTGAAAGTTTGAAATACATAACTTTTGTAGGAAAAAAGTTACACCTGCTAGAATTTGGTTGTCGAAAAATCGATTATACGTGCACAAAAAACGCGTGTTCAGAAAACGGCCTTTGGCCGGGACACTGTTTCTTCAAAACCACAAACGATATCAAGCTGAAAATGTCAAATATTAATCAAAATATACTGCTACCAATTGCGTAATTTTTTTTATCCATTTGGATCATTGCAACAAAAGTTGTGGTTTTTTGAAGTTGAGCTTATAGGCAGAGATAATTTCACAAGTTTACTTATACACAAGATAATTTCAAAACGTAAAATTATCTCCCGGAGTTTCTGCTTTTAACCTAAACTTCAAGATAACGTAGCATTCGTTCCATCAATCCAAATGTATTGAAATTTTTACACAAATGATAGCAATATATTTTGAATAATATTGAATATTTTCTGCTTGATATCATGAGTAGTTTTAAAGAAACAGCGCCCCGGCCAATTGACGTTTTCTGATAGCGTGCTATTTGAGCTCTGTATAATCGATTTTGCGACAACCAAATTCTAACAGCTGTAACGTATTTTTCCCCAGAAGTTATGTTTTTCAAACTTTCAAACATAAAACCTTAGTATGTTGTTTATATTATGTGAAATTTTCAGACTGATTTGTTCTGTAGTTTGGTCACAGCGATGTCATCTCCAATTGTGCGTTTTTATTGGGCCACCCGGTATACATTATATTATTAGCAGCATCTTTCATTTCACCCATATTACCACCATTCATTTCGATTTGTTTTCTTAATAAAATGTTTCGAGACTTACCTTACATAACTTTTCACTAATTTTTTTGTAAATCCAGCACTTGCAATTAAATATATTAATTGATTATTAAACAAACTGAAGATTTAGTTTAAAACAATGCAAGTAGGATTTTGATAAGTTTATGACAGAGGCTCACAACAGCCTTATTTTAGTGGTTCTCAACCTGTGGAGAATTCCCCGACAGTTGAGGGAAAATTTGCATAATTACTTATAAATATAAACCGTATTTTATATACAAATTCTCATAAGTGTGAAGAAATGTTCAAAAGTAGGTAGCCAATTATCAAATCGACGAAAATTATGTCTAAACTCATTGAAATGGTCCTTATTCACTTTTAAGTTTTACATTTTGCGGCCCGGACTCGCATGTGGCTGAAAGGCCCTTCCCACATACAGCTCATGATTTGTGACGAATTTATGTTCGCCAGCATACAGAGAGAATTCAACCGTGTCCTTCTTCCCTATATCCTTTCAATAATTATCAACAAAATCAGAGCTCATCTACTCGAGTTAGATTACGCTTAAACATAGAATGCATGATGATCCAATCAAATTATTGTCAGACAATCGGTTTCTTTCCAATACCGTTTTTCTTTGGCCAAGCGTAAGGGCTGTTGAAAAAGTTCTCGGACTTTTTAATTTTCGCTCCAACGAATTAATTTAGTGAGCTGCGTTTTGATACATAAGTCAAACTACTTTCTGTCATTTCGTCGCATTTTCCGAATGTATGCGTAATGACTTGGTGAAAGTTTGATTTTTAACCTAAACTGAAAACCAGCTTTTGAAACCGCATTAAAAACTACTATAATTGAGTGGCCAGTAGCATGCACGAACACAATTTGAATTTAACTGTTTATTCCAGCTAATGTTCTATGCCTTGTATGTTGCTATTGTGCACTTAGATTTTTTATTCCAGATACCTATATTGAAGAATGCATTCTCATAATTCCCTTGCATTTCAAATGTTATTTCAAATGTATACAAACTTTAACGCTGAATCTCTCAGAACCAGTTTCTGGTATAGTTGCACTTTTCATGGCGAAGGCTCCCCTATTTTGGTATATTGTTTTCGCATTGTCTGACACTTGATACCCAGAATTGCATTTTAAATCATTCCAACTTTGAATATGTGTTATGACAAGAATTTTATAATTTGGTCAACGGACTATGAGTTTATTGTATAAATCCAAAATTAACTGTCTTCCTATCATAGGTTGTAAATAGTGAAATGTAATTTTTGAAAGAGAATACTCAAATAAAACTATATTTGCTGCATTCCGTCAAATTACAATTGATTGAGCTTTACACATGATACCAAACTTGTGGAACGCCCAATCGAGTAACACACATCGGGCTTTCTGCGTCTGAAGTACAGAAATAAATCTGTGTAGCTCAGTTGGTAGTATCTTCGCCCGGCAAATGAGAGGACACGAAAACCAATTGAAACTTTTACGATTCAAACTTTATTACACATTGCATGACAGACAAATAAATCATTTACAAACCAAACCCCAAAGCTTTCACTACTTAAATGAGCATTCACAATGTAGAAAATACGTGCATGTTAAGAGGGCTGAGTAGTGAGCGTGGTTTTGAAGAGTTTTTTAATCTATTTGTATCAATATCTTTTACCATTGTAATTGTTAACTAAATAGGGGGCCTTGTACGAGTATTCAGAAATGTTCAATGAAAATAATTTCATTGTTTGGAATAAGCTATTAGTTTTATTTTGTCCAATAGATGTTTAGTGCCATAATTTACTAATTTTCGGGCACTAAACGTCTGTAGGACAAAGTAAATCAAATAAACCATTACAAGCTATGGAATTATTTTCATTGAACTGTTCTGAATACTTGTACAAAGCCTTATTTTGTTAACAATTACATTTGTAAAAGAAATAATATACATCGATGAAAAAACTCTTCAAGGTCAAACTCACTACCCAGCCGTCTTAAAACACTTGCGTGAGCTGTTGAGGAAGCCAATATCTGAAGAGAATCAACTGACAGCAATTACAGATTATACTGCTGATTTTACTACTAATAATATAATTGGGATTATGATTTTATAGGTTTCCCTCACACGAACGGCACATGCTTGGAAGGTTCCCTTAATGGACCACGAACGCATTTATTCCATATTTCACCATCATCATTCATCATTCATCCATACTCATTCATCCGTCACCATTAGCTTAGCCCAAGATATCTAACATATATCTTAATCATCATTCTTAATCTTATAAACGTATCTTGAGCTTCGCCGTAGAACAATGCCTAGTATAAATATAATATTAGTAATTTGTAAACTCACCGATGCAAATAACTCCAAGGAAAGTGGCGCGAAATTCAATGCCTTCATCTGAAATGGCGTCTGTGCTGTGACCATGACAACCCACATGGACTTCCTGAGTTGTGTTGGAGCGTTCAGCCAATCACAGTTGTACACTGCCTCAGCAACACCAGCGTTCTGAAACATGACAACACTGCGTTCTGAAACATGGCAACACTGCGTTCTGATACATGGCAACACTGCATTCTGAAACATGGCAACACTGCATTCTAAAACATGGCAACACTTCGTTCTGAAACATGGCAACACTGCATTCTGAAACATGGCAACACTGTGTTCTGAAACATGGCAACACTGCGTTCTGAAACATGGCAACAAGGTTATGAAACATGGCAACACTGCATTCTGGAACATGGCAACACTGCGTTCTAAAACATGGCAACACGGCGCTCTGAAATATGAGCCATCAATTACCTATTGAGAATAAAATATAATCAATAAAAAGATCACACTCCGATTCATCTGATCGGCCAGCTGATACCGGGCCAGTGCTGGCTACATGCAGACGTATACGTCACGCGGTACGCGTATTTACGTAGGCTAAATGAATTCGAGACACAGGTCTCGAATTCGCATAGACTTCGTAGTCGCATTTTGCAACTCCGTAGCCTAACTGATTTCGAGACTTGCACATGTCTTCAATTAATTGCACGCTTGATATTAAATATGGGATAGGTACTTCAAATTTAAATGTTAAATTCACGCATATTACTAATTATTTTCTTTCTCTATCAACTAATAGCAATATCTATGTAAGCAAATTAGCAATATTAATATTATTAAAATACCAAGAGAAAAATATCGTTCTACGCTAGTTACTAAGAGCAAAAAGGGATAGGTTATACCATTTCCCTATCCATTAATAATCACTTGATAATTACATAAATCTGTCGAGACAATGTTATATTTTAAATGCAAATATAATATTGACACGAATAATATTTTTAAAAGATATAAAATAATATTGAAATAATTTTGCAGAAGGGAAATTCTCAGTAAGAAGGTCGGTTAGAATATTTGACATTCAATGTGTTCATTTTTGATGTTTGGAAAATACAAGGCATATATATAATTAATAACCGTCCGCACGTAATTTCTCATTTCTTAAACATTTTCTAAGGAATGAAAGGAATCATTGCGCCACATTTAAGTACAATTCCCTTAAATTACAAAATACTTGATTAAAAATAGTAGACAACAGAATATGTTTGCTCCTTAAAAACCATACGAATTGTCACTTTCACTCAACATTTAACACTAATTAACTGATTTAAGAGTTTCATTAGTATAGTAACATACATTGAATAGATTTACTGATATAAAATCATTTTGGTATCTACATGAGAATGTGCTATGTAATGTAACCGTCAATGAAAATCTATACATATTTTTCAGTTCGGAAAATTAAATTAAAGATTCGTTATTAATGATTATATTTTGTTTAGATTTGCTCGAGCCTGTAAGTGTACTGATCTTCATTATCGAAATCAAGTTTATTAATTTCGGTCGTACTATTAACACCAAGCAAAATCTTAGTTAAATCAATATCATTTGACATGATGATTTATAACGGCATACACACACCTTTGACAACCAGATATACCCAATCAGCTGATCGAGACACGGAAGAACGAAGGCAGCCGAAAGCAGCCGAGAACCGACGAAGTTGGTCTCGAATTCAGTTAGGCTACGGAGTTGCAAAATGCGACTACGAAGTCTATACGATTTCGAGACCTGTGTCTCGAATTCAGTTAGCCTACGTAAATATGCAACCGGTACCGTCCCAGTACTGGCTGGGTTGATGAGTAGAAGTGGTATCTTGTCGGTGACCGGCACCTTGCCAGAGTGACCGGTACCGGTCAAAGAGGCCCTCATGGTTCCAGCATGTATGTTTACTTGTTCCTCACTGATCACATTTACCTCGTCACTGATAGCGTCTCCGATCTTGCAAATGACGAACCATTGAGCCATAACGCAGGATCCAATCAGCAAACAAATCGACTCTCGAAGACCGATGCTGTCATTCTGTCAATACAAGAATCCTCTTCAGATCACTTTGTTATAATGATAGGAAGGGAAGATAAACTATCAAGTTGATCAATGGGCGGATGAAATAGTTTTAAGTTTACTCAGTATACTTACAGCAAGCGCAAAGAAGCCCATTAAACTGACAATGCAAATATTAATCAACATCTGGTATCCCCACCGAATATTAAGTGCCGCTTCCATTTCCCGCAATAAGCTATAACAATTAGAGTTGATAAGAGGAGCGAGGGCGAGGTCAAAAGTTAGAGGAAAGGAAGAGTTGTCATACACCATTATTATTTCAGATAGAGGCATAGAGCAGCAACGGCAGGGAGGGAAAAGAACGGTAGGAGACAGCGAACGAAGTGGATGAGTGGAGTGAAGCTGTGGAAGAAAGAGGAGAGTCTTGGGAAATGGTAAGAGACGAAAAATGGTGGGAGGACAGTGATAGATGGAGGAAGATTCTGGAGAAACCGGAAACGGAAGAAGAAGATGATGATGATGATGATGATGATGATGATGATGATGAAGAAGAAGAAGAAGAAGATGATGATGAAGAAGAAGAAGAAGAAGAAGAAGAAGAAGAAGAAGAAGAAGAAGAAGAAGAAGAAGAAGAAGAAGAGGAAGAATGAGATGAAAATGGAGAGCGTCGAACTTGGCAAGTAGGTTCTTGTATTGTATGTAAAAATACCCTCGAGGTGGATACCATCCACCCCATGATCTTATATTGGATGGTATTGATAAAATCAAAAATCAAAATCACCGAATAAGCATGTCAACAGTAGACAAAGATACAGACAAATGCCGTCATCTATTAAAGAAAGGTAAAACGCCTTATACCTTTTTACTTGCTATTTTGACAAGAATTAAAAATGTTATTATTACTAAATTCACCTAGTTAACTGATTTTGTCCAAAAAACTAATTAGAAAATCAGAAAATGTATATGTTGAGAGTTGTTTAAAAGGAATTGAAGTTTAGTGGATGGAAATGCGACGATAAATTACCTCATAAGCTTGACATGTCGGTCAATGTATTGTCCAAACAACTTGCTCATCTCTTCATCCAAAGCTTTCTTCCTCCATCCATAATATCTGAATTGTCCAACTTCTCTCCGACCACTATGCCCGTCAGTAATGTCTCTTACCCAGCTTGTAAGCGGAACTTTTCTCTCATTTGCAATGGACCGATGCGTCAGACTCAGAGAGTGAGAGACGTTCTTCAAAGCATGCTCGGCAAGATGCTCGATCTGATATCTTAAGATTTGATATTGCATTTGGATGTAGAGAAATATCGCCATGCCAAACAAATCGATTAGGGCGATTTGGAATGGAATCGTAAATCCAAACAGCTGTATTACTTTGACGACTTCGTAACCTGGTGATGTCATGGTATCAAATGGATACCAACCTCTGAAAATGAGAGATGCGTCATGAAAGAAGTGTGTTTTATTGCCTTACATTCTACTTAAATGCAGATATAATGCGATCTGAAAGAATGTGTACTAAAAAGTTATATTTTCATGCATTATATTACCTGAAATAATGCATTTTCGGTCTCACCCCCGTCCACATATGTACTTCCATTATAACAATATAACTTCCAAACCCGAAAATCATTCCAATAAATGTTTGCAATGCCACGGCATTAAATATTTTATTCGGCAATTTTGCAATAATAGCAATTTTCTCATCAACTTCAACTGTCAGTTCTTCAACAACCCCCAGTATTTCTTTCAATCTGCCACCGCTGATAAGTATGTATGAAGTGTGTACAATTTGCATGACGCCAATAGAGAGTAGTATGACTGATTCTATGACAGCTACCCATGAGCCCCAGTTCAGAATGATGTCAGTTAGGTTGACAGTTAAGCTGCCGATGACTCCGAGAGCGATCAGTAATCTAGGCGTGTAGTAGCGGTAGAGAAGCAAAGCTCTGTCTGTGTTGGACTCAGATGGCAAGTAACCTAAAACAAATCCAGGAGGATATTAGAAGAGAAAAGCACTTCCGGGACAGAGCTGTTCAAAATATGAAAGTTGTTGCTAAATTATCTATTATTCTATGTAAGAAGTTTAGTTTTGTATTACATAACAAAAATATTATTTTTAAATTATCTAAATTAATCAAAATAATGATTTAATAAAGAGTAAGTATGAACATTTAAAATCTCTTACCTATGGAAATCATAATTTTCATTATGAAATTCAGTAACTTGATTTTGGATGAGGTTTTCGGTTTGTCGTCTCTAAGATCCATCGTATTGATATTATTATAAAAAAATATCAATCAATTTATCTACTAGTAAGTTGTTGATTTTCGATTATCCTATTTAGTTTACACTTTGTCGAACAATAATTTCACATGTTACTTATTTTTCATAAAAATGGATGGAAAATACATTTTCAATCCAATTGCAGACTGCAATTAAATATATTTTGTTCTAAAAACATACATAACTTTAGAATCATGGTAATTGAAATCAATTCAAATATGAAGAATATTTATGTGTTTCACTTCAACAAAACCAAACTCTCAGACACCTTTTCATTCGTGTAGAAAACCAAACTAAACTGGCAACCCCTCGATCAGAGTTATAAACTAAAGTCATACGTTTATAACCAGAACTATTATCTAAAAGGCTTCAAAAACTAAAGAACATAATTTATTTGTTAGGCTACACATTCTCTATAGGTGCGTGCTTCCATAATTTACGCGTAATGACTGAGTAAAAGTTATATTTGTACGTACTGAAAAATTGCTTTTGAAGAAGATGAAACTTGAATATAATTCTTGATATCGATTCGTTTCACAATGTTTCATTATCTGAAACTTCGATTATTCAAAATTATGTTTTAATCTATTGATATCTGTTAAAAAAACGTAGGTAGTGAAGATAATATGTGAAAGATGATATGTGATAATTGATTGAAATAGTTATTGAAAATGTACTTCCATAGTGGAGAAATGCCAGAATATATTATACCGGGTGGCGCATAAAAACGCACAATGGGCGATACATCGCTGTGACGAAACTACTGCATACATCGGGCTGGAAATTTCACATAATATAAACAACATACTAAGGTTTAATGTGTGAAAGTTTCAAATACATTACTTCCGTGGGAAAAATGTTACAGCAGTTCGAATTTGGTCGAACCGAAATTCTGTCTATTGAAAATGTCATTTAAAGCAAAGCAAATAATTCTTGAGTTTCGTCACTGACTTGTATGAAAATCTTAAAAAATTCCAAAATAACCATGCAAAGTTTTAAGCTGATCGATTGAACCTATATGATTGAACGGTTCCGTGTTAATTTTCAAAAATCACAGATCTCCTTCAAAAAATATACCTGGGACCACTCACAATATGATATTAGTGTGTGTACACAATATCAGATCGATCTGTTGATTATTAGTTTAGTGTCATAGTTATGCGTTTGAAAGTTTCTGTCCTAACTACCTTGGATCATTGGAACTGAGTGAGGCGTCAAAGTCGCCGTGATCCATAGCAACAAGCAATATGTCCGTAAAATGTTAATAACTTTTGGATTTAAACACAGATTTGTCTGCAAATTGTCAAAAACACAGATAATGTTGGTCCCAATGACCATGCAAAGTTTTAAGTTGATCGGTAAAACGGTTATAGTATAAATTTAAAAAATAACAGTAAAGATGGTTTTAAATTTTAACCAATCAGAGGATTTGGCTGAAACTTTGTATGATTGGGTAAAATGTTAGTGGTAATGACTTGTCAAAATTTCAATTTGATCAAAACAACCAATCAAAAGATATATTTTTTTAAATTTGAACCAATCAATGGATTTCAAAAAAATGTGGGTCTGCAACAATCGGAAATGTTACTTACATGTGTGCAAAATTTCAGCTCGATCGAAGAAAAACTCTGACCTGTATATCGTCAGGCACAGAAAAAAAAACAAAAAAAACAGAGGTCCGTGCCAAAAAAGCCAAAAGAAGACGCTCGCTTCGCTCGCTCAATTATGTGAAATTTTCAGCATGATGAATGTAGTAGTTTCGTCACATTGGTGTCTCGCCCATTGTGCGTTTTTTATGCGCCACCCGGTATAAAATATATAGTTAGCTCAGTTGGTAATGTCTCCGCCCGGTATTTGAGAGATGCTGGAAATAAAAGAAATATATTTGCGATTCATTCTTTATTATGCGTTGACAATAACACAAATTATTTACATTCTATATGTAGAATCTAGGTATACTATTTAAAAGATTTATTCACGATTTAAATTCAAATATGAATTTGAAGAACGAGTAGGCAGAATTGGTCACCTGCAACAAAAATACAATGTAACGCTATATCGATCCTGATTCTCGCACTCTGTGTTATTGGTGTTTTTGTGCTCGTCAAAATATGAATATTGACCCATTGTAAATTTAACACACACGTTAACTTGACCATGCCAAAAATTGTTTTCAATTAACCTGTATTCTGCTCAAAATAGAATGCCAAACTTAACCTTTTACAGCAGAGGTCGGCAACCTGCGGCTCCTTGGTGGTTCTTGAATGAGTCTTTATAATTTAAACAAAGATCAGGAATCGAAGAATTTTAAAATTCGCAAAAAACGCCCTGCGGGGCAATATTTGGAAGGTAATTTGATTCAGTTTGTTTATTTAAAAAGTACCAATCACTTTTAAATTGTCGAAATTCTAAAAAAAACGCTCTGCGGGGCAACAATTGGACTGTTATTTGTTTTAATTTCAACATTTTAGAGTTCCAAAATCACTTTTAAAATTGTTGAAATTCTAAAAAAATCGCCCTGCGGGGCAATACCTGGGGGGCTTCGTCAAAATATCAAAATAAAATAGTAATTCAATATATTATTTTCAGTGTATTATTATTTGATTGCCTCTACTGCGGCTCCCGTTATAATATAATTTATACATTTTTGGGAAATTGGCTCCTTCACCAAAAAAGGTTGGCGACCCCTGTTTTACAGAATACTGGTTAAAGAGTTATCACCTCAAATAATCCAATCTGTGCTGATCCATCCATTGGACTAACACTTGAATATTGAACCCATACCTGTATATTCAAAGCTAATAGAACTGTGCTGCGGTCTGAGAAAAGGGTCAGAATGCGTTAACACACGTTGTTCGTTTACCCTTTAGTAAACTGAAACTTTTATACTTGTATTTTAGTACAAACCGGTAAATCGCTATATAGGTAAACATGTAAACGCGTTATCTCAAAAAACTAGGTAGGTAAACCCAAGGTCAACTAAATCTCCGCTCTACTAGCGCAGCCGCCATAGGCGGAGTTTAGGTCGTGCATACACATTCGAACAAATAAGCGATACGTGATGGAGCCACTTCTGGCAGGAAACTTTTTCGATGCACTTTTTTATGTAGAAGTTCGTGTTTCCATAGGGCAGTGAAAAAGGAGAAACAATTGAAGTTTAAATTTAGTTACAAATTAACTTTTACAGCCATAACAAACAACTAAAGTTAATTTAATATAATTTATTTATATGAATATCCCCGTGATATCCTCCATTATTCCCGTTATGGCTAGTACCAAAGAATCCACCAGAGGTCAGTCGTGTTCCTTATTTTCTCGAATAGGTTACCGCACAAAACAACCGCTTTTATGGTAGATTTGGCTTAACCTTCAATTGCGCAATAAGATTTACAAAAACTACGCATTAATAAAGGCATATTTCATTAAAGAAATGAATATTTACCTCTCAGCTTGATCGCCATGTATTCATCGACGCATAGTTGGAAATCAATGCCATTTAAACTCAACTCGATATAAATAAATGTCGCCATTTTGACTTTGCCACAACTCACACCACCTCAGAAGCATGTGTAGGAAGTGGGAGGTTTTGGCTACAGCAACCTGCCACAAACGTCAAATCGAACAGCTACAAGTTACCAAATTTCCAAAACGAACACCGTTTGGCAGTTTTGACAGATTTGACAGGGTAAACGAACAACAGACCTAATGTTAAACGAAAAAGCTGTCCGCCATTACGACTCTCTAATGAAGTAAGCTTCAAAGAAGATGAATAATAGGCTGCTACAAAACTGCAACTCAAGGCTCTTGGCTTTGTGGCCGATCAGCTGAGCTGTCAACTGACATCTGATCTGTTAGTCGAAATAACTACAAAATAATTGAATATTGATGTTAACCTATGTTGCATCTAGTGGAGCGGTCGCTCCACCCAGCCAAGTCGTACCGTACGCTCACACGCACTCAACATACCGTAAATGCCTAATAAACTGAGGAGCAGACCAACCACTTTTACTGTAAGCAACAACATGGCATTTTCGGCCTACTGGATCATAAAATTGGAAAATCTCACATTGTTGTAAAATATCTTAATTTTGAGCTATGGCCCACCCCACTCCATATACTAAATTTGGGAACAATAGGTTATGCCATTTGCGTGCTAGAGGGCCGTGAAAACAGTGAAATTACACCCCTTTTAAAACCTATCTGATGATGATGATATCAGGAAACACCGCTATCACCGCCACAGCCTAAACGGCTTAGCTGATCGATCTGAAATTTTTACCACATGTGCACTTTTGGCGTCTGAGGTGCCTTTTTATAAATCAAACCGGTAGTCGCCATTTTGAAACCGGAAGTGACGTCATATCTCAAAAACGGCTTAACCGATCGGAACGAAATTTGCGCCAATCGATTCAGACGGTCCTCTTTATGAAATAACAATAGTTAAATTAAAGTTTTCTAATTACTGAAACCGGAAATGACGTCATAGTTTAGCGAAATCTGCTTAAATTCACTTCCCTTTATATAAAAACCAACTATATATTCAGAAGGCTTATAATGAAATATTAGTATTTATATACATATTAATACCTACAATGTGTAAGAGCTTTCAGCCGCCATTTTGAAAACCGGAAGTGATGCCATATCTCGAAAACGGCTGGACCTATTGGAACGATGCTTTCGCAATTCTTCATGGCATATCACTTTAAGTTTAAATTTAGCTCCAAACAATATTTTTTTAGTAACTAATTCGGAAATGGCGTATTTTTTTAAAGGAATTAGCCATTGTTGCCCTAATAAGTTTTACAAGTTGTGTAAATAAACTAAAAAAATAAGTGATATCCCCATAAAAAACACTCCGTGTAAAAAAACAGCCAAGTCTCTTCAACTAAAAAAAAAAAATTATGAAATCTAAAAATTCTGCACTGAAAAGTAGTGATATCAAAAAATGAGCCAAGTCAAAACTTTATTTGAAAATTAAAAAATACTTGGCGCATCGTTTTTTTAGGGCATTGTAGGTATAGGTACTATAAGTATATGTATGCATGTTTTTAGATTATTTTCACGATTCATAATATATTATTGAAATGAAATGGGTTATTATCGTGTATGAAACAACTTTATTTGTGCCGACGTTTCGAGGTCCGTGGTGATCTCTTTTTCAAGGCAAAAAGTACAATAGTTTGAATGTCAAAAAAATAAAAAACAGAGAAATACACAGCATGGATGATTCAAAAAATTAAAAGAGCAATCTAGATCACTCATAATCACTCTCTAAAAAATCATGTCAATAGACCAAGGTCTCATACTATGTAAATCTACTAATTATAAATTTTCTTGAAAATGTAAGTTAATTACTATAAAAAACCAGAGAAGGTAATGTTGTTTCTTGACTGTCGACTACTTCCTGGGACGTAGAACCCTACTTGATGATGGAGGAGGAGGCTGAGGAGGAGGCGGAGGAGGCGACTTCCTGCGTCTTCCATCTTTTCTCGGAGGAGGATTTCTTGATCGGTCGATCATCTCTTGGGTTGGTTCTTGTGGTTTCACTTGACGAGTGGCTATAAGAGGTCTCCATGCTGATGGTACGCGCTGGCTCTCATCTCGAACGTTCATGTTGTGAGGGCGCTTCTCCATTTCTATGGCTTCCCTCACAATTCTAGGCTGATGTCTTCTTTCCGAAGATATGACTTTGGTACCAGCAAAATCAATGTGGTGGTCATATGTCAAGATGTGTTGTAACAGAGCTGAGCTGTGTTCCCCACGTTTAATCTTGTTGATGTGCTCATCACGACGAGTGGAAATATATCTGTTAGTTCTACCGATATACGTCTGACTGCATTCACCACACGGAATTTCATAAACACCATGGTCTTCTAATGGTAATTTGTCTTTGACAGTGCTCAGAAAGCGTTGAATCTTTGTGTCTGACTTGAAAGCAGTTTTGATGTTTTCTTTCCGGAGTAGCTTACCAATACGGTCTGTAACGCCTCTTACGTAAGGTAGTAAAGCAAAGCCTTTATCTACTTCTTCGGTATTCTGTTCAACAGTATTTTCTTCCTCGCTAGTAACTTGGTCTGATTTCTTCTTGAGTGGTCGCTTGATAGCTTTTTCAATGATAGAGTTTGAGAAACCATTCTTTCGTAGAGCTACTCTTAAGGTATCAAATTCTGTGTCTAGATGTTCAGCATCGGATAGAACTTTTGCCCGATGTGCTAGAGTATATGGAATCGATGAGATCTGATGTGGTGCATGATGGGATGTTGCATGAAGATACCTATTGGTATGAGTCTTCTTTCTATACACTTGATGTCCAAGAGTGTTGTCTTGCTTTCTTGTTACCAACACATCCAAAAATGGCAAACTTTTTTCTAGCCTATACTTCTAAGCAATTTATATACACGATGCGCCAAGTATTTTTTAATTTTCAAATAAAGTTTTGACTTGGCTCATTTTTTGATATCACTACGTTTCAGTGCAGAATTTTTAGATTTTATAATTATTTTTTTTTAGTTGAAGAGACTTGGCTGTTTTTTTACACGGAGTGTTTTTTATGGGGATATAAATTACATCTTGCCAAAGATGTTTCGGAAATTGTATTGATTTATGCAGTTGTCATGGTTACACAGCCTTCTTAACCTCTGAATCATTTTTTTCCCGATTGCCGATTGCTTCAAAGTTCAAGGTCATTATAGAAGGCGATGGGATTGTGACACAAAATGGTGTCTGGTGCAATTTAGTGGACCTTGGGTAAACCTATCGCTTATACAATATTTAATTTAAAATATTGTATCTGTGGCAATTCGCAGATACATTTTTTGAGATTTTTAAATGATGCATGTTCACACTAATCAAACTCGTGGGTTGCGTGACACATGTGGTTGGGGGTTGGGGGTCATGCTACTCACCGACGCGAATAGCTCCAGGGAAAGTGGCGCGTAGTTCAGCGCCTGCATCTGAAATGGCGTCTGTGCTGTTACCATGACAACCCACATGGACTTCCTGAGTTGTGTTGGAGCGTTCAGCCAATCACAGTTGTACACTGCCTCAGCAACACCAGCGTTCTGAAACATGGCAACACTGCGTTCTGAAACATGGCAACACTGCGTTCTGAAACATGGCAACACTGCATTATGAACCATGGCAACACTGCGTTCTAAAACATAGCAACGCTGCGGTCTGTAACATGGCCACAATAAGTTCTGAAACATGGCAACACTGTATTCTGAAACATGGCAACAATAAGTTCTGAAACATGGCAACACTGCATTCTGAAACATGGCCACAATAAGTTCTGAAACATGGCAACACTGCATTCTGAAACATGGCAACACTGCATTCTGAAACATGGCAACACTGTATTCTGAAACATGGCAACATAAAAATGAGCACTAAAACATGCTACTGAAAATGGTATCTGAATCGTAGCAATCATGTTAACATTTTGTTTAATTAGAGCAGAGACGTACTTAATCAAATCTTAATCTTACTTAATCTTTTTATCCATTTGCATGTACGAAGGCTCGCTCCCCAACGCGTTACATTGAGCGTTTTCCTAATTCTATTGATTTCGTTTATTCTGACGACGTCTTACCTCCTCACTGACCGCGTCTCCTATTGCACAAATGATGAACCACTGCACCATGCAGCTCATTCCCAAAAGCAGAGAAATACCCTCTCGCAGTCCGATGCTTTCACTCTGTCAATATAAGACACACAATGATACACCAAAACACTGGAGGTAATTGAGCGAGCGACCCCTTTTTGGCTCTTTTGGCACGGACCTCTTTATTTCTGTTATTTCTGTTATATGCAGGTCACATTTTTTCTTCGATCGAGCTGACAGTTTGCACATATGCACGGACCATATCTGGGTGTTGTAGACCCTAATTTATTTGAACTTCGCAGTTTGTTTTTTTAGCGAGCGAAGCGAGCGACTCCTTTGGCTCTTAATTGGCACGGACCTCTGTCTTTTTCTGCTAACCGTCGCACCGTTTCACCGATCGATCTGAAATTTTGCACAAAAGACAACCTTCTCTGTTTGCAGACCCTAATTTTTTTGAAATCCATTCATTGGTTAAAATTTAAATCTCATGAAACAAAAAAAAAGAGAAAGTGTCCAAAAGAGCCGAATGGAGACGCTCACATGGTGTAAGTTTCAATTTAAAATTCATTGAAATTGTCTACATGAAATTTCACCAACATAAAAAAATACTAGGTTAACGCTCAGTGCAACGCGTTGATGAGCGAGCACCGGCACGTGTAAATTCTTGAACCGGAATTCTGTACCAAACGCACAAAACATACATCCATATTGAATAGGGAAGATTCCTTAATTTTTCTTTAGATTATAAAAACTATATGAAAAATATTAAATACCAACACTATTGTTTCACTTTTCTAGTCCTTCGTTTTCTTTATCAAATCTCGCATTGAAATATCTACTACCATTCAGGCGGGAAAAACAGCGTTTGTCAACATTACAACAAGTGACGTAGACAGCAATGTTATTTGCGACCAGAGCCATCATGATTATACATTGTGTTTATGTGATTATATACCAACATGTGACGTCAGTTGTCCCTTAGGCCGTTCTTGGCCTCAGTAAAATTCAGTAGTTTTATTCGGATTTAGAATGAAGATTACTTTATTACTATTTATCGCACGAGATAATTTCTTTTATTATCGAGATCAGAAACATATTATTTTTTATAAATCCATGTTTTTATTACATTATAAATTCTAAGAATCTTCCCTATTGAAATGTACGAAATATTAATCAACATAAAAGTATCTGCTTTCCATTGAAACTTAAAAATAGCATCTAAACACTCTGGTATGGTAACTAAAGCTAATCAGATTCAGTTGGAAGTGGAAAAACAGTCCCTTCGATACTTCATTTCTGACAGATATTAAAAATCTCAATAAGTGCATACTTTCTTGACTGATTGTGCTGAAAATTTGTAAAGAAAGAGACAATGGTCTTAATGACCATGTTAAATATGAGTTTGATCAGATTTATTGAAGACCATTTTGATTTTTCAACATATCAGGAGATATTTATTTAAATTTAACCAATGAACGGATTTCAAAAAAATTATGGTCTGCAATGCCTAAAGAATGTCCGAACATGTGTGCAAAATTTCAGCTTGATCGAAGAAAAACTGTGGCCTTTATAGCCTCAGTAACAAAAAAAATCACAAAAAAACAGAGGTCCGTGCCGAAAGAGCCAAAAGGAGTCGCTCGCTCAGTTAATCTGTAATAAAAAATACAAAAAAATACAAAATATGCTTTGTACTTACCGCAAGCGCGTAGTACCCCATGAGGCTTACAATGCAGATGTTAATGAAGAGTTGATATCCCCATCGAGAAGCGAAAACAATTTCAATCTCCCTCGCTAGGCTGTAACAAAGACAAGACTGCATTATTATTATTGAACCAGCGAATCTAGCGTCTCCTTTTCGTTCTTTTGTCAAGACGTATGTTTTCCTTTCTGTTGCGGACGATATGCAGGTCGCACAGTTTCTACGATCGAGCATACATTTTGCACACATTGTGAAGACCAATTCAGCGGTTTGCAGACCCAAATGTATTTGAATTCCGTTAATTGGTTTAAAAAAAATGAAAGGTCGATCCGATCAATTTGAAATTATGCAAGGTCGTTAAAAGTTAAGACCAACATTTTATCTAGTAAAGCGGTCGCTCCACGCCAGCCAAGTCGTACGGTGCGCACACTCTCATATAAAGGCTGGAGCAAACCCACTTTTACTGTAAGCTTCAAAGCGGCATTTTCGGCCTACTGGATCATAAAATTGGGAAATCTCACATTGTTGCGAAATATCTTAATTTCGAGCTATGGCCCACCCCACCACATATACCAAATTTGGGAACAATAGGTTACGCCCTTTGCGAGCTATAGGGCAGTGAAAACAGTGTTTTAGGGCGGTTTTCATAATAATAATCTCAGTAGTAGTAGTAGTAGTAGTAGTAGTAGTAGTAGGGTGGAGCTAAAATCTGGTAAACAGGCCACAGCCTAAACGGCTGAACCGATTGATTTCAAATTTTTACCACGTGAGCACTTTTGGCATCTGATTTGCCCTCGCCCCTTTGACTTATTTTGTGCCGCCATTTTGAAACCGGAAGTGACGTCATATCTCCTCAACGGCTGGACCGATTAGAACGAAATTTACGCCAAACGATTCAGACGGTCAACTTTATAGGTTATCATTAACAAAAGACTAAAAATTATGTTAACGAAACCGGAAATGACGTCATAAAATTTGAAATACTTCGATTAGTATTTCGGCAACAAAGGTGTATCCGATTATTTTGATATTTATGTATCGTATGTACTTCTGATATCTCATTTGACTTGTTATAAAACCAACTGGAAGCCGCCATTTTGAAACCGGAAGTGACATCATATCTCAAAAACGGCTAAACAGATTTGAACGAAACCAGCGCTAAACGATTTAGACGGTTACCTTTATGTTATATCATCAGTTATATTTGCAGTTTCCTATACCAAAACCGGAAATGACGTCACACATTTTAAAAAACTCACAAATTTACATTTTGATACAATAAATACTATTTGAGACAGCTTATAATAAGATGTAATCATGTTTAAATTAAAATTCAAAGAGTCAGAGATTTCAGCCGCCATTTTGAAACCGGAAGTATCGTCGTATCTCGAAAACCGGTAGACTGATCGGTACGAATCTAGCGCTCAACGATTCGGAAGGACATCTCTATTCTCTATGGAATAGGAACAGTCAAACTAGAATTTTCCTGTTTATGAGCCCGGAAATGACGTCATTCAAATTTAAAAAAATTATAATCCCCATTTTATTGGGACGCGCAGCGCTCGAATACGCTATCTGGTGGTAGATTTTTGAACTTGACTTTGGTGGATCAACATTCACTTCGGGCCGCCTACACGGGCTAACTAAGTGCAACTAAACGGAGATGATTTTCGTACTTCTTCCGGTTATTTGATGATTTGATTAGCTCGCACCTTTCATCCACACAAACGTTTGACACATTATACTATTTATTTAGTTCAATTAGATTTCAATGTAATACATGATAGCGTTATTTGCATGTGTTTTACGGATCATGTCTTCTAGTCTTAGCTGCTTAGTCTTGCTTAGCGAGTTTTAGTGAATTTCGCGCCTATTCAGGTATTTTGTTTAATGAGTATAAAAGTTTTGTACTATACTACTGGAGCTTATAACTAAATGTAGGTATGTGGTATACAAAGACGTATTACGAAAGTAGACCGTACCTTGTCCTTTCATAAGAATGCGATGGGGTGAACGGAATATTCACAACATTTCTTACCACTTCGAGTGTTGACATTCTCAATTGCAGTCTATTGATTGAACTACTATACCACAATTATTTAATAAACCATTTTGCTTTCATACTGATCTTTTCCAGTGGAGAATTACACAGTCATGCAATGCAATGAAATGCATAGATAGTTACTTTTATTTACTATTGATCTCCAAGCTTATTTTGCTTACTTAAATATCTTTGATATTCACTTAAATTAATAAATATTTAACAATGTTTTTAACAATGTTTGAATGATGCACAAAGAACATATAATAGGATAATCACTCAGAGGATAAATTAAATATCTATCTCCCTCCGCGAAACGAGTCACAGATTAGATTGGATCAGATGAAATCAAATAATTTAAGACCTCCCTTCACCGAGAGACCAAGTCAAAATTTTAGATATCAGTGTAATATGAGCTCTTTACGAACATTCGTCATCTTGACAGTTTCGTGATAACATCGCCAGCCCAGCTCGAGATCGAGCGTCATGGAGGGGATCATGTTACCAGTTACGCTCATAAAATTGCTAGTGGAATGTCAACAACCTGTCATTGTAACTCACAGAATTCATTCATTCATATGCGATAGCAAGAACAGAGATCTAGTCGGGCGCTAGCTCGACGCTGCCAAGCACCGCTCTAATACAACGTGCGAGCTACTACCAGACTTATACTGCAAGCGCTTCGGGCCCGATTTCGGGGTGTCAGTACGCATGCAAGCATTTAGAAATGAAAGTTGAAAACCATGGTTATCGGGTATATTTAGCCACCTGACAACACCTAACCAAATATCAAAGTGCTGCGATCATCCCTTCGGGGTGAATTTTGGGCCTCAAACATGCAAGGATTGACTTTCATGTTAGTTAGTTAGTTAGTTAGTTAGGCACGGTCAATTTGTTTGCCCCTCTCCACAGGTTGAACGGTTTGTCCTAGAGAGTTGAAATTGGGCAGAGACATAGAGTCATATTTATAGCAGTGCCCTTTGAAAGAAAATCTGAAACATTTTGACCGGAAGTGAAGTTATTACAATTTTAAATTTTAAATATTTTAAAAGTCAAACGGGTCCATCGAGAGTTTTGAAATTTGGCAACAATAAAGACAATGTATTGCTAGACACTCCACTTCAAGAAAAATCAATAAATTTAAACAGGAAGTGGGAAAATTATCAATATTTACGTTCCGCCCTTCTTCTTTGATACACTAAACAGCGGCTCTAATTCCCATCGGACTGATAGCTCATGTTAGGAAGGCAGCTGGCTTCGACATCTGCATAACACGTTCGATTCCCGATCCCGGAAAACTTTTTTTTTCATATATTATTTTTTAATTTGTATAAGCGATGATACCTTCATGGATATATATTCAAATGAGAGGTCCAGGGATGCTGTGAAGATCATCAATAGACCGAAACATCGCAATCGCGGCACGCCAGTTGCCATCGTGAACACTGAAGATATCAGGGAATCAGGAATTGCGCACGTCGTTTTACGCTCCACCTTTCTTCTTTGATATACTACACAGGTTTATATTTCAGTGTGGCGAATTGGCTCGGTCACATGAGGCAAGTGACTTCGATCACGGCGTTGCCGGGTTCGATCCCCGTAACAAACGTTTTATTTTTTATCTTTTTATTTACTTAAAAAATGTTTAACCTTCTTGTGTATATATTCAAAATGTTAATCCGAATACATTCAACGATTACATAGCTACTCTTTTTAATATTATACTCATTGGACTCTAGTAATGATTGTCAATGTACACGTTGTACGTAAAGTTGTGCAATAAGACAATTCGTGGTCATGCTAATCAACAGAATCTTGGTGGCTCAGTTACTAAACTAGAAACCACACAAAAAAGGTTCCATTACTGGGTGCATAAGGTTGTCACAGCTTTTAATTTATCCGAATTATTTAATTATGTAAAATACAGTTAATTAAGTAAATAGTACAATTCAGTGAAGGCTCCATAACTAATATTCAGAGTATTAGGTGTTTACAACTTTTCATTTGTCACACTTATTTAATTTTTTAAAATAGAGTTAATTTGTCAATATTGGTGGCTCAACAAGAAACAAGAACATTACGAAACAAGAAACCAGACAAAAAGGCTCCATTACGTGCATCCATTACGTGCATTAGGTTCTAAAATTAATTTAATTATTTTAATTATGCTAATTTGTCAATCTTGATGGCTCAGTTACGAAACAATAAACCACACAAAAAGGCTCCATTACTAGGTATATTAGGTGCTCTTTGCTCCTAATACTCTAAGAGACTAATGCTCTGGTGCTCTGGTACATTTTTAATAATTGAGACTACCAATGGATGCTGTGAAGATCATCAATAGACAGAAACATCGCCATCGCGGCACGCCGGTTGCCATCGTGAACAGTGAAGATATCAGGGAAACAGGAATTGCGCACGTCGTTTTACGCTCTACCTTTCTTCTTTGATATACTACACAGTTTTAATTTCAGTGTAGCGAATTGGCTCGGTCACATGAGGCAAGTGACTTCGATCACGGCGTTGCCGGGTTCGATCCCCGTAACAAATGTTTTATTTTTTTATCTTTTTCTTTACTTAAAAAATGTTTAACCTTCTTGTGTATATATTCAAAATGTTAATCCGAATACATTCAACGATTACATAGCAACTCTTTTTAATATTATACTCATTGGACTCTAATAATGATTGTCAATGTACACGTTGTACGTAAAGTTGTGCAATAAAACAATTCGTGGTCATGCTAATCAACAGAATCTTGGTGGCTCAGTTACTAAACTAGAAACCACACAAAAAAGGCTCCATTACTGGGTGCATAAGGTTGTCACAGCTTTTAATTTATCCAAATTATTTAATTATGTAAAATTCAGGTAATTTAGTAAATAGTAAAATTCAGTGAAGGCTCCATAACTAATATTCAGAGTATTAGGTGTTTACAACTTTTCATTTGTCACACTTATTTAATTATTTAAAATAGAGTTAATTTGTCAATATTGGTGGCTCAACAAGAAACAAGAACAACACGAAACAAGAAACCACACAAAAAGGCTCCATTACGTGCATCCATTACGTGATCACAACTTTAAGTTTCTAAAATAAATTTCATTATTTTAATTATGCAAATTTGTCGATCTTGATGGTTCAGATACGAAACAAGAAACCACACAAAATGGCTCCATTACTAGGTTTATTAGGTGTTTACAACTTAGTAAAAATTATTTCATTATTTCAGATGTTGTAATCTGTCAATCTTAGAAGCTCGGTTACAATAAACAAGAAACTACACTAAATGGTCCATGATAATTAATGGAAATCTGTGGGTATGAGAGATTTAAATTTCATTTCATCATCCAACAATGCTTACGTTAAAAAGTTAGAATAATAAAACGCTTTTAAATTTTTTTAAATTGTCATGATTTATTTCCAAACTGTGAGTCAAAGTCTCATCAAGTGACATTGTTTAATGGAAATAAATGAAACTGAAACTGATGTTCCTCCTAATCTGACACTAATAAAATAAACATTGGTTTTGATGCGAACGTTATATACGAAAGTGGTCTGGCTTGTTTACATCGGCAATACAATAATATTCTTCAAGTATCTAGGCAATAGCACGAAGTTGTTTCCTGGTTTGAAAATATGAAAATATTATCTTCCACAGCAACATCACAAAACAATATAATAATCACTAAATAAGATCAGTGGACTAATTAAAATGCAAGCTCGATAACTGTTTACAAGTACCTATAGAAGAAGACAACAATACTAAATGGACATCGATCGTATTTGCCATGAACAAACAAATGTAAACATTAAGTTGACCTGACAGGGAGAGGCAGAGAGGTGGAGATGCCAGGTATAGGCCGGCCCATGCTATCCGTGTACATAGGCGAGTAAGGCGGGTAGCGTAAATTTCATCACCCGTCATACTCCTTCCCACCAGCACTATAAACACCAGGTGGCTCAGCTAGTTAATCTTAACTAAGTTCCTTTTAAGTTACATTGCCTTCCAAAAACCATCCGGATTTTATTTAAAATGTGTTGTAAACATCTGTAAGCCTGCACGCTTTACCAATTGAGTTTATACTTCGGAACTTTGACATAAAAGAGTGAACATGGGAGAATTTAAAAATGAGGAAACGCATTTGCAATCATCTTTCGTGTACCTTTCAGTTTACCTAGTGGCGACAAATACGCGTTTTACGAGATGAACGCACAAATTCCGGTTTACACCGGAACAATACACCTACAATTTACCTTATTCACATGACTCAAAGCTGTGAACTTTTAACAAATTATAATTTGATATAACTCAAATTCAACCAAAAGAAATGGACCCTTTCGTTATACTAACTTCGGAACTATTGAAATAAAAACAGAAAACTTTAGACAAGAAGTGACGTTGTTGGCGTTAACTGTAATGATTGATAGGTAACACTTAATGATCAGTGAAAGCTGCTATAAACTTATACCCCATATGACATGTTGTACAAAAACAAAAACTTGTAAAAAAAACTGCCAAGCACCTTCCCACTTAAAACAATTGAGATCTAAAAGAAGGGCCAAGCAATAATATATTGTTTAAACATTTTCGCACTTAAAATTCGTGAAATCATTTCGCCCAGTTACTGCCGCCAAGCACAACACTAAAAACCTAATGTTGTGTCCAAATTTGAAGAATACAATCTAAGTGAACCATCATTGTAAATTTAACAAAATTATAAAAATTAAAAACGACTTCAAAATAAATTTAAAATTGAAATTAAAAAAATTAAAAATAAAGCTTGGCGCATTGAATTTGCACCGACCATATTGTAGACTTCCTCTATCTTCTTCCTACTTTCTGTCTTTCTTCGGCTCCTTTATCGTCATCTTCTTTCTTATGTTGCCTTCTTCTTGACACAATGCGCCTAGCTTTATTTTTAATTTTTTTAATTTCAATTTTAAATTTATTTTGAAGTCGTTTTTAATTTTTATAATTTTGTTAAATTTACAATGATGGTTCACTTAGATTGTATTCTTCAAATTTGGACACAACATTAGGTTTTTAGTGTTGTGCTTGGCGGCAGTAACTGGGCGAAATGATTTCACGAATTTTAAGTGCGAAAATGTTTAAACAATATATTATTGCTTGGCCCTTCTTTTAGATCTCAATTGTTTTAAGTGGGAAGGTGCTTGGCAGTTTTTTTTACAAGTTTTTGTTTTTGTACAACATATTTTCTACTACAAACCATTCTTACCCAAAGTAATTTCAACTTGTTAAATTATATTGGAAAATTTATTTCTAGGGAATTATACTAAAAGTAAAATTGATCTATGAAAGAAATAAATACAGGTAAATATATTTACAAATTGCATCATGATTTATTACACCAAATGAATAAATTTTTTATGCAAGAAAACATTAAACATGAACACATTAAAAATACATGAAAATGGTTTTATTCAAGGAACATTCATAATATTGTAAAACCGCTAATAATTATGACCATATGACCATCGACTACCAAATTATCGTAACAGACGACAAGAAATGAGTGAATACACATTTTGTACTTGAGTAATAAATAAAATCATACTATATAGGGCAGATTTTCATTACCTTCATTAACATCCACAATGTTAAAATTATCCAACAAACGAATGAAATGATATTATGTGGAATGACGACGAAGAAAGTACCTAAACTATAATCGTTATTCAATAATTATCAATTGAAAAACACAGGTATCGTAGTCAAATCAGTCAAATAGTCGTATTGACACAAATATACAATTATAACTGTGCGACGGTTGATCCAGTTGTAAGTCAATTAAAATTTAATTGAAAATGAACTTCAAGTTATAATAATCTAGTGGAGCGGTTGCTCCACCCAGCCAAGTCGTACCGTACACTCACAGTCACTCAACACCACCGTAAATGCCTAATAAACTGAGGAGCAGACCAAACACTTTTACTGTAAGCAACAACATGGCATTTTCGGCCTACTGGATCTCAAAATTGGGAAATCTCACATTGTTGCGAAATATCTTAATTTAGAGCTATGGCTCACCTGACACCATATACCAATTTTGGGAACAGTAGGTTGTTCCATTTGCGAGCTAGAGGGCCGTGAAAACAGTGAAATTACACCGCTTTTATTATTATTATAATTATTATTATTATACTAGAGGGTCCCGTCATGTAAAACATGACCAATGTGCACCAGTGAGGTATGCGTAAATATAAAACGACAGCAATATTTGTCAGCAGAGTATGCGTCGTTAATACACTTGACGTCGTTGATGACCCAATCTTAACAGAATACGTTAACAAATGAGGAACGAAGAAAAGCAATTTGATCATACCTATTATGGTGAAACAATTTCATATAAGTTTCCAAATTTACACCAGAGTATTCGTACTAAGTAAAAATAAGAAGAAAAACAATGTATGCGCCGTAAAAATATATTACCTATATATAATACGTTACGTTGATACCGTGACCTGATGCCCACGACCTTTTCTTCATTTGTGATGCTATGCTATTACATGGTATCTACGGTTTCATTATATTATACGTTCCTCAGATGTAGGGCGGAAGTAAATTTGTTTGATTTTGCGGTGCACAATTTTGGATTGTAATCAAGCTCTATCAAGTACCGTTTCACTGATGTTAACACATAACGTTATATTGAAGTATTCTCTTACAAAAACTCACGTCAATATTACAAATAATTGGTTGATGTCAGAAATACTGTTCTCTGAGCTCACTTTAAGAATATTGAAATGGACTTCAGCCCATCTACCTCTAATTAAGGTATAGATATTCAGTTGACAATGTAAAACTTAAACATTGGTGCTTCAAACTTTATCAACAGCAACATGAAATCGTTGTCAATACATGACTCAATACAGACCACTCTACGAAATAAGAAACGACTGAAAATGATTAATCTAACAACATTATTTAAAAACTTCGTCGGTTAGTTGGTTTGAGGGTTACAGAGCCGTGTTGATTAAATGTAGGAAGAAAATAATACATTTGATCGTTTGCAAATTGCATCTTGAGGCCAATGTTAAAAATCTATCGGCCTTGTTTGGTTTTCATGGCCCTCTAAAATGCAGAGGAAATGAAAAATTTATGAAAATTACACTTTGACGTTTCTTGGAGTAAAGAAGTTTTCTATGTTATGTCTCTTTTGAACGGTTATTATGTGTTATAGTAGATTTTTTACACACTCAAAGGGATAAGGATTACGTTTTAGGTAAGCTATGATTATTTATTTACTTTGTGAAGGCAAAAGACGTATTTTTAGACACGATTGGCAATGAAAGGCCACCATTTTAAATACAAAATAATGCCGTTTTCAATGTAATGTAAAGATTTGGACAGTTATTCTGTGTTAAAATACATTTCTTATAAACATAAAGGGATAAGGATTGCCATTTAGGTAAGTTTCAGTTATTTATTTATGCACAAAGAGCAGTAGATGTATTTTGGACATAATTTGGGCAATGTAACGTCGACCATTTTAATTTTAAATACAACATAGAGAGTGTGCGCGCGAAATTGAGAGGATGCGCGCGCAGGCGTTCCTGACACACAGATAGACAGACAGAACTAGGTAACTATTAGTAAGATGATTATTATTATTATTATTATTATTATTATTATAATGATATCAGGAAACGTCGCTATCACCGCCACAGCGTAAACGGCTTAACCAATCGATCTGATATTTTAACCACATGTGCACTTTTGGCGTCTGAGGTGCCTTTTTATAAAACCAACCGGAAGCCGCCATTTTGAAACAGGAAGTGACGTTTTATCTCGAAAACGGCTAGACCGATCGGAATATAACCAGCGCCAAATGATTCAGACGGTCATCTATATGGAATATCAATAGTTAAAGTAGAGATGTACTATTACCGAAACCGGAAATGACGTCATGAAAATGAAGAACTAGATTTTAATCACCTCTTACTACAATAGCTACATATTTAGTAGGCTTATAATGATACATAACATTTAAAGAAATAAATTCTAGGTGGCAGTAATTTCAATCGCCATTTTGAAAACCGGAAGTGATACCATATCTCGAAAACGGATGAACTGATTAAAACGAAGCTTTCGCAATTCTTCATGGAATTTCACTTTAAGCTTATATTGAACACCAAACACAATTTTTCGTATTAAACAATTCGGAAATAGCGTATTTTTTTAAAGGAATTAGACATTGTTGCTCCGATGTATGTTACAAGTTGTGTAAATAAACTAAAAAAATAAGTGATATCCCCATAAAAAACACTTCGTGTAAAAATACCAGCCAAGTCTCTTCAACTATAAAAAAATAATAAGAAATCTAAAAATTCAGCACTGAAAAGTAGTGATATCAAAAAATTAGCCAAGTCAAAACTTAATTTTAAAAACCAAAATATACTTGGCGCATCGTTTTTAAGGGTATTATAGGTATATTGTACATTTGATTTTTGGCATATGCTTCTATACTATTTATAACTAGTCACGTCAATTATAAATCGCAACAATGTGAGATTAATATGAGAGTGTGCTCGCCGTACGACTTGTCTGGCGTGGAGCGGCCGCTCCATATTATTCAAGATAGTTTTTCTAAAAACTTACAAAACTAGCACTCTCGAATATCATAGAATAATCATGAATATTGGTAAAAGTTCTCAATATTCTCACAACATTGTCAAAACTATGAAACATTATTAAACATTGCCAGGTGATGAGCCGCATTGACAAGCAAAATTGGGATAGTGTTGTGATTAGTGTCAGTTATGATGACCTACGATCTATATTACTAAAATATGGTCGTATGTCAAAGTGGTATTCAACAAGTCAACAACAACTAACAAATTTCTACTCCAAAATAATCGAACAGTCAATTTTATATTCTTTAATAACATTTTTGTCCATTGATTAAAAATGAATAAGATTTCTTGTGATATAATTACAAATGTTATAAAATCATCCCATCAGAAAATACACCTGACTTGTTGACAATTCTAAATTCTATTGGAATACTCAATTTCTTACTTTTGGTCTCTTAAGATTATTTTACAAATTACTTATCTCTATCCTACTCGAAGCAAAGTGAGTTGATTCATAAACAAATACCATTCCTGAAAATGCAAGTCCGCATTACGTATGTCTGAAATCATCGTTTTCAACAGTTTTATGTATAACATACGGAGTTTGAAACTCAAATCAACCGATCAGGTATTACAACTACAGTAATTAAATTTTTTAGTTTTAATAGACCACATTTTAAATTATCTAGTTAGCTCTGCTTTTCAAAAAATGTCATATGCAGTACCGTGATCCTCATATCTATTCATGTTATGATCCATTGTTGAAAAACACTAATAGATATGAGGATCACGGTACTGCATATGAAATTTTTTGAAAAGCAGAGCTACCTAGATAATTTAAAATGTGGTCTATTGAATAAGCATACTCTCGGTTTTAACACTTTCATGATACTGATCAAATAGGAGAGTGAATGTCCATGATGAGATCATATTACGATACTTGGAATTTAGCTAGAAGCAACGAGTGGAAAGTGATAAACAACGCACTATTCAGAAATGTCACGTCCGCAGAATGATTTAATGTGACAGGCTCTAGAGATTGTAAGCGATCCAAAATCCCCCCTTCCACTCGTTGTTGGAAACTAAGATTTCAACTTCAATATAATCGAATTTTTGTGGCTATAATTTTCGGGTCAATATGTCCCCGATTGGTCTGATTTTTTTAATGCAGATTCCCAAAAGATGTCTCTTTTGCTGTAAAGTGGCGGAATTTCGATATTCGCTCTGTGAGAGACGCAATAAATTATTAAAAAACATCGTTTTCCTAAATATTTTCTAAAATGTAAGGGATGTTTGTTAATTTGGGGATGAGCAAATAATAATAATTCAATTAAAACAAATCTTCCCGTAGATTCGTAAGTCTTTCAACATTATTCTGGCGCAAAGATAATGAAATTATCTCCTATTTTGCGGGAGATTTCCGGGCTTAAATGGAATAAATGGTCTAAGAATAACACATACATGAATAATGGCCATTTTCACTTTGAAGGGGGGTCTTAATAAATATCTATTAAAAAACAAATAGACATTTATGAAATAACCTACTGTATAAAGACGTAATAAACAATTAATCTATTAAATCTTAAAAGAGAATTGGATTTGAATAGTTTAACTGACATCCCTCAAAGATATTGCCAATAGATCCTATATAGAATACAGATAGATCATGGCTGTCATAGTTTGTTGAAATAAAGAACTGAAGAAAAATTAACTAGGTGTGTCCATAATACAATAAATAATATTCATTATGTGTGATTTTGGTAATACTTATGGAAAATGCCAAAAATGCAAATGGCTTGTGCCGTTGTTGCAATGGAAAGTCAGTCTGAGAAATCCGATTTTAATTCCATTTTTGTAAGCGCTATGTCATCAATAACACCCGAAATATGTGTGCACACATATAGTACATCATGATAACTATCAATTAGATGTAAAAAAATTGTGAATTCCGTCTAGAAATATGTAACTAAACGTCCCCGAATAACAGGTAAACCTGGCAAAAGGATAGCAGAATAGCACTGTGCAAACACGTGACCGAAACTGATCCACTAAACTCGGCCACTTCCTGTCATGTGCGTTTCCGTTGCGCTTCCCAATACAATGTATACATATTCAGAAAGCTTAAAATTATACACATTAATTGTAGATATAAATTCTATGTAGCAGTGCATTAAGTTCAGCAGCCATGTTGACAACCGAAGTGTTGCCATATCTCGGAACTGGGTTGACCGATTGGAATGATACCTTTGCTATTCTTTATAAAATACCATTTAAGCAAATATATAGCAGATTTTTTTATTAGTAGTAACCAAATTGTAAATGGTGATTTTTTTGACAGGACTTAAAAATTGTTCATTCGATTTGTGTCACAAATTTTAAGAATAAACTAAAAAAAGGAGTGATATCCCCATAAAAAACACTCCGTGTAAAAATACTAGCCAAGTCTCTTCAACTAAAAAAAATATATGAAATATAAAAATTCTGCACTGAAAAGTAGTGATATCAAAAAATGAGCCAAGTCAAAACTTTATTTGAAAATCAAAAAATACTTGGCGCATCGTTTTTTTAGGGCATTATAGGTATACTATATATGTATATTTGATGTATATTTTATATCTGGCCTATACTTCTAAGCTATTTATATACACGATGCGCCAAGTATTTTTTGATTTTCAAATAAAGTTTTGACTTGGCTCATTTTTTGATATCACTACTTTTCAGTGCAGAATTTTTAGATTTCATATATTTTTTTAGTTGAAGAGACTTGGCTGGTATTTTTACACGGAGTGTTTTTTATGGGTCAATTTTACAATAAGTAATAACAGAAGGTATGTTCGTTTACCCTGCCAAAAGCTACAGCAAACTGCCACAAACTACAGAGGAGCGATCTGATTGGATGATGTGTGTTTGTGGCAGTTTGCTGTAGCTTTTGGCAGGGTAAACGAACAGACCTAGAGTGTCTATTCGCGTTTAAAATCAAGAGAGTCGACATCTGGAGGCTGCTTCGCCAACTAACCTATCTAGGTGAAAAATCTGTTGTTTTTCATTTGTTTTCATTTGTATTCAACCGGTGAATTTACCTATTTAAAAGCAAACTAAAAGCAGCAAATCGATACTGTAGTGTTCCTCATTGTTCAAACAAAGAATCAACAGCTGCAGATGGACTCTCATTTCATTCATTCCCGAAGGACGCTGTGCGGGAGAAACAATCATCTGCAATCTGCTTTGAAGATTGGCAAGAGGGTTTCCAAAATGCATGTTAGCTTCATTATTCTATGATGTTAGTGTGTGGGGAACATTTCAAAGCAGATAACTTCTTTTACTCTGGTAAGACTTGTATTATATTGTTTTGATATATCTGAAATAAGTTCATAAATCGTCAATGCAGGCTACTCTTACCTGAAAACACTACACACTACTTCTATACACCTTGTCTATACTACACAGGACAAGTGCTTACCTCTAACCAGGAGGCCAAGTCTTGAAAAAAGCGTTTTGAAACCGTCTGGCGTTTTCATTGATTAAAATGTAAAAAAGTTGAAGGCTATGGTATAGCCGTCAACTTTTTTACGTTTTGATCAATGAAAACGCCAGACGGTTTCAAAACGCTTTTTTCAAGACTTGGTCTCCTGGTTTTAAACCCCAATTTTAAGAGTTTTGAAAGAGCTGTCAATGGAATGTACCAAAATCACGGCACATGGATCTGTTATTCACTTATTCCAGAGTGTATGAAATTGGAAAGTTGAGAAGAAAACCGAAGATGTGGTTATTTAGCTTTGATTGCGTCTGGACATGTACACTCGGCCAAACATAAATTGATCGTTGATCAAATTTGAATGACTGCTGGTCATGTCCCATAACCAATCAAAGCTTGTTATTATCGTTGAAATGTGGGGTCACCTACTAGAGTGAGACAAGGAGATCGCTTGGACTGACTTTGGATGGTGCAATCTAACATTTATCAGTCAATCAAATTTTAACAACGATCTATTTATGTTTGGCCGAGTGTACATATCGGTGCTCGCTCATCAACGCGTTACAATGGTGTTTTCTTAGCATATGAATAGTCAGCGGACCGAGTAAGGTGGTGAGATTTTACACAGAGAGTTTTAATTGAGGGCTAAATCAATCTTCATTCAAATTTGGAAACATTCTGGGTTACAGTTGAAATGCGAGCTATTTTCTTGAATGATGTTCTTGATGTCATATAATGTGCCAAATAGGCCATTTAAGAAAGTAAAGATACATCTGTTGGTGAGGTGTGGTACTAATGTTATCAAAACGCATGCGCAGTGCGCACTTCAAAGGACTCGGCGTGACGTCATCCCACCCACAGCCTTCTCGAACACAACACATAAATATGACAGACACTAAACAGAACTAGTCAGTCACTCAAGATGCAGTGGTCAAGAAGTATAACTTTATACATGAATTGGGACTACTAGGCCGATAAATTCTTACCCAATTTTGCTTCAAATTTATAATGTATGATATATTGATGGGCTTCCGAAATGTCAATGTCTTTAGAACAATTTTAAGTATCGGAAGACATTTTATCAGATCAGGAAAATAGTTCGACCTGTATCAAGCTAACAACAGGAAAAAACAATAAACTGGAAATCAGAAACCCTTGCCAAAACAGTCAAAGGGATGCGACCACTTGGCTTTATACTCTGTCTCTAATAAATATATATTTTAAAATCATACCTCATAAGCTTGACATGACGGTCAATGTATTGTCCAAACAACTTGCTCATCTCTTCATCCAAAGCTCTCTTCCTCCATCCATAATATCTGAATTGTCCAACTTGGTTCACTTTCTCCCTCCGTCCATTGTAACGCCTGACATTGCTTCTTCCCAGCACTCCGTACACCACAGCTTTTCTCTCCTTTGCAATGGACCGGTGCTTCAGATTGTGAAAGACATTCTTCGAAGCAATCTCGGAAAGATGCTCGATCTGATATCTTAAGATTTGATATTGCATAGCGATGTAAAGTTCAACCATAAAGCCAAACAAATCGACCAATGCAATTTGAAACAGAAACGTAAAACCTACGAGCTGTATTACTTTGGCGGTTTCGTAACCCGGTGATGTCGTGGTGTCGAACGGAAACCAGGCTCTGAAAAATAAGAAAATAATTGCGAGTCGTCTGTACTTAAGACGGCTACCAATGTAATTGTTAGCAAAATAATTCTTTGTACGAGTATTCAGAACAGTTCAATGAAAATAATTCCATAGCATTGTAATGGTTTATTAGATTTACTTTGTTCTACAGATGTTTAGTGCCCGAAAATTAGTAAAATTATGGCACTAAACATCTGTTGTACAAAATTAAACTAATAACTTATTCCTAACTACTAGGAAAACGCTCTGTGTAACGCGTTGATAAGCGAGCACGGATACACGCAACACCTCGAACCGAAATTATGTCTATGAAAAATGGCATTAAAAGCCAATAATTCTTGAATTTCGTCACAGGCTTGTATAAAAATCTCCAAAATCTCCAAAAATATTAATCCCAATAACCATGCTAAGTTTTAAGTTGATCGATTAAGCCTTTATGAATGAACTGTTTCGTGTTAATATTCAAAAATCACAGGATCTCATTAAAAAAATATACCTGGGACTACTCATATGATATGATATTAGTGTGTGTACACAATATCAGATCAATCTGTTAAACCATACAGTTGAACGGTCATTGAGCGAGCGTAGCGAGCGTCACCACGGTACTCTTATGGCACTTTCTCTGTGTGTTTTTTTGTTTTTTTGTTTTTTTGTTTTTTTTTGTCCGCACAGCCCAGGTTAAACCGCAAATTCAATCGATCTGAAACTTTGCACATATGCTAACGTAATCTATGCGGTCCCTGGGATCGTTTTTGAACGGGCTCCTGTGATTGGTTCAAGTTTAAAAAAAAATATCTTTCGATTGGTTGCTCTGCTCAATTTGAAATTTAGCAAAGTCATTGCAACCAACATTTTACCCAATCATAAAAAGTTTCAGCAAAATTCTCCCATTGGTTTAAATTTGAAACCATTTTTCCTGTGATTTTTGAAATTTAAACTAGAACCGTTTGACCGACCAACTAAAAACTTTGCATGGTCATTGGTACCAACATTTAAGATATTTTTGCCAATTTCCAGTCTAATCTGTCGTTATTTTCAAAAGTTTTTGTAATTCTAGGGACATTTTGCGTGTTGGCTGTCAAATTCACGGCGACTTCGAATCTTCAGTTCAAGGCAAGGTAGTTAGAGCAGAAAGTTTCAAACGAAATGAAACTAATAATGACCGTTCAACAGATTGATTGTGTACACACTTATATCATATCATATGAGTGGTCCCAGGTATATTTTTTGAACGAGATCCTGTGATTTTTGAAAATTAACAAGGAACCGTTCAATCATAAAGGTTTAATCGATCAACTTAAAACTAAGCAAGGTTATTGGGACCAATATGTTTGGAGATTTTGGAGATATTTATATAAGTCTGTGGCGAAATTTAAGAATTATTGGCTTTTAATGCCATTTTCGATTGACATAATTTCGGTTCGAGGTGTTGCGTGTATCCGTGCTCGCTCATCAACGCGTCAAACAGAGCGTTTTCCTAGTTATTAGTTTCATATCGTTTAAAACTTTCTGCTCTAACTACCTTGCCTTGAACTGAAGATTCGAAGTCACCATGAATTTGACAGCCAACACGCAAAATGTCCCTTAAATGACAAAAACTTTTGAAAATAACGACAGATTAGAGTGAAAATTGGCAAAAATACCTTAAATGTTGGTACCACCATGCGAAGTTTTTAGTTAGTCGGTCAATCGGTTCTAGTTTAAATTTCAAAAATCACAGGAAAAATGGTTTCAAATTTGAACCAATTGGAGGATTTGGCTGAAACTTTTTATGATTGGGTACAATGTTGGTTGTAATGACTTTGCTAAATTTCAAATTGATCAAACCAACCAATCGAAAGATAATTTTTCTAAAATTTGAACCAACCTCATGATTACGTTAAAAACGATCCCAGAGACCGCATAGATTACGTTAGTATGTGTGCAAAATTTCAAATCGATTGGTTGTGCGGTTTGACCTGGGCATTGCAGACAAAAAAAAACACACACACACACTCACACACACAGAGAAAGTGCCATAAGAGTACCGTGGTGACGCTCGCTACGCTCGCTCAATGAAATTATTTTCATTGAACTGTTCTGAATACTCGTTCTAAGCTCGTACAAAGCCCTATTTTGTTAACAATTACATTGGTAAAAGATATTGAAAAAAATTGATTAAAAAACTCTTCAAGGCCACGCTCACTATACTCAGCCCTCTTAAAGGTAAACATCGGTGATAATATTTCCTAAATATCGCTATTACTTTTGAATCATTCAAGTTATGAAATATGTGAAAAATAATAAGTGTAGCTACTTTTTTAGCCGCTTTTAGCAATATGTACACGAAATTTTAACGGCAATATTTGTGCCCAGTCTCGTGGAAAATCTGAACAAACAGTAAATTTTCCGGTTTTCCACGTGACCGGGCACAAATATTGTCATTAATAATTGCTTGTATTATATTGCTAAGGTCGGCTAAAAAAATATACACTAATGGACCAATGGTGATGGGAGGAGTCAATGTAGCATAATAGTTCTCTTTACTCACACTAGAGCAGCACTGTCCATAGTGGGAGAGTGAGCCAATCAAACGTGTGGGGGAAAGACAGTTGAATTTCAAAATGGATCCATTTGCTATTTGAATACTATTGATTACTGTACTTTGTATTATGTTTTGCGTACCATTAGTGTACTTATCCTACTTTGCTTACCTATACCATTGCTTTGTGTTTGGCACTCGACTGCCTCTGAGTTCTTCACTGTTTAATATGTACCTATCGTTCATACCACCTGTGCCTAACTTTATGTTTCTGCATATTGTCTACATGCTTTGATCTGTACTGTTGTAACTTATGTATGTTGTGACTCATAGGCTAAAGAGGGCGCTCTTGTTGGCCCTACACTGGCCTCCTGCTTGCAGGTTAACTACAACCCCATAAAAAACACTCCGTGTAAAAATACCAGCCAAGTCTCTATAACTAAAAAAAAATAGAAGAAATCTAAAAATTCAGCACTGAAAAGTAGTGATATCAAAAAATTGGCCAAGTCAAAACTTTTAAAAAAATACTTGGCGCATCGTGCATATAAATAGTATAGAAGTAGGCAGGAAATGAAATGTACTCATCTATACATGTCCTAAAAAACGATGCGCCAAGTATTTTTTGAAAAGTTTTGACTTGGCCAATTTTTTGATATCACTACTTTTCAGTGCTGAATTTTTAGATTTCTTCTATTTTTTTTAGTTGAAGAGACTGGGCTAGTAATTTACACGGAGTGTTTTTTATGGGGATATCACTCCTTTTTCAGTTTATTCTTAGTTCTTACAGCTTGTAACATTATATTGTGGCACCAAAGACTATTATTCCTTTAAAAAATTACGCCTTTGTGATTTGGTTGCTAAGAAAAGTTGTGCTTGTTACTATGTAAATGCTATAAATAATATGGTATGAAGTATAGCCAAAGTTTGGTTACAATTGGTCCAGCCGTTCTCGAGTTATGGCATCACTTCCGGTTTTCAAAATGGCGGCTGGCGTCAGTGCCACCTAAAATATGTATTTATAAATGTTATATAACATAAAAAGCCTTCTGAATATATTGTTATAAAAGATGATTTTAGTCTGATTTTTCATTTTTATGACATCATTTCCGGTTTCGGTAATAGTACATTTCTATTTAGACTATTGATATTTTATATAGATGACCGTCCGAATCGTTTGGCGCTAGTTTCGTCCCGATCGGTTTATCCGTTTTTGAGATATGACGTCACTTCCGGTTTCAAAATGGCGGCACAAAAAATTTGTAAGGGCAAGGTATCATCAGACGCCAATATTACATGTGGTAATATTTTCAGGTCGATCGGTTTAGCCGTTTAGGCTGTGGCGGTGACAGCGACGTTTCGTGATATCATCATCATCATCAGATAGGTTTTAAAAGGGGTGTAATTTCACTGTTTTCACGGCCTTCTAGCTCGCAAATGGCATAATCTGTTGTTACCTAATTTGGTATATGGGGTGGGGTGGGCCATAGCTCGAAATTAAGATATTTTGCAACAATGTGATATTTTCGGATTTTAAGATCCAGTAGGCCGAAAATGCTATGTTGTTGCTTACAATAAAAGTGTTTGGTCTGCTCCTCAGTTTATTAGGCAGTAACGGTATTTTGAGTGAGTGTGAGTGTATTGTACGACTTGTCTGGGTGGAGCGACCGCTCCACTAGATAAATAATAATAATACTGTGCTGTCACAGCCTTCTTGACGATCACGGCCCACATCCTTCTGTCATCTGGTTTATTCGTGACGTCACATAGCAAGATAATGACTAGTTGGTCCATTGTTTTTCACATTGTTTTCCATTTTTCACATTGTGGTCCATTGTTTTCCATTGTTTTTCACTTTAATGATTCAAAAGTTATAGCGATGTTTAGGAAATATTATAATCAAGTTTACCACGTGTTGTTTAGCGAGCACCAAAACACGCAATTACTCGTTTCGAAATTCCCTAAAACACCAAATTTGAAGCTTTTTATAAACTCTGGACAGAAAACATACCCTGATCAAGCTGATGTGATCAATGTGAAGTCTGTCATAATAATTAGCAATTATTCAAGCTTTGATCAAAGTTTATCAAACCTTGTGGCATTGTGGCATTTCGAATGAAAGCTTATTGATAGTTGAGAGCGACAAATTGTTTCATAATGGGTGTAGCTTTGATCGGATGTCCACATGATCAGTCTGATTTAATATTAGAAGAGCTTTGTTATTTAAATGCTTCATGCCTTGCTTCATGTTCATGCATATGAAATTACCAACACGATTGGAGACCAAACCCGTTAATCAACTAATCTCAAATTTTACAAATGTGTTGTTGAAGGAAGAACTGTTGTTCTTGGCACATATTTGAAATTAAAATGAATACGGTACCCAGCGAGAAAAGAAAATAGATAATCTTTCACCAAATAATTACTAATAAGTACTATAAAAGGCAATAAAATAAAACATACCAAGTGATAACCCTACGTTTTTCTTTTATCTAATAAAATTTCGAATTATTTTGCCAGTGTTTTTTTTTTCATTGTCATTATACAAAATATACGTTGCTCTAGTTTCGTAGCCCTTATATTTATATATAATTTACAAATTATAATGACTCTCGGTGCACATTCAAGAGCATGACACTTTTCAAAATCTAGTAGGGCGTTAGCCCCAAGCCAGCCAAATCAATATTTATTTAAAACATTAATTTTGAATAACGTGTAGACTTAAAGGGGTTCCAGGATTACGTCATAGGAATTAGAATTTGTTGTAATTCATACCAAAGATTAGTGAAACCATACATTCAACTAGCAACAAATATTTGCCCCTAACGGTATGATATAATTAGATATTTTTTTTTATTGAAAATCACTTTTCCCCCATAAGATAACACAGGGAGACTTGAAATCGTCCAGTAATATTGGTCTTAAATTGCTCCTAAAACCGCAAAAGGAATGACAAAATATTGAAAATAGTCTCAAATTAAAGATAATAATTTTTAGAATGTCACCGGCCAAATAAGAAAGAAAATGTGTATAATGTGATGAATTTACCATAAATCTGACAATGTTGCACTACAAATATGAATTATTTTGGGATAGTTTAATTGGAACTTCGATTAAGAACATATAATTGGAGCATACGGTAATATATTAAATTGGTTTTATGCTGTTGTTTGAGGTATTATTTCGTCAGAGATTTGTATGAATTACGGCGAATTCTAAGCACCATGGCTGGAGCCCTGGGACCACTTTCTCTCACTGTTTTACAACACCAATTCTCAGTGCAAAATATTTATATTGTGTACCCTACGTCTATTCTTTTTGTTGCTTATGAATTACCTATAGGAGTTAGTTTTTTACTCAAAGTGTTTTATGATGATTCAAAGTACCTACCTTATATAAAGCATCTTCGGACGCACTCCCATCCATATTTGCATGTCCATTGTAACTAAATAACCACCAAACCCGAAAGCCAACCCATTAAAGCAATTCACAGTTACAAATTGAAATATTTTACGCTGAGCTTTTACTATCTTTGCAATGTTTTCATCAACATCAGCTGGTATTTCTTGAACAATCTTCAAGATCTGTTTCAATTTCCCGCCGTGAATAAGTATTGTTCTAATGACAATAGCTAGCATGAAGCAAATGACCATTACAATGACGGACTCGATTACAGCTAGCTTTGAGTGCCAGTTCTGATAGATGTCGATGGGATAAAAGACTGAGCCAGCTACGGTGGCCATAAGCATCAGCATTCTAGGAGCGTAGTGGCGGTAGAGGAGCAAAGAGCGATGTGTGCTCGGTTGAGATGGCAGAAAACCTAAAACAAATTCATTCAAGTTCCATTCCATTCCAGTTACCTGGTTCAGATTATAAGTAGCATGCATAAAGGTGGCAGAATAGGGCTTGTTTACTCGTCCGTTGGAGCATGGTTGGAGCAAATAGAGAGTGATAAATTGTTCCAGAAGTGGGTGATAGAATGTTTTTATTGCTAGGAAAACGCTCGGTGTAACGCGTTGATAAGCGAGCACCGGTACGTGCAACAAGTCGAATCAAAATTAACTAAAACACTGCAAAAATCCACTCAAATAATAAAAAAAATACTTCAACACCTGCTTTTCAATGCAACTTAGTAAACGCCATCCACTAAAAAATATTAAACAAATTAAATTTATTTTGTTAAGTATCAAAAATAATTTAAACATATTGTAATTTTTATCATGCAAACTAGGAAATTAGCTAAATGTATGAGCAAACATATATTTAAAAAATTAGAATTATCCAAACAGGCATTACTTCCTTGTCTGAGCAAGTACCTCAAACGTTTTACGAACTAAGAAACTTATCGGTTTAAAATCAAAATTCGTAAACACATTTTCTATGAATCATCCAATCTATTTCTGCCATTAATCATAACTTTCGCCTGTCTACAAAGAGTTTTCTTTTTCTTTAGCCAATAATACTAGATAAATATAGGCAACTGACCGCCTCCGCGTTTCGTTTGAATTGGGGAGCACGTTGGGGAGCACCGAGCGGCCGTAAGTTGTAAGTTTGTAAGTTGATGTAAGATTTGTTTATTTATTGGCGGATGTTTCTCAAAAACTGTACAGGTCCAAGTTAGTATGAGATAAAGGCGTGTGCCAAATTTCAGTACCTGTGACCTGGGTTGACGCCACAAAACAAAACAAACACACACAGAGAAAGTGCGCGCCGCAAGAGTCATGTAGAGACGCCGGATTAGTTGATTTTCATTTTTGCTGCGTGGTGCAATCGCAAGCGATTTTTGTTAGAGACACTCTTTTATGGAAGAGACGAGATGGGTAGGCAAAAGAATTGAAATTTGAATCATGACGAATTAAAAATCAGATTTAGGGTTGTTACTTGTTAGATTTTTAAAATTTGTCTTCGTTAATTAGTAATTGGTTGATTAGTTTTGTTAATGTTAGCTATTTTCTTTTCTCACTGGGTGGCTTATAAAATATAATTTAAAAAAATGTGGCATGATAAACTATCAGGGCACCCTGCACCAAGACGCTTGTAAAATTTGGCTTCAATTGGTTCACTCAATTGGTTCATTGTTCACCTGTCGTTCCGATTGTGCTTAGATAGTTAAAAAACCATATATCTATTTAACTATAGACACAAATAAAAAATAAAAAACGACTATTAATCTACAATCAGGCTGATCATGTGAACATCCAATCTGAATAGAACATTTTATCATTCTCAATAGATCTAACGGTCCAGTAACAATACTACGCAATACAATCGGTAACGATTGAGAGAACCATGCACCAATTGATGCCAAATTTTACGCCCAGAGAGATCAGAAAGCACAAAATTCTCTACAAAAAAATCTATTTCTTAAATTAAAGAAGAAAATATTTAAACGATTGTATTTTATTAATCATGTATAAAATAAAAATTAACATCTTCCAACAATTTCAGACCGACCAAATTGCACAGACCATAACATGTTGACTTTTTCTGTCTTTATCGTCTCCTTCTTCGTCATTTTCGTCATTTTTTTGGGGTTACCCTCTTCTTGACGCAATGCGCTAAGCTTAATTTTTAATTTTCAATGTTCATTTTGAATCAATTTATTTTATTTGTTTAGTTTTGAAATTGGTTTTGTTTATTTATTATAAATTTGAATTAATAGATTTTAAATTATAATATTTATTTAAAAGTTTGCTTTGATGGTCTTCATCGTAATTTGGTGGACTCTCTCATGTCAAATTAAATCACAACGTTTGGTTAATAATCGTGCTTCGGGGTTGTTGTAGCTATGGAACGAAATTATTCAAGAATTTTCAGTGCGAAAACTTCGCCTTCCTTTAGATCTCAATCATTTTAGGTATGAGGTGGTTGGCAGTCTTTTACAAGTTTTTGGTTTTGTTCAGTAGTAGGCACAATAAATTTATACATGTAGAGTAATATAATTTTGGTCAATTGTTGGCGCCAGTCAATTCGAAACGGTCAATTCAATTTATACGTCTTTCGTGCTCCCGACTACTCCATTATAATAAATTAAATACTAAATAAGTTAAAATCAATTGTAAATATCTAATTATCATTCCACACTCCAATTTCAAATCAAGCAATTAGATATCATTTACCTATGAGAACCATAATCTTCATCATTACTGTTAATAACTTGATTTCAGGTACTTTCTTGGATGCGTTGTCTCTCGTTGTCTCAACGTCAACAGTTCTTGACGTTAGCACAAAATTCTTCCTTTTTGGTTTCATCGTTTTGCTGTTTAATATCAAAATCCCACACGGTAATCAGCTCTTAACAAAATGTTTGTAAATATCTTAAATTATTAGAATTGAGTCCACATTTAGAACACTTTCACACGACAAATTTCATTTTGTCATACAATGATGTTCTGTGATTTTATTTTTCATTTCATTAAAACGAACCCACTGAATAAAGTAGAAGATATTTTTTTAATAATTATAAAATTTTCATAATCACGAAACTGTGTAATAATTATAACTCAATGGAATAGAATAATTTTTGGGTATAAGTTTTTTAGACCCTGAACATTACTTTGACCCAACTTGCTTCATTACGCAACAAACCTCAATGGCGATCTGCGGTTTTATACTAAATTCATTCGTATATAAATTGATATTCAGTTATTTTGTTGCAGTTTAAAAAACGAAAGTATCTCATTTATTGGCGATGATTTTTTTTTTAAATCTGACCTCATCAATAATTTAAGCTTAATAACTAGGAAAGAGTTCAATTTTTGATACTGAAAATATAGTTTGTTAAGTTTAGTGGAGAGATAGCTTCACGCCAGCCAAGTCGACGGTTCACATACACCATCATACACGGGGCAAGCTACTGCAACAATGCTAAGCAAATATTTCAGGCATCCTGCATGAGAAAATGTTTACCTCGTTGCCATGGCAATATGATTCAATATGGCCGCTTCCAGGGGTTTGAAAAATGGAAACAAATATTTTTAGTGACTAATATAAACGTTATAAATACATAAAGACATAATGAATATACAATAGCATACGTTTGTGAACTTTTCGTATTTTCATGGTTTAAAATACGAATTGATGTTAAAGTTTGGTGCACTGACAGATGTCAATAGAGGTTAGGTAATATAAACACTGTACCAGTATGATTATCGATGAAAATAGTTGTTTCACATTAGTCTATTTGAGAAACAATGTTTACATACCAGGAAGGAAGTAATCAGATAACATGGTCATTGAGTCTGAAAATTTGTAAAATGTTGAATTATAACTCAAAATATTTGTTAACTTTTAACAAACCCCTGGAAGCGGCCATAATGAATCATATTGCCATTACAACGAGGTAAACATTTTCTCATGCAGGATGCCTATATCTTAAATATGAAAACACTCACATTAGCTATTCGATATAATTTTATATGCATTTTATATATATTATATATTTTATGTATACCTATATTATTTTATATATTTTTGATCTACAAATATCAAACATCCCAGTAACAAGTTATTCCTTCAGCCTCATGCTCAAAATAATTGCCATATTTATCGACGTAAGTGTCCAGAGTCTACTGGATTCTATCCATAAAATTATTTGCATACAGTCTGGGAGCCAATTCTTGAGATTTACGTTTTGACAGTTATTGCTGAGCCTTCAACTTTTTTACATTTTAAACACTAAAAACGTACATGGTTTCAAAACGTGAAAACTCAAGAATGTACACACTTCTATGATACTACAATATGTGCCAACAATTAAATTAATTTTAAAAATAATAAAAATAAATATTACAACGCTTTTTAAACTTTAGATTTCACTTATTATTTAAACATAGACTTGGCTGCTGTTTTTAAATTAATGTTTGTATTATGTCGAAAATACTGTTATTTTTAGTTTCCTATCGTTCGGTTTCGCTCAGCCCCCTGACCTTAACGTTATAAAGCCATAATTCATATCCTTTTTTGGGAACTTCAATTGAAATTTATTTTAAATTTATATTTCTGTTTAGAAGTATTTAATGACAAGGGACCAGAGTTGATGCTATATTAATAGCATCAACATAACTATATCATTGTGCTCAATAATGTTACCATGTTATTACTACCAGAACTTTCTGATTATTGAGGGGTATGGATGAAAAACTAGACACCACAAAAAATGTTTTAGTTCAAATATTTGTAATTCTGTTTTGCTTTTATTCCTCCTTGTGGATTTTATCAAAATTCATACTTTCAAGAACTGTAATTGTTATGATCAAATTAAATGAAAAATACCTACCCTAGTACAAAAGCGTCTGATTGGTTCAAACTCCTAACTAGTCCGATGAAGTTGAAATCTTGCAAGGTCATTATGATTATAAGACCTTATATATTCCGTTGAGTTAGCCAAATCCTCTGATTGGTTAAAAATCAAATATACGTCTTCTTATTGGTTAAATATCTAAATTGTTTCCATCACATTAAAATTTAGCAAGACCATCAAGATCAACATTTTATAATATTATACAAAAATTCAGACACACCGGTCAAGAACTTATTGACTTAAAAACGTTTCAAATTTTTTAAGTTATCCGTCTAAATTCGTTTTCCTAGTTATAATAAAATCGTACTCATATTATAATGATCAGCATTGCAGCAAACAGTTCAACAAATTTAAGTGTACTGATTTACCGTCGAGGAAATACTTACGTTTAATGAAGTCCACTCCAATAATTTAGGAAAACTGAGTGTAAAAGTTAAGAATTTTCAAACTCAAAATCAGCTTTTGCACTCTCTGTATAATTATAAGTTTCAAACTACCTTTTACTCTCTTCTTTTTGGCTAAATGATAACTGTAATTTAGACTATATGAACTTCTGTTTTTGAATATTTCAACCAATTTCAATGACGTGACAGTTTAAAATTATTGTCTGATAAGGGCAGCCCCCCGTCTGCTGATAAGGGAGGCACTGCTGGTGTAAATTCATACAATAGGTACTTAAATGTCTATGTTATAAAGTAAAAAAGGAATGTAAATATAAAATTAGTGCCGTCGATGATTTCAAAGTGATCGTAGCAATGATGTCTACATACCTACTCGGTATCAGGACAGAAAAAAATCATTAAAAGTATGTTTATACAAGAGGGAAAGAAAAATATTTCTATCTGCATTATTCATTCGTATCTCATCTATAACATTCCATAATCAAAGTTAGATGAATATTTCTGTGACTTACCGTCACTTTAACATCCCTTCATTCATCAATAATCCGATTAGTGTTATCAAATAAATGTATAGGTTTATAAAAGGAACGTATAGTTGTTATTATGCTCAAATTATTTAAAAAAATGGTTTTGAAAATTGAAAATTAATTAATTAAAAATTTGGTATTGAAAATTGTAAATTACAATAAATATTTGTTTCAGTTTGATACCTAGAATTGAAATTTGGATTTAAATAATTGTATGTTGTCAAGTACTTCATACCAATTCATACTACACGCACAATAAAATAAGCTTTTAACCTTTTTTGCATTTAAAAACGTATAGAAGTTTTATTAATATATCTTCATTCGAGTCGAGTTATGTTAGAATCACATCACCCAGACTAGAGAGGCCCCAAATCGAAGAGGAACATTTTCAATTCAAACTTTATTTAAACATTGAATGATGACAAACAAATCAAATCAATCCAAAACTTCAATTGATCTGCTACTTAAATTCGTATATGAATTTGAAGAACGAGTAGGCAGAGTTAGTTACCTGAAACAAAGAATATCATATGCGTTAACAAGTTTTAAATACCGGCATGTTAAATATTTATAAATAGAGCGTTTTATCACAAACAACAACAACTCTCTATCTAGTCGGGCGCTAGCTCGACGCTGCCAAGCACCGCTCTAATACAACGTGCGAGCTACTACCAGACTTATACTGCAAGCGCTTCGGGCCCGATTTCGGGGTGTCAGTACGCATGCAAGCATTTAGAAATGAAGGTTGAAAACCATGGTTATCGGGTATATTTAGCCACCTGACAACACCTAACCAAATATCAAAGTGCTGCGATCATCCCTTCGGGGTGAATTTTGGGCCTCAAACATGCAAGGATTGACTTTCATGTTAGTTAGTTAGTTAGTTAGTTAGGCACGGTCAATTTGTTTGCCCCTCTCCACAGGTTGAACGGTTTGTCCTAGAGAGTTGAAATTTGGCAGAGACATAGAGTCATATTTATAGCAGTGCCCTTTGAAAGAAAATCTGAAAATTTTTGACCGGAAGTGAAGTTATTACAATTTTAAATTTTAAATATTTTAAAAGTCAAACGGGTCCATCGAGAGTTTTGAAATTTGGCAACAATAAAGACAATGTATTGCTAGACACTCCACTTCAAGAAAAATCAATAAATTTAAACCGGAAGTGGGAAAATTATCAATATTTACGTTCCGCCCTGCCACGCCGGCGTCGTCGCCTCGGGCAGAAATAACCAGTGCCGGGCTAGCAACAGCTGGAGATGGGTGTGGGCGGGTGATCTCGTGGTAGTTGACAAAGAGAGAGACACGACATGAGCGAGAGCAATAGGATCAGAACTAGGTGCTAGACTATCAAGACATAAGGCTGTGATGTCCAGTTGACATTAATTATGGTTTTATTACATAACCTCAAGTGAGGAATAAATGAACAGTCAAATAAACACAACATACAAATGATCAGAATGAGATAACAGATTACCGGGGGTTTGACCTCCTCGCGTAAATGGACTCTGTGTACAACACAGGTCGTAACCTCATCAGCTGTGTGCCTGGAGGCAACACAACACATACAATTGAATGAATAGCAAATAAGACTGATACAATACAATGATAAATATAATAAACTCTTTACTTACACTCCTCCGTGATAAGATGCTCGCCGAATTACTTCGGACATTTACTTAAATAGAACTCGTACAGACGACGTTCTAAGATTACTGGACTTACTTAATACAATGTTGAATTTAGATAGGTTTGATGATCCGAAAAGGGTGCCCTTTCCCTGACTGCCTGACTCTCCGCGGAGACAATCCAAGTGTGGCCACACTTGATTGCAATACAAAAACTACGCAACGACAAAATACATTAACTACTCTATTTCAAGTAGGCCACAGGGGCACAATAATGATTCTGTTAACAAAGCTCAAGATTGAACCTGCAAGTAGGGGCTGGACGACCAGTCGCACTACGTTATATCCGCTACAACTTAGCGTGGTTACAATCTACATTTAAACACTACTCACGCGGCGATGTGAAGTCGACGACGGTCAGTCAGAGAAAGAGAATGAGCTCAGGTCGCCGATCCGCGAACTCGACTATCATTGACCATTGCGCATGACATCTTTTCTGCTCTAGGCGACCCTCCAAATATGGGTACAAATGCCGGCTAATGGTAACGACTTGACGTTGGCGCCAGCGCCGAATTCAAACCGTTACAATTCCCCGTTAACCCCAACAAAAAGAAAATACAATTTTCTTTTTCTTCGAGTTCTGCTTACAAGCTAACTATCATAATAACTACGCAAATCCTTGATGTGCCAGGTTCCGATGTCGCGTCCATCGAGGTCCTTGAGACGGTAGATCAGCGGTGACGTTTTCTTGCTGATCTCGAACGGTCCTTCGTATCGAGGCGCTAGCTTGGCTGCATAGTTGTCGGCAGCGTTGGACAAGTGGAAGTCTCTCTTCAAGACTCGGTCGCCAACATGGAATTCCAGCGGGCGTCGTCGGAGGTTGTATCTCACGGCGTTTTGCTGATGGGCGCGTTTCAAACGAGCGCGAATATCTGTAAAAATAGATTTTAGTCCTTGCATCTTGTCAACATTGTCCGCGACAATAATAATCGCCATATCGATAGCGTCGGTGGTCTATACCACACAGAATTATTTCACGACCCAAAGTTAACGTATGCATGTGTCTAGCCAGTTACTTCGTTCACTGCTGTACGTAGGACACAACCTATTTTCGGCACATTCTTGTCCCATAGCTTATGATTGTCGGTGATGTATGATCTCAGCATACCTAGAACAGTACAATTAGCGCGTTCCGTCGGGTTCGCTTGTGGATGACGTTTGTCGTTGTAGTGAAGAGTACTATGGTAGTCTGGACTCTTGAGCCATCTTCTTCCAAGGAGCTCCTATGAACTCAGGACCATGGTCACAAACTAAGATCTCTGCAGTGTCGTACACTAAGAATACCTCGTCTTCTATCTTCTGCGCCACGAGTTTCGACTTCGCGGATCTCACAGGAAATAGTAGGCTGTATTTCCAAAAATGTGTCCGTCACCATCAAAGTTTTAGATACAGGTCACTGCTGTTTGCAGGCGCTCGCTTAAAGCATGAATTTCTTCTAACGACTCGGCTTCGTCCATGATGAAAAGATTACGTAACAGGGATAAATAATGACTGAACGATACAGCTCACCAGTATTCACGGCGTGTTCACGTAACTCGAAGGTCAAACGTATCTCGAGGTAATCACAGCAAACACAAGCGTCTGAAGGTCGTTGTTGTCCCACGTCGATTTTGGATTTGAGCACCAAAATGCCAACGTTCGGGCTCCACACATCGCGTCTTGATCACCAGGCCCCACGTTGTGTGCGCCAAAATGCCACGCCGGCGTCGTCGCCTCGGGCAGAAATAACCAGTGCCGGGCTAGCAACAGCTGGAGATGGGTGTGGGCGGGTGATCTCGTGGTAGTTGACAAAGAGAGAGACACGACATGAGCGAGAGCAATAGGATCAGAACTAGGTGCTAGACTATCAAGACATAAGGCTGTGATGTCCAGTTGACATTAATTATGGTTTTATTACATAACCTCAAGTGAGGAATAAATGAACAGTCAAATAAACACAACATACAAATGATCAGAATGAGATAACAGATTACCGGGGGTTTGACCTCCTCGCGTAAATGGACTCTGTGTACAACACAGGTCGTAACCTCATCAGCTGTGTGCCTGGAGGCAACACAACACATACAATTGAATGAATAGCAAATAAGACTGATACAATACAATGATAAATATAATAAACTCTTTACTTACACTCCTCCGTGATAAGATGCTCGCCGAATTACTTCGGACATTTACTTAAATAGAACTCGTACAGACGACGTTCTAAGATTACTGGACTTACTTAATACAATGTTGAATTTAGATAGGTTTGATGATCCGAAAAGGGTGCCCTTTCCCTGACTGCCTGACTCTCCGCGGAGACAATCCAAGTGTGGCCACACTTGATTGCAATACAAAAACTACGCAACGACAAAATACATTAACTACTCTATTTCAAGTAGGCCACAGGGGCACAATAATGATTCTGTTAACAAAGCTCAAGATTGAACCTGCAAGTAGGGGCTGGACGACCAGTCGCACTACGTTATATCCGCTACAACTTAGCGTGGTTACAATCTACATTTAAACACTACTCACGCGGCGATGTGAAGTCGACGACGGTCAGTCAGAGAAAGAGAATGAGCTCAGGTCGCCGATCCGCGAACTCGACTATCATTGACCATTGCGCATGACATCTTTTCTGCTCTAGGCGACCCTCCAAATATGGGTACAAATGCCGGCTAATGGTAACGACTTGACGTTGGCGCCAGCGCCGAATTCAAACCGTTACAGCCCTTCTTCTTTGATACACTAAACATTTGTTACATTTGTTAGGGAGGAACATTGTTAGGGAAATCAAGCGAGGAGGAGGGCTGATATTGTTTGTAAAAGATGATTCAAGTTTTGTTAGAGATAACGTTAAGTTTGTCAGCTTTGAGGACATAAGTGGTGTGCTAACTACAAAATCGGGTTCAAAAATTTGCATAATTGCGATATATAGACCTCCAGCGGCAGACAAATTCAATTTTATACGTGAATTGGAGAATTATATATCACGAATAAAAATTAGTAATGTTGCAATTGTTGGAGATGTGAACCTAAACTTGCTAAATAATAATGATAATATTGTACAAGAGTATGAAAGTGTTTTGGCTGTGAATGGATTTAAGAAATGTATTTATGGAGTCACTCGAGAGGAGCTTTTGGGAAATATTGTAACTAAATCTTGCATAGACCATATTTATTTGCGTTCTAATTATGCAGGTATTTCCTCCTTAATTTACACGTCAAAACTCTCAGATCATTATTTTGTTGGTGTAAATGTAAATTTGCTCAATCGAGAAGAATTTATTGGAAAAAAGCAAAGCCTACCTAAGCAAATATTAAATGAACGTAAATTAAAAACTATACTTGAGTCTGTAGAGTGGGCGGATTTGTTAAATGTGGATGACTGTGTTGAATTGTACGATAAAATAGTAAATAGATTTGATGATTGTTATAAGCGGTCAATGTTCACTGTGTCTAATGTAGGTATAAGGAAGCAAGCAAGGAAGCAATGGATGACTCCAGAGCTGCTTGAAAAGGTGCGCAACCGTGATATAGCGTTCAAAAGATTTAAAAGCTGTCATAACACCCTAAAGGCTACACTTAAAATTGATTATAATAAAATAAGAAATGAAGTCGTTAGCGATATTAAAAAAGCAAAAATTTATTTCTATCAGATCGAGTTAGAAAGGTCTAAGTATTGCATTAAGGAGACATGGCAAACAATAAACAAAATTATAGGTAAAAGTGGGAATTTGTCTGTTGATGAAGTCATACACAGATACCTTGGTAAGACACAGTCTGATCTGAACATTGCAAACATTTTTGTTGATTCGTTTATAAGTGAAGTAAATAATTTGAAGCATGACTGTCATATACAAATTAGTAATGAGGCTGAAAACTGTATAATGCAATCAATGTTTCTTCGGCCGGTTAGTCCTGGGGTGGTGCAATCTATCATTAATGGAATGAATGTAAGTAAAGGACCTGGAATTGAAGGAATCAGGATGAAGGATTTAGTGTTGGTTGCCGAAAAAATAAGTCCTGTGTTGTCAAACCTGTTTAATTTATCTTTCAAAAGGGGTATTGTGCCTGAGAAACTAAAAGTATCTATTGTGCGTCCTGTTTTTAAAAAGGGAAACCACTTGGAATATAGCAACTACAGGCCTATTGCGATATTACCAGCGATTGAAAAGGTTATGGAGCGTTATGTAGAAGAAAAATTGTCACATTATTTGAAAACTTACAATATAATAAATTCCGCGCAGTTTGGGTTTCAAAAGGGGAAAGGAACAGGGAATTTGTTATCATTATTTTCAGACTACATAAATAGCAAGATAAACAATAATATGCACATTTTAGTTATGTTTATTGACTTTACAAAGGCTTTTGACACTTTAGATCATAATAAGCTGATAGCGGCCTTGCAGAGAGTAGGGATAAGGGGACCTGTATTGCAATGGTTTATGAGTTATCTTTTAGATAGGCATATAGTTGTTAAAATAGGTCAAAATTATAGTGTTAAAAATAAATATGTTACAGGTGTACCGCAGGGATCCATTTTGGGCCCTATATTATACCTCCTTTATGTTAATGATATCTTCAATAGCGTTCGTATGTGTAAAACGCTTATGTATGCTGATGATACAGCATTAATATCAGTTCATAAATCTTTAGAGATGGCTCAGCTTTATCTTCAACGAGATTTTAATAATATAATCAAAGTGACACATGATAGGAAGTTAATAATAAACTGCTCAAAGACAAAAGTTATGCATATATGTTCGTCTGCCAACAGTAACAGAAACAGTTCCGTAAAAATAACGTTTCATTCCAATGATTGCTTGCACGCCCCGGATGAATACAATATGGATGAGTGTACAACTTGTGTAGATCAGATTGAGGTTGTACCTAATCATGTGTATCTGGGCATGGTTATTGATGACAGGTTTTCATGGAAGCCTCATATTGATCGTTTATGTAAAAGATTGCGTTCGTGTGCCTTTCAAATATTTAATTTAAAAGATATCCTTCCTCTATATCTACTAAGAACAGTGTACTATGCTTTAGCTGAATCTGTAATATCTTATGGTATTCTTACTTATGGAAACGCATCAGACGTTCATTTAAAGAAAGTTGCAAATTTGCAGAGCAGAATTGTAAGGAGCATAACACTGGAGAGTGAGATTCTTCATGAAGGCATTAACACTCATTTTCAACAAGCCCAGATATTACCTTTTGAATATTTAAGACGTTATAGATTTGTATTACAATATTATTTTGATAATGATAATAAAGTGTGCTTAAAAAGAAATCGAGAGACAAGGGACGCTATTCAAAATTTAAATCAGTTTCAGGTGCCACTTTTTAATAATAAACTGGTAAGAGAACGCTAGCTTATGAAACTCCAATTATATTTAACAACATTCCGTTTAATATGAGACAATATACAAAGTTTAGTGAAGTAAAAGTAAATATTAAAAAACATTTTCTATCCTTGCTGCAATTATAGTTTGAAAGTTAAAAATATAACAAAATTTATCGATCTCTCTCATCTCTCTCGATCGCTGCAATCTCTCTCATTGTTGTGCTCTTGCACAACTTGCTCTTGTTGTTCAGTTCAATTCAATTTATTACATCTTGCAAATAATATTATAGGTACTTCCTTCTCTCTCTGTGCATTTTATTTGTATTTATATTTATATTTATTTATATGTAACTAAAGTGTATATCAATGTGTTAATTATATATGTGTTATTTGCCACATTCAAGTCTCAATGGGGCTTTGTGGCTGCGACCAATTTTGTAATTATTTGTATTTGTATGTTATTTTTGTAAAATAAAAAAAAAAAAAAAAAGGTTTATATTTCAGTGTGGCGAATTGGCTCGGTCACATGAGGCAAGTGACTTCGATCACGGCGTTGCCGGGTTCGATCCCCGTAACAAACGTTTTATTTTTTATCTTTTTATTTACTTAAAAAATGTTTAACCTTCTTATGTATATATTCAAAATGTTAATCCGAATACATTCAACGATTACATAGCTACTCTTTTTAATATTATACTCATTGGACTCTAGTAATGATTGTCAATGTACACGTTGTACGTAAAGTTGTGCAATAAAACAATTCGTGGTCATGCTAATCAACAGAATCTTGGTGGCTCAGTTACTAAACTAGAAACCACACAAAAAAGGTTCCATTACTGGGTGCATAAGGTTGTCACAGCTTTTAATTTATCCGAATTATTTAATTATGTAAAATTCAGTTAATTAAGTAAATAGTAAAATTCAGTGAAGGCTCCATAACTAATATTCAGAGTATTAGGTGTTTACAACTTTTCATTTGTCACACTTATTTAATTATTTAAAATAGAGTTAATTTGTCAATATTGGTGGCTCAACAAGAAACAAGAACAACACGAAACAAGAAACCACACAAAAAGGCTCCATTACGTGCATCCATTACGTGTATTAGGTTCTAAAATTAATTTAATTATTTTAATTATGCTAATTTGTCAATCTTGATGGCTCAGTTACGAAACAATAAACCACACAAAAAGGCTCCATTACTAGGTATATTAGGTGCTCTTTGCTCCTAATACTCTAAGAGACTAATGCTCTGGTGCTCTGGTACATTTTTAATAAAAGAGACTACCAATGGATGCTGTGAAGATCATCAATAGACAGAAACATCGCCATCGCGGCACGCCGGTTGCCATCGTGAACAGTGAAGATATCAGGGAAACAGGAATTGCGCACGTCGTTTTACGCTCTACCTTTCTTCTTTGATATACTACACAGGTTTACTTTCAGTGTGGCGAATTGGCTCGGTCACATGAGGCAAGTGACTTCGATCACGGCGTTGCCGGGTTCGATCCCCGTAACAAATGTTTTATTTTTTTATCTCTTTCTTTACTTAAAAAATGTTTAACCTTCTTGTGTATATATTCAAAATGTTAATCCGAATACGGAATACATTCAACGATTACATAGCAACTCTTTTTAATATTATACTCATTGGACTCTAATAATGATTGTCAATGTCCACGTTGTACGTAAAGTTGTGCAATAAAACAATTCGTGGTCATGCTAATCAACAGAATCTTGGTGGCTCAGTTACTAAACTAGAAACCACACAAAAAAGGTTCCATTACTGGGTGCATAAGGTTGTCACAGCTTTTAATTTATCCGAATTATTTAATTATGTAAAATTCAGTTAATTAAGTAAATAGTAAAATTCAGTGAAGGCTCCATAACTAATATTCAGAGTATTAGGTGTTTACAACTTTTCATTTGTCACACTTATTTAATTATTTAAAATAGAGTTAATTTGTCAATATTGGTGGCTCATCAAGAAACAAGAACAACACGAAACAAGAAACCACACAAAAAGGCTCCATTACGTGCATCCATTACGTGCATTAGGTTCTAAAATTAATTTAATTATTTTAATTATGCTAATTTGTCAATCTTGATGGCTCAGTTACGAAACAATAAACCACACAAAAAGGCTCCATTACTAGGTATATTAGGTGCTCTTTGCTCCTAATACTCTAAGAGACTAATGCTCTGGTGCTCTGGTACATTTTTAATAAAAGAGACTACCAATGGATGCTGTGAAGATCATCAATAGACAGAAACATCGCCATCGCGGCACGCCGGTTGCCATCGTGAACAGTGAAGATATCAGGGAAACAGGAATTGCGCACGTCGTTTTACGCTCTACCTTTCTTCTTTGATATACTACACAGGTTTACTTTCAGTGTGGCGAATTGGCTCGGTCACATGAGGCAAGTGACTTCGATCACGGCGTTGCCGGGTTCGATCCCCGTAACAAATGTTTTATTTTTTTATCTCTTTCTTTACTTAAAAAATGTTTAACCTTCTTGTGTATATATTCAAAATGTTAATCCGAATACGGAATACATTCAACGATTACATAGCAACTCTTTTTAATATTATACTCATTGGACTCTAATAATGATTGTCAATGTCCACGTTGTACGTAAAGTTGTGCAATAAAACAATTCGTGGTCATGCTAATCAACAGAATCTTGGTGGCTCAGTTACTAAACTAGAAACCACACAAAAAAGGTTCCATTACTGGGTGCATAAGGTTGTCACAGCTTTTAATTTATCCGAATTATTTAATTATGTAAAATTCAGTTAATTAAGTAAATAGTAAAATTCAGTGAAGGCTCCATAACTAATATTCAGAGTATTAGGTGTTTACAACTTTTCATTTGTCACACTTATTTAATTATTTAAAATAGAGTTAATTTGTCAATATTGGTGGCTCATCAAGAAACAAGAACAACACGAAACAAGAAACCACACAAAAAGGCTCCATTACGTGCATCCATTACGTGCATTAGGTTCTAAAATTAATTTAATTATTTTAATTATGCTAATTTGTCAATCTTGATGGCTCAGTTACGAAACAATAAACCACACAAAAAGGCTCCATTACTAGGTATATTAGGTGCTCTTTGCTCCTAATACTCTAAGAGACTAATGCTCTGGTGCTCTGGTACATTTTTAATAAAAGAGACTACCAATGGATGCTGTGAAGATCATCAATAGACAGAAACATCGCCATCGCGGCACGCCGGTTGCCATCGTGAACAGTGAAGATATCAGGGAAACAGGAATTGCGCACGTCGTTTTACGCTCTACCTTTCTTCTTTGATATACTACACAGGTTTACTTTCAGTGTGGCGAATTGGCTCGGTCACATGAGGCAAGTGACTTCGATCACGGCGTTGCCGGGTTCGATCCCCGTAACAAATGTTTTATTTTTTTATCTCTTTCTTTACTTAAAAAATGTTTAACCTTCTTGTGTATATATTCAAAATGTTAATCCGAATACGGAATACATTCAACGATTACATAGCAACTCTTTTTAATATTATACTCATTGGACTCTAATAATGATTGTCAATGTACACGTTGTACGTAAAGTTGTGCAATAAAACAATTCGTGGTCATGCTAATCAACAGAATCTTGGTGGCTCAGTTACTAAACTAGAAACCACACAAAAAAGGCTCCATTACTGGGTGCATAAGGTTGTCACAGCTTTTAATTTATCCAAATTATTTAATTATGTAAAATTCAGGTAATTTAGTAAATAGTAAAATTCAGTGAAGGCTCCATAACTAATATTCAGAGTATTAGGTGTTTACAACTTTTCATTTGTCACACTTATTTAATTATTTAAAATAGAGTTAATTTGTCAATATTGGTGGCTCAACAAGAAACAAGAACAACACGAAACAAGAAACCACACAAAAAGGCTCCATTACGTGCATCCATTACGTGATCACAACTTTAAGTTTCTAAAACTAGGAAAACGCTCTGTGTAACGCGTTGAATGAGCGAGCACGACACGTGCGCAAACATTAACCGAATATGCGTTCGTTAACACACAGAAAACATTATTTTAAGTCAAACTGAAAGCAAACTACGATCCACTGAATCAATATAAAACAATGTGTCATTGTATGACCACCATTAATGTGTAATCCGAGATATACCTAACCTTCAAGGAAATGTCAGGCTAGACAGAAGCTCAGAAACGGAATAAATCCAACGTTTCCAAGAATAAAATAATTTGAAATAATCAATCCCCTGGACAAAAACTGTAGATACCTAATATCTATGCTTTAAAAGCGATTCAATTTTACTAATACCTTCACAAAGTACACCAAATTGCCAAAATTATCAACGAAAAGAAGCACAATGCAGGAGAGATTTGGAATGACGTGTGAACGCTAGAAGAGAACAAACGCCACTCAATGATATTATTGAAATGTGAGCTTATGTTTCTAATCCCTCCTGGATGCAAAATCAGCCAAGTAGAAACACGGGAGGCACGGCCATCAGAACTACGAATTGACGAAAAGACAATCAAGGTCCTTAAAAACTCGAAATGATTTGTTGGAAACTATGATCCAAATTGAATTATTCAAATTTGATCAACTCAATACACATAAAAATATCTGCTTTTCACTAAAAAAGTGTACATACCATCAAAACACTCTTGTACCTAAAGCAAATCAGATTCAGTTGCATTGGAAAGACATTCATTTTCAATGTTTCAATTCTGACAGCTATTAAAAATGTCAAATAGTGCATACTTTCTTGACAGATTCGGCCTTAAAATTGGTAAAATAAGTGACATTGTTGGTCTTACTGACCATGCTAAATATGAGTTTGATCACATTTCTCGAAGACCATTTTCATTTTTTAGGCTATCAGGAGATACTTATTTTAACAATGAACCAATGGATGGATTTCAAAAAATAATTGGGTCTGCAAACAGAGAAGGTTGTCTTTACATGTGTGCAAAATTTCAGGTCGATCGGTGAAACGGTGCGACTTCTATTGCTTCCTTTAGCATACAAAAACAAAAACAAAAAAACAAAAAAAAAAAAAAACAGAGGTCCGTGCTAAAAGAGCCAAATGGAGTCGCTCGCTTCGCTCGCTCAAATAAATTTCATTATTTTAATTGAGCGAGCGAAGCGAGCGACTCCATTTGGCTCTTTTAGCACGGACCTCTGTTTTTTTTTGTTTTTTTTTTTTTTTTGTTTTTGTATGCTAAAGGAAGCAATGGAAGTCGCACCGTTTCACCGATCGACCTGAAATTTTGCACACATGTAAAGACAACCTTCTCTGTTTGCAGACCCAATTTTTTTTTGAAATCCATCCATTGGTTCATTGTTAAAATAAGTATCTCCTGATAGCCTAAAAAATGAAAATGGTCTTCGAGAAATGTGATCAAACTCATATTTAGCATGGTCAGTAAGACCAACAATGTCACTTATTTTACAAATTTTCAGCCGAATCTGTCAAGAAAGTATGCACTTATTGACATTTTTAATAGCTGTCAGAAATGAAACATTGAAAATGAATGTCTTTCCAATGCAACTGAATCTGATTTGCTTTAGGTACAAGAGTGTTTTGATGGTATGTACAGTTTTTTAGTGAAAAGCAGATATTTTTATGTTTATTGAGTTGATCAAATTTGAATAATTCAATTTGGATCATAGTTTCCAACAAATCATTTCGAGTTTTTAAGGACCTTGATTGTCTTTTCGTCAATTCGTAGTTCTAATGGCCGTGCCTCCCGTGTTTCTACTTGGCTGATTTTGCATCCAGGAGGGATTAGAAACATAAGCTCACATTTCAATAATATCATTGAGTGGCGTTTGTTCTCTTCTAGCGTTCACACGTCATTCCAAATCTCTCCTGCATTTTGCTTCTTTTCGTTGATAATTTTGGCAATTTGGTGTACTTTGTGAAGGTATTAGTAAAATTGAATCGCTTTTAAAGCATAGATATTAGGTATCTACAGTTTTTGTCCAGGGGATTGATTATTTCAAATTATTTTCTTCTTGGAAACGTTGGATTTATTCCGTTTCTGAGCTTCTGTCAAGCCTGACATTTCCTTGAAGGTTGCTATTTTTTTTTGAAAGTTTTGATTCATTCAGTTCAAAACATTACGTTGTCTTATTTTAATTGTGGAACGTTGGATTCATTCCGTTTCTAAACTAGGTAGTTACTATTTTACCTGATCCGTTTTTTGTGTGGAACTTTGATTCCTTTCGCTTATTAGTTGAAAGGTGATTACTTTATTTTCATATTTGCGAAGTTTTGTTCAAGATTCATTTCGTAACATTACGACATTGAATACATTACGTCTTTGAGCACACATTTCGTGCATTTCAAACATTGATCACACAAATATTATTGTACTTTAATTAGGTAGGTACTCTACTTCTTACTTTTTCATTACCTATTTTATCCCTATTTAAACATGCCGAAAAATGGAAAGACTTCTGCTAGAATGAAAGCCATAAAGGCGAAAAAGCGTCTGCGTGAAATTGAAGATCAAGAAACTGACGAAGCTAAATCTAAAAGGTTGAAACAAAATGTCGTTAATAATAAAGCATCAAGGAGCAAAGAGACCCCCGACCAGACTGCTGCAAGGAGATACTCAAACAATCAACGCAATACCCGCTCTCGTGCAGCGGGTATTGCCGATTGACCGCCAACTAAAAACTTCGCATGGTAATTGGTAGCAACATTTAAGGTATTTTTGCCAATTTTCAGTCTAATTTGTAGTTATTTTCAAAAGTTTTTGTAATTTTAGGGACATTTTGTGTGTTGGCTGTCAAATTCACGGCGACATCGAATCTTTAGTTCAAGGCAAGGTAGTTAGAGCAGAAAGTTTCAAACGAAATGAAACTAATAATGACCGTTTAACAGATTGATCTGATATTGTGTCCACAGTAATATCATATCATATGAGTGGTCCCAGGTATATTGTTTGAAAGATATCCTGTGATTTTTGAAACTTAACAAGGAACCGTTCAATCAAAGGTTTAATCGATCAACTTAAAACTTAGCAAGGTTATTGGGACCAATATTTTTGGAAATTTTGGAGATATTTATACAAGTCTGTGACGAAATTCAAGAATTATTGGCTTTTAATGACATTTTCGATAAACATAATTTCGGTTCGAGGTGTTGCGTGTATCCGTGCTCGCTCATCAACGCGTTACTCAGAGCGTTTTCCTAGTAATTATCTTCTATTATTTACGTAAAACACATAAACGTGCCAATCAAAATACTGATAACGAATTAATTGGCTTGTTTGTAATTCTACTTATAGTTGGGATGAATCATTAATTATGCGATTTCGGTTTCCAACCAGACTTTGATGATTAATTTTTATCACGTTGCAAGTCTTTAAACGAGCAAGAACTTTCCAGGATTACAAATGTAACTAAAGATAGCTACTTTTCTAGTTATGCAAATTTGTCGATCTTGATGGTTCAGATACGAAACAAGAAACCACACAAAATGGCTCCATTACTAGGTTTATTAGGTGTTTACAACTTAGTAAAAATTATTTCATTATTTCAGATGTTGTAATCTGTCAATCTTAGAAGCTCGGTTACAATAAACAAGAAACTACACTAAATGGCCCATGATAATTAATGGAAATCTGTGGGTATGAGAGATTTAAATTTCATTTCATCATCCAACAATGCTTACGTTAAAAAGTTAGAATAATAAAACGCTTTTAAATTGTCATGATTTATTTCCAAACTGTGAGTCAAAGTCTCATCAAGTGACATTGTTTAATGGAAATAAATGAAACTGAAACTGATGTTCCTCCTAATCTGACACTAATAAAATAAACATTGGTTTTGATGCGAACGTTATATACGAAAGTGGTCTGGCTTGTTTACATCGGCAATACAATAATATTCTTCAAGTATCTAGGCAATAGCACGAAGTTGTTTCCTGGTTTGAAAATATGAAAATATTATCTTCCACAGCAACATCACAAAACAATATAATAATCACTAAATAAGATCAGTGGACTAATTAAAATGCAAGCTCGATAACTGTTTACAAGTACCTATAGAAGAAGACAACAATACTAAATGGACATCGATCGTATTTGCCATGAACAAACAAATGTAAACATTAAGTTGACCTGACAGGGAGAGGCAGAGAGATGGAGATGCCAGGTATAGGCCGGCCCATGCTATCCGTGTACATAGGCGAGTAAGGCGGGTAGCGTAAATTTCATCACCCGTCATACTCCTTCCCACCAGCACTATAAACACCAGGTGGCTCAGCTAGTTAATCTTAACTAAGTTCCTTTTAGGTTACATTGCCTTCCAAAAACCATCCGGATTTTATTTAAAATGTGTTGTAAACATCTGTAAGCCTGCACGCTTTACCAATTGAGTTTATACTTCGGAACTTTGACATAAAAGAGTGAACATGGGAGAATTTAAAAATGAGGAAACGCATTTGCAATCATCTTTCGTGTACCTTTCAGTTTACCTAGTGGCGACAAATACGCGTTTTACGAGATGAACACACAAATTCCGGTTTACACCGGAACAATACACCTACAATTTACGTTATTCACATGACTCAAAGCTGTGAACTTTTAACAAATTATAATTTGATATAACTCAAATTCAACCAAAAGAAATGGACCCTTTCGTTATACTAACTTCGGAACTATTGAAATAAAAACAGAAAACTTTAGACAAGAAGTGACGTTGTTGGCGTTAACTGTATTGATAGGTAACACTTAATGATCAGTGAAAGCTGCTATAAACTTATACCCCATATGACATGTTGTACAAAAACAAAAACTTGTAAAAAAAACTGCCAAGCACCTTCCCACTTAAAACAATTGAGATCTTAAAGAAGGGCAAAGCAATAATATATTGTTTAAACATTTTCGCACTTAAAATTCGTGAAATCATTTCGCCCAGTTACTGCCGCCAAGCACAACACTAAAAACCTAATGTTGTGTCCAAATTTGAAGAATACAATCTAAGTGAACCATCATTGTAAATTTAACAAAATTATAAAAATTAAAAACGACTTCAAAATAAATTTAAAATTGAAATTAAAAAAATTAAAAATAAGGCTTGGCGCATTGAATTTGCACCGACCATATTGTAGACTTCCTCTATCTTCTTCCTACTTTCTGTCTTTCTTCGGCTCCTTTATCGTCATCTTCTTTCTTATGTTGCCTTCTTCTTGACACAATGCGCCTAGCTTTATTTTTAATTTTTTTAATTTCAATTTTAAATTTATTTTGAAGTCGTTTTTAATTTTTATAATTTTGTTAAATTTACAATGATGGTTCACTTAGATTGTATTCTTCAAATTTGGACACAACATTAGGTTTTTAGTGTTGTGCTTGGCGGCAGTAACTGGGCGAAATGATTTCACGAATTTTAAGTGCGAAAATGTTTAAACAATATATTATTGCTTGGCCCTTCTTTTAGATCTCAATTGTTTTAAGTGGGAAGGTGCTTGGAAGTTTTTTTTAAAAGTTTTTGATTTTGTACAACATAGCCATTTTCTTGCTATGAACCAACTAATAATGAACCTGAAGATGGATAATTTATATTACTACTATTTCTACTGACCAACGATTCTTAGTTGTTACTCACTCTCACAGCAGAGGGGAAAATGCTGCCAATGAAAAGGTTACCAAAAAACAGAGCCAAGACCGCAATTACGACTTCGTTCGTTATTATATAAGTTGCTATACAGTGCGTCGTTAATCACCGAAAAAGAATGTGTAAGTTGAAACACTCACCGACGCGAAGAGCTCCAGGGAAAGTGGCGCGAAATTCAATGCCTTCATCTGAAATGGCGTCTGTGCTGTTACCATGACAACCCACATGGACTTCCTGAGTTGTGTTGGAGCGTTCAGCCAATCACAGTTGTACACTGCCTCAGCAACACCAGCGTTCTGAAACATGGCAACACTGCGTTCTGAAACATGGCAACACTGCGTTCTAAAACATAGCAACGCTGCGGTCTGTTACATGGCAACACTGCATTCTGAAACATGGCAACACTGCTTCGTGAAACATGGCAACACTGCGTTCTGAAACATGGCAACACTGCATTCTGAAACATGGCAACACTGCGTTCTGAAACATGGCAACACTGCGTTCTGAAACATGGCAACACTGCGTTCTAAAACATAGCAACGCTGCGGTCTGTAACATGGCAACACTGCATTCTGAAACATGGCAACACTGCGTCGTTAAACATGGCAACACTGCGTTCTGAAACATGGCAACACTGCGTTCTGAAACATGGCAACACTGCGTTCTGAAACATGGCAACTCTGCGTTATGAAACATGGCAACACTACGTTCTCAAATACATCAACACTGTAATATGAAATATGGCAACACTGCGTTCTGAAACAATGCAACAATGTGCTTTGACACATGGCAAAACAAGAACGAATGGCGTTTTCCACTGGCCGCTCTGAGCTGCACTTTGTTCTGCACTAAGTTTTAAATTTACATTGAGTTTTGTATGGTGACGTCAATTCTGTGCAGCCTCAGTGCGGCCAGTGGAAAACGCCATAAGAGCAGTTTACTAAAGCCCGCTTGTACAATATCCCGATACAGTTAGTGGTATGATACTTTGGTTGAAACCGTGGCAACAGCCAATGCAACAAAGCCATCTAGCTAGACCTTTGAAGTTCTCTTTAGGCTAGAGTGACCTTTATCTTACCATCGGGACATTGTGCACCAAGATGGTGAAGCCAAGAGCATCTAGTGGCGAGCTCACCACTAGATGAAGACTCACCTGGTCACTCATCGCATCTCCAGTCATGCAGATAATGAGCCACTGCACCAAGACGGTGAAGCCAAGAGCATCTAGTGGCGAGCTCACCACTAGATGGAGACTCACCTGGTCACTCATCGCATCTCCAGTCATGCAGATAATGAGCCACTGCACCAAGACGGTGAAGCCAAGAGCATCTAGTGGCGAGCTCACCACTAGATGGAGACTCACCTCGTCACTCATCGCATCTCCAGCCATGCAGATAATGAGCCACTGCACCAAGACGGTGAAGCCAAGAGCATCTAGTGGCGAGCTCACCACTAGATGGAGACTCACCTGGTCACTCATCGCATCTCCAGTCATGCAGATAATGAGCCACTGCACCAAGACGGTGAAGCCAAGAGCATCTAGTGGCGAGCTCACCACTAGATGAAGACTCACCTGGTCACTCATCGCATCTCCAGTCATGCAGATAATGAGCCACTGCACCAAGACGGTGAAGCCAAGAGCATCTAGTGGCGAGCTCACCACTAGATGGAGACTCACCTGGTCACTCATCGCATCTCCAGTCATGCAGATAATGAGCCACTGCACCAAGACGGTGAAGCCAAGAGCATCTAGTGGCGAGCTCACCACTAGATGGAGACTCACCTGGTCACTCATCGCATCTCCAGTCATGCAGATAATGAGCCACTGCACCAAGACGGTGAAGCCAAGAGCATCTAGTGGCGAGCTCACCACTAGATGGAGACTCACCTGGTCACTCATCGCATCTCCAGTCATGCAGATAATGAGCCACTGCACCAAGACGGTGAAGCCAAGAGCATCTAGTGGCGAGCTCACCACTAGATGGAGACTCACCTGGTCACTCATCGCATCTCCAGTCA